>JACEFZ010018946.1:87500-146695 GCA_014155875.1 Cepaea nemoralis | reverse complement strand
CAGACACTGCTGGGGACTTCTTATAGATAAAGAATATGGGTTGTTAGAAGCAAATATGTGTTGAGAATTGTATACATGAGAGAGAGAGAGAGAGAGAGAGAGAGAGAGGAGAGAGAGAGAGAGAGAGAGACGAGAGAGAGAGAGAGAGAGAGAGAGAGAGAGGAAGAGTACCAAGTAAATGTGACAGAGAGAGATACAGTAACAAGTAAATATGTCACAGGGAGATAGAGTAACAAGTAAATGTGACAGGTGGAGATACAGTAACAAGTAAATGTGACAGAGGGGATAGAGTAACAAGTAAATGTGACAGAGGGGATAGAGTAACAAGTAAATATGACAGGTGGAGATACAGTAACAAGTAAATGTGACAGAGGGAGATACAGTAACAAGTAAATATGACAGAGGGAGATACAGTAACAAGTAAATGTGACAAAGGGAGATACAGTAACAAGTAAATGTGACAGAGGGGATAGAGTAACAAGTAAATGTGACACAGGGAGACACAGTAACAAGTAAATGTGACAGAGGGAGATACAGTAATAAGTAAATGTGACAGAGGGGATAGAGTAACAAGTAAATGTGACAGGTGGAGATACAGTAACAAGTAAATGTGACAGAGGGAGATACAGTAACAAGTAAATGTGACAGAGGGAGATACAGTAACAAGTAAATGTGACAGAGAGAGATACAGTAACAAGTAAATGTGACAGAGGGGATAGAGTAACAAGTAAATGTGACAGGTGAAGATACAGTAACAAATAAATGTGACAGAGGGAGATACAGTAACAAGTAAAAGTGACAGAGGGAGATACAGTAATAAGTAAATGTGACAGAGGGGATAGAGTAACAACCAATTGTGACAGAGGGAGATAGAGGAACAAGTAAATGTGACAAACATAGATACAGTAACAAGTAAATGTGACAGAGGGAGAAGCAAATTCTTGTCGCTAAATGTACACATGGAATAGAATCTGTGCGTACGAGAAAAATTCTTTGAAACTTTGTGGCTATAGGAAATTATGCTATACAGTAAGGTCCCGCTTTACGTCGCTTCGGTTTACGTCATTTCGCTATAACATCGTTGCCATAATGGGGCATAACATCACTTTTCGTCGCTACGTTCCGCTATAACGTCGCCAACTGTGTTGCTGCTGCTTTAACGTCGCCATTTTACATTTTGTGCAGTGCATTTTTCCAGGATTTTATCGCGTAATCACCCACTGAGAAGAGAGGCATTGGAGAACATTGTGACAACTGGAAAGATCGAGGGGAAGAGAGGCAGAGGCAGACCAAGAGAAATGATGCTAGATGGACTGAGACGGTGGCACGGAGGAATATCAGCAGCAGAGGTGATCCAGAAAACCAAAGATCGAGATCAGTGGAGAAACCATGAACGCCTACGCCAGCAGGCAGGGCACTTGATGATGATAAATCACCCATAATTATGAGTTCAAAGCGTACAGTAAGTGCTGATAGTGTGTGTGGTTATAAGAGAACCTCCCGTGTGTTGCCGGGGCCCATAAGGGAAGCAAAGAATAGTAACACGGTTGCCTACCACGCATGTCGTAAGAGGCGACTAAGGAGGCGTGATGGTTCCGTCGCCCTGCTACTGAGTGAGTGCGTGGCGCGACACTGAGCTGTGAGTTTCGTGTGAAATGCTTTAGAATCTGCACGAGGTGTTTTGGAACGTGACTGCATGTTCGGAGCAATGGCAGCTGGCTATGTCCCAGAGTTGACTGGTTTTTGCCTTATGCAGAAATGCGTGGCTGCTGGGCTTCTGGTTGACTGCTACAACCATCGACGATGAACTGTATTTTCGTGGACTGTGGAGGTGAACAACAAGGAAAGATCCAAATGGGAAAATGGCTGCTGATTCCATCAGAGATGAACTGGGTGTTTCGTGGGGGACTGGTGTGTTGACATTCTGGCGGAGGTACTATGCACAGTGTATCTGTGTGGGCTGTTGTTTGTCGAGACTCCTGTCTTTTCCACTTTTCACATTGGGCAGTGGGGAGCATTTTGTGTGATATTCACTGGCACAGGAACTGGAGCATAATGGGGACGACCCGTTGCTGTGAAGTTGGAACCGCGATTAACTAACTAACTAACTAAGAGAACCAGGAAAAGTGTTACTCTTGAGGTGAAGTTAGATGTGTTACGTCGTTTTGAGGCTGACGATCGGGCTGTTGATATCGGTAAAGTCCATGGTTTACCTCTACCCACGGTAAGGACAATTCGTGCAGGTTCTGACAAAATCAAAGAAGGTGCTTAAAACGTAAACCCTTTGAGTGCTTCCAAGATCTCTCGTACCAGAAGTACTCTTATGGAGTACATGGAAGCACTATTGGCCGTCTGGATTGAAGACCAGAACCAATGGAATATGCCTGTGAGCAAGATGGCTATCCAAGAGAAAGCAAAGTCTCTTTATGAAGATCTAGCTAAGAAAGTGGGTGAGAGCAGTACTAGTAGTGCTGATGGTAGTTTTTGCGCGAGTCGTGGTTTTAATGCCTCTACGTCCCAATAATTCTACCACTCCCCCTCCAACTCACCTCTATTTAGCCAATAAATATCAACAACCTCAACATAAACATTACATAATACACTGTATTTTATTTAATTCTATAGGAAAGAGTGTTTTCCAATAAGTCGTTTCGCTTAAAGTCGCGTTGTCCAAGAACGTAATCCCGACGTTAACCGGAGCCTTCCTGTACTTAAAATTGACTTCTCTTTGAATCAATGATAATGATTATCAACAAAATCATCACCACTCATCACATGTTTGTTTATGATGGGCTTCCTTTCCTTTTCCTTGTAAACCATATTTCGAATGGACGAATCTTGTCTTGTATTGGTAAAATTACACTAACAAGCTGCGGGCGATTTGGCAGCAGACTGCCTTGTGTTGATTTGTTGAACGAAATAGTATGGGCGTCGGTCGTTCAGAAAGCAATGGCAAACTACTGAAAGTAAACTTGCCAAGAGATCACAACATCAAATATTGCTGGTGTTGACTTCGACGTCCTGTAAATGATATGCAACTAACTAACAAATAAATAAAATAATCAAATAAGCCAGAATGGTGGCCTTCTGATATAATTAATCATGTCAAATACGATAGAATGATGGCATTCACATATAAATAAAAGAATCTATTTTAATAGAATGGTGGCTTTTAAATATAAATAAAAGATTATTACGCTAGAATAATGGCTTTGAGATATACATAACAGAGTCAAGTATGCCAAAATAGAGTAACAAATGTGCTAGAATGGTGGTTTTCAGATACAAAGTAAAAGATTTAATACGCTAGAGTGGAATAAGCAGCTTAAATCTGATCTAGCACCTGCAGTAAAGCACATAACAAGGAAAAATTACCTGTGGCGCAGAATGAAACAAACAGCCCGTTGCTAAACAAGTAGGTTCAAACTTGTTTATTTCACAAATGACGGTGGTGGTGCGAGCTTACGTGGGGCATGTTGTTAGCTTTCTGACTGGCTGGGATCGGTTGTAGAGAAACTCGAGTACAGAGACACAGGGGGAGGGTGGAAGAGGGGGGAGAGAGAGAATGGGGAGTCAAGAACTACCTGCCAGGGATGGATGTGGGTCGGAGGGTACTGGTTGGTTGCAGTTTGTGTAACGGCTGTCCGAGTTGAAGGCCGGGGTGGGGTAATGGAAGGGTGAGGTTTGTTGGGGAAGGGTTGTGAAGGTAGATGTAAACAGCATTATCAGACTCGTAAATTGACAGGCAGATAGAAACACGGTAAATAGACAGACAGACATACACAGACGGTGGGATGGATAAGGAGCGGATGGTAGGAAATATGGATGTATAGACGGACGGAAGGACGGATGGACGGATGGATAGATAGATAGATAGATAGATAGATAGATAGATAGATAGATGGATGGAAGGATGGATGGATGGATGGATAGATAGATAGATAGATAGATAGATGGATGGATGGATGGATGGATCGATCGATAGATAGATAGATAGATAGATAGATAGATAGGTAGATAGATAGATAGATAGATTTCTCCTCCCTGTGAATCAGGATACTGTGCAGTAGAATATACAACATCAAGATAAAGGTCAGGATGCGGCTAATTAGAATGTACGACGAAGGATGATGACAGTAATTGTTGGAGATATATCTCTGCCAACCACCATTGCGCATATATCACTGGGTGATACATGTATCCTAAGTGTTGTACTCCTTTCTTTGTTTTGTCAGTGAAAACTGAGTAATACTTGTATATTTCCATCTGAGTGATACATATGTCTAAGCTTTCTATTTTCTTTATTTGTTTGGTCAGTGAATACTGAATACTACCTGTCCATTTTCATCGTATCTTATTTTATTTACCTCCATGTTTGTCTAGCGAGAGATGAGACAACTTACGTTTCCTATTCTTCGAACGTCCTCAGTCGGCAACCTGAATGTTTTCAAATAAAACAGCAGCCAGCTTGTTGGCATCTCCATAGAGCGTGACTTCAAAAGAAGAGAGTTTACGCTAAAATAATGTTTTCTGTTCTGAATATGTTGGACACTCCTGCAACATATGTGTATCCGTTATTTTACCAGTTCCACAGTTACATGCATCAGTGTCTCCTATCTTTAGTTTATTGAACATGTTGTTTCCAGTCCTGAGTCTGGTTGCTTGTTCTCTTAACGTTAAATTGCTAGCATGCATCGTCGTTCTTGGATCTGGATTCTATTATTTTCACTTGGTTCTATAACTGTTTCTTATACTCTTAAATCTCTGAGCCTCATCATGAGATATGTCTACATCAGGTTGCAGTAATCGTCCATCTTTTTTTAGCAGTCACTTCGTGTCCATGTGTGTTCTAATGTGAGGGCAACCATTGTATTAAAGCCCTTTAACATTTCTGACACTTTCCACGAAGTGCTGCCCTTAGTTCTGCTAGTTCTGCACTGTTTCTGCTCTTCATGATTGAAACAACTGACTTCGCATCTGTAAAGAGAGCTACGTATGTCTGTTAATGTTTTTCTCTGTTAACAGCCTTTCTGTTGCAGTTTTCAATTAACCTATCTGTGTCCTGAAGTTTCTTGAGAATGTTCCAGTTTTCACTTACTCTGTTTTTCTTTACGTCATGCTGTTTAGATTCAGGAGCATTTTCAGCCTCTATTTTCTGTAGAGTTTTTTGCTGATCCGTTTTTACATGTATGAGAATACAATATGCATGCGGACATGCGGATATACGTTCCTATCACCCAAGCACGCATGTATACATATATTCAGATTGCGTTTCTTCTGGATGTTCTATGACATCCTGTTTTCGCAGAGCTCTGCGCGCACAATCTAATGTAAACTTGCAGAAAATAAGCTTGAATTAAGCGTTGTTTAGAGCAAGGATTCTCAAACAGTGTGGCACGACACACCAGTATTGGGCGATTATCGCAGGTTTCCACTGCAGATAAAGTTGTGGTATCTAGATGTCTAAAGATCGCTGTGATATATCTGCATATCTATATAAATAATTTAAAATAATAATACTATATGACAATATTATGAGTTGAAACAATACATGTATAGAAGTGAAATTGTTAAAGTAATAGTTAGTTTGTTTTGTTTGTTTGTTAGTTAGTTAGTAAAGGTAACACCAATACAACAAGTTAGTTGGTTAGTTAGTTAGTTAGTTCGTTAGTTAGTTAGTTAGTTCGTTAGTTAGTTAGTTAGTTCGTTAGTTAGTTAGTTCGTTAGTTAGTTAGTTAGTTAGGTAGTTAGTTAGGTAGTAGTTAGTTAGGTAGTAGTTAGTTATTTAGTTAGTTAGCTAACTAGTTAGTTAGTTAGTTAGTTAGTTAGTTTAGTTAGTTAGTTAGTTAGTTAGTTAGTTAGTTAGTTAGTTCGTTAGTTACTCAGTTAGTTAGTTACTTAGTTAGTTAGTTAGTCAGTGAATCCTGCAGCTTGTAATGTCTAACGGCACCAGTTCTGTGTTGGTTTATTAATCTTCTTTGGCTTCCTGCATAGTGTTCTTGTTCAGCCACTTAGTTAGTTAGTTAGTTAGTCGACAGATCATCCTCATTGCACATCGAACCATTCAGTCCATAAGTGCTCGGATCCCCTCCTCAGCAAATCCCGCAGCGTGTATCGGCTAACGACGCCAGTTCTGTGTTGGTTTATCAATCTTCTTTGGCTTCCTGCGTAGTGTTCTTGTTTGGCCACCCCTCTTTTAATTTGCTGCTCTCGCAGTCTGGCCATTGTTGTAGATTCACAGTCATCACTTGGTTCTCGCAAAAGTCTTACTTCTCGTAGAGCATTCAGAATGTCAGCCTGGTCCATGGCGCGTCCGCCCTCCACAGTAGCCTCACCTGCGAGCTTGTCAGCCCGCTCATTTCCTTGTACTCCCGCATGCCCTGGCACGAAGATGAAACTAATCTTTGCCAGCCGAGACCGCTCCAGAGGCAGCAACCATTCTCTTCGGATCGACCCCTCCTCTATCCTCTTGATCATGTTCATTGAGTCGCTAAGGAAACAAGCCCTAGTGAATGTCTGTGTCTCGAGCCATGTTATTGCTTTACTTACTGCCATGACTTCCATGGTCAGGCTACTTGTGGTTTCAGTGAAAGCACCAGAGTCCTCCTTCACAATTCTCCCTCCGGCCCGAGCTGTAAAGGCCCATGAGCTTCTCACATGTCGGACGACCGATCCCATCTGTGTAGATGACCGCGTCACCGTCTAGCGAATTCTCGAAAATCAACGCTTGTACTTCAGCCTCAACAGCAGCCGGATTTTCTTGTCTGCATTTTCTATCTAGTTGGATGCAAACTGAAAAGGATGTGCAGAAGTCTGTTGGCACATTGCACCCACTCCTCGCCAGGTTCTAAGTCCTCAAGTGAACACACCTGTTGAAGAATGTCTTCGGCTTGACCCATCCACGACCGTCCTCTTTTTAACCTGCTGCCCTTCACCTTCCTAATTTCACTATGCAGTGGATGTGTGTTTGCGTTAATTCTGAGGTAGGCGCGTGCCCTGCAAACTTGTATTCTCTCTTCAATGGTTGGAAAATCAAGAAGGTAGCGCATCGCCCTGCATGCTGTATCTCTTGTACATCCAAGAATAATGCGCATAGCTTCATTCTGTATCCTTTCCATCCTTTCTATCTGCTTATGGCTGAGAGTCAGGATTGCCATTGCATACTCCAAAACAGACATGACCAGCCCCTCGTACAGAAGACATAGATGGCGCTGCTCACAGTTTGCTGCCGCCATCACCCGCATCGCTGCCAAACCCCGCTTGGCCTTTGTTATCACCTGGTCTATGTGCACATTATAAGCAAGGCTTCGATCAAACCGTATCCCCAGGTAATTCATTGCCTGCGTTCTTTCCACCGTCTCTGAACACAGCATTACAGTTGGTGTTGGAGTGTTGACAATATGATTATTCAACGAGAACCAAGTCACTGTTGCCTTTGTTGGGTTGACCATTGCCCCAGCTTCATCACACCAAGTACTTATGCGATTGAGTTCGGTTTGTAGTTCCACAGCAACCTCCTCTCTATCCTTACCCTGACGATACACTAAAACATCATCGGCATATGACAATGTCCTGCCAGGTCCAGTGATCTGCTCACTGGTGATTCTCACTGTGTAGGCGTTGAACAGTACCGGAGATAATGGTGATCCCTGTGGTAGGCCAGGATATATTGTTGTTGGTTCCGAAGTCCAACTGCCACATCTAAAAACTACTTTCCGTTGGAAGAGGGCGGCAGCAATCCAACTAAGGAGGAATGGACTTACGTTTAGTTCAAGAAGCTGAAACATTAAAAAATCCAGTGGTACTCTGTTGTATGCGTCCTCAAGATCAATCGCTGCAGCAACGGTTTCAGCCACTTAGCTACGTTTAAAGCCACGTTTAACTTGCTGTTCTCGCAATCTGACTATAGATGCAGATTCACAGTAATCGCATGGTTCTCGCAAAAGACTTACTTCTCATAGAGCATTCAGTTAAAGTAATACATGTATAGAAGTGAAAGTGCTAAATTGTTAAATGTATACACGTGAGCGTATTAAAGTAATGCATTTATAGAAGTGAAAGTATTAAAGTAATAAATGTATAGAAGTGAGAATGTTAAAGTACTTAATGTATAGAAGAAAGAATGTTAAAGTAATAATGTATAGAAGTGGAAGTGTTAAAGTAATAAATGTATAGAACTGGAAGTGTGAAAGTAATAAATGTATAGAATGGGAATTGTTAAAGTAATAAATGTATAGAATGGGAATTGTTAAAGTAATAAATGTGTAGAAGTGGAAGTGCTAAATTAATATGTGATAGAGAAACATTTAACGAAGAACACATCAGACTACCTACCAGTTATAGTGACGAATCTAACCTTGATTTGGTTTTGACTTATTTCTAAATAGTTAGTTGCTAGATAGTTAGTCAGTCCGTTAGCTAGCTAGATAGTAGCTAATTAGTTAGTTAGTTAGTGAGTGAGTTAGTGAGTGAGTTAGTGAGTGAGTGAGTGAGTGAGTGAGTGAGTTCGTTAATTAGTTAGTTAGTTAGTTAGCCAGTTGATTAGTTAGGTGGTTAGTTAGTTAGTTAGTTAGTCTGAGAATGGGGGTAAAGGTGGTTACTGCAGCATTCCGCTGGTTGGAGAACAAACTGTATACACAAAGCATGCTGATAAAGCCGAAGACTGGCATGCATTGATTTAGAGGTCGCGGATTGTGAGCATTCCCTGGATCTTTTCTCCAAGACCCAGGTGTGGTTGGAAATTAACGGAAACACAGACTGGCTGGTGCCGCATCATTAAGAAGTGATTAGATGCACGATAGGGTAGATGTGACGAAGACACTCTAGGAACATGTGAATAGGGCAGAAGAATAGATAGGCTGTCATGGTCTACAGCAGTGGTTCTCAACCTTATTTGGCCCATGCACCCGTTCACTATATGTTCAGAATGGCATCCCCCCCCCCCCACTTTTTTCATATTTCCTCCCTATACATCTCCCTGCCGCCGTGCCCCTACACGGTATACGTAACGATGGAAACTAAATGTAATAACACATACTAGAACATGTCTAGACGTCCACATAAAACGTGATTTGTGGGTCTACTTACATTATCAAACGAATTTCAAAACGGCGAGAAGTACAGAACCGTAAAATAAGGAGGGAAAAACAATATCAAGTAGTCGGTTCGCGATCTTGAAATAATCTTAATTTCCCCCTGGAGACCCTAAAATTCCCGCCAGGGGGGGGGGGGGGGGAGTTTCCCCACCACTGGTCTAGAGAGAATGCGGCAGCAGAGGGAGGTCAGAAGATGTGATCAAAAATCGTCACTCAGAACGAACTTTATTTATTTATCAGAGATTAAACAAGAATGACATATCAGATTGCGAAGGGCACCATTAATATTTGGAACTTTTCCGCTGGCTGGTAAAGATGAAGACTGAGCGCTTATCGAAATGCCCTGAGTGCATTGATGTCGGTTCTTGACTCAACTCATCTCAACTGTCACAATCCCCTGCAACAGGAAACATCTGCTGTTGTCTAAGGTCCCTCTATTTTGCAGATATCACTGAGTGTTGCAGGGTGGATCAGCCACAGTTACCACAACACAGATCATTACTGTGATCCACAAGTATTAGGCACTTGAGAACACCGGTTTGCACACACATTAGTTTTATTAAGTATGAATGAACACAATGCTCAACACTAATCTGTAACGTTTCTAACAGATATACGCATATGTACTTGTTCACTCATGTAGAGTACAACACTGCCTTCCACCGGCCTCTATCACATAACTTGTCGCACTGGACTCTTCCCGTGTCTGAACTCAACTCCACGGAGTCTATTGTTCGGGTCAAGTTTTCTCTAACTTGAACACGCTGAATTTGCCATCAGGCAAAGTTTCCCCTAACTTCGCCAACACTAAAGCACTTCTCAATTTGCCCAAACTTCTGTCTTTATTCAGCCTCCTCCGGAACATCCCTGAAAATCTATTTCACCTTTGATCCCAATTCCAAGTTCTCATGAAAATCCCTTTCTAGGTTCCCTTTGTCTATCCGCCTCCCAACACGCTTCTGCCTCTCACTGGAAGTTTACCCTTGACACGTACGTGCTTTAACAAATCATTGTTTGGGGCTCTCCCATTCACTTGGGACTTCTTAATTAACTTCCCTGGCCCCACATCCGCCTTACTCTAATCTTCACATCTGCACTTCGCATCGTTACTTTCACTTGTTCTTCACGCATCTTTACATCAACTAATTAGTTAGTTAGTCAATTAGTTATCAAGCTAGTTAATTAGTTAGCTAATTAGTCAGCCAGTTCAGTTCGCCCATCAGTCAGTCAGTTAGATAGATAGTTATTTAGTTAGTTAAATAGTTAGTTACATAGCTAATTCGAGTAACTAAGAACGCAGGGTTCTCCTTCGGGAGACCCGAGTTCGAATCCTCGGTAAGCGTGGATTTTTTTTCTGTCGGGCGTATTAAAGAAATCCTAACCTGTACAGTTCGCGGCAACTGCAGTAGCCAGGTGGAGTTAATTCCTCAGTCTCAAATCCCCCTCCCCCTGCCCTACAACGCAAGGTACTATAGGCAGTAAAATGACAGTTTTCTGGGTTTTTTTTTTAAATGACATAGCTAATTAGTTAGTTAGTTAGTTAATCAGATAGTTTGTCAGTTAGTTAAATAGTTAGCTAGGTAGTTAATTAGTTAGTCAGTCAGTCCGTCTGTAAGTTAGTCAATCAGTTAGTTAGTTTGTTAATTAGTCATCATATATCCCCTCATGCAACCATGACCCCCTCCCCAGTATCTCACACATAATGTAGCCACCAGCGACACCAGTTCAGTGATGGTTGACCATTCTTCTTTGACCCCCTTATGATCTGATGTTATTGCAGTCTGATCGAGGTAGCAGGTTCGGTCATCACTTGATTGAGCATATGGTGCTACACCCATATTTTATAGACCATCGACATTGCAGAGGTTCTGTAATCAATATTACACAGGTAGCGTTTACTTTCCAAGGCATTTCCTGGTACACATTATAGATCGGATCCATCTGGGAACTGAGAAGAATTTTAAACATTCGCCTCGATATGAAATCGAACCCATAACCGCGGGTTCGGCAGGCAAATGCCTGGCCACTAGGCTTACATGCCTGCTAGTCTCAGACACGCTTCTTTGACACCAGTGCTAGGAATCTCCTCATGACACCAGCATCTCAGAGTAGAATAGATGCCACAGGATTGCTGGCACTTTGCCCTCTTGACAGACGATCATTAGTTATATAGCACAAAGCTAGGGCTGAATTGTAGAAACCATGTGTTGCACATGCAGTATGGTCCATCTAGGCCTGCCTTGTTTACTCCAGAGGACGCATAACACCAATAAATCTGAAACAAAGCAAGCTATAGAAGCTGCTGGATCAGCAAAGGAATGTTCTAACTGTCCGCCTGTCGAAGCTTCAATACTAGACCAGTTACCGACCAAGCCTCAGGGCCTGGTCTTCACTGCCATGCCATTTAGTTTTTAGGTTGCAATTCCTCTCAACAGGATAAGACTTTTAGAGCCCCCCCCCCCCCCCCCCCACAATTGCTTTTCTTCACCCGAAGGCACAATGTGGGGTGTCGAGTTTGATGAGCTACCACCCAACATTCGGCGCTAACAGATGATGGCTGGTAGTACCGTTTACTGAGACGGTAGCTCAGTCATATCTGAATACGATATGACACAACACCACACAATTAGTTAACTGCAGTCTAGATTGCAGAGTTTGAGAATCCCTGACCTACTATAAACATGGAGATAATTGGCGGCAAGGGTAACTCCCAGAAAGCCACAGTGCAGACGTGAGAATGCCAGAGCCGATTACAGAGAATTCAGAAAGCTGAGAAATGGCAGGTTACATGGGTAACCTTCTAGTCTCTGGGAACGAAATGCGTCGAGGAAGGGAGTTGTTCACCCACTCCCGTAATGCCATGACATAGTGAAGAAGTCGCAGTGATATTGTGACATGTAATGTAGACAAACCTGACGGTGGTTGTGCTATAGAAAACCATAGAAAGTACACCATTACAAGTTGTATTATACTGTCAGCTGGAGCCTAGTTACATGACCGATTCATTTAACTTTCCATTTTCTTATGAAACATAGCCCTGCTATGTCTAACCCCCACGTTTGTCCAGATGTCTTTATTTTTCGTCTTCTCTTTTCTTGATAAGTTGAGTATTCTTCTCAGGAATCTCATTTCCGTTTTTTTTAAATTTTTCTTTTGCATTTTTCTGTCATTGTCCAGGTCTGGCATTGGTAGCATAGAGTTGGCAGAAAAATTATGTTTTAGAGTACTTTGTTTTATCTACTGACACGTGGGAACATCAAAGAGACTGATATTCTGAATGCTCGGCGAGAAGAAAGTCCTTTACTACAACAAAGTGATGGCTGTGAATCTACATCCATGGTCAGGCTGCGAGAACAGCAAGTTAAATTAGGTGTAGCCAAACAAACATACTATGTAGAAAGGCAAAGAAGATTAATCAACGAACACAGAACTGGTGTTGTTAGCCGCTTACACACTGCAGGTGATCGGAGGCACTTATGACTGAATGGTTTCGATGTGCAATGAGGATGATATGTAGACTAACAAACAAACAAACAAACAAACAAACAAACTAACTAACTAACTAACTAACTAACTAACTAACTAACTAACTAACTAACTAATAACTAACTAACTGCACTTCCGGTGTCAAGATGGCGACGGACGGTCGGGTTGTTTTGTGATCGTTAACATTTTTCGCGTAGGAGATGGATTTATCCATCACTTGCGTGTAATTTGTGTGCCAGGATGTAAAACCAGGAGTTTCTACTCAAGATCTGCGCGGATGCTACGGAGTTCGTGCATCGAGCGAAGCAATCCTTGAGTGAATCTTTGGCAGCGTGTGTGGTTTCTGTGTATTCGGTTTTTCAACATGGGGGAACAACGTGTGTTCTCCAAGCGGTCAGCAGTCAACATAACGAGGCGGCGTGGATGCCGCCCAGGCATAAAGAAGCAAGGTAAGCGTGGTGGTTTAAGATACTTTAGACTCAAGTGTCACCGTCTAGGACTCAGGAATATCCGTATTCTGTATTGGAACTGCGTCCAGCGTAAAACAACGGGGCTCTAGTTTTAGAAACCCTGGTTTACAGGAACGATATTGTAGCACTCCAGGAGACGAGACTGGGCGATCAGCTACTCCGAATTGCCGGCTTCAAATGTTTCTACAACAGACGACATCTGGGAATGGCGATTCTCGTTCGCGACAGCATGGTGGCGTCAGAGCTAGACATGTCCAGTTGGGACAGTGACGATATACAAATACAGGCGTTGAGAGTTCATTCCACTATACCATTCGTGTTGGTTAATGTTTATGCCCGCAATGCGAGTGTGGACGCCCAGAAGTGGCAGTGCTTAAGTGGCATATTAGGTCACGAGAGAAATGTTATTTTCTGTGGCGACTTCAACGCTAAAGGCAGATCATGGGGAAACATTTCCTCCAATACACAGGGGGAGGAGCTCGAGACTGCACTTGAAACCATTGACCTGGTTTGTATCAACAGTGGCTGTGTCACCAGGACAGCAAGCCGTCCAGGCGATGAGGACAGTGCTATTGATCTGGCGCTGGTTTCACCTTCACTCACTACAGTGTATAGATGGGGTATCCTAGGACACCACTGCAGCGACCACCACCCTTGCAGCATATTGATGGAGAAAGGCAGAACCAGGCAGCACAAGCTAAAGGTAAAGACTTTCCAGTACGACAGTACAGGGCAAGATGTGGTGAGTAAAATAAGACGTGACAAGCGCAGAAAGCTTCAGGGCAGGAAAAAAAGCTGGGAGCAGCCACCTTGGTGGAATTTCGAGGTGGAGAAGGCTTGGGTGGATAAGCGTAGTGCTGTAAGGAGATGGCAAAATGCCAAGAAGAACAGAGCTGGTCATCCTAGTCCCTGCATGCACTTAGAAAGAGAGATGCACACAAAAGTAAGCCATTTAAAAAAACTGGTCAAGGTGGTTAAAAGCGAAAAATGGGCAGAGGTGTGTCAAAGAGTAAGCACAGACAAGTCACTGAAATTGTTCTGGCGACTACATAAAAGCATGAGTGGTGTAGTCAAGAATAAGAGCATTTCTGACTTCCAAGGTGCTGACCTCATCTGGCAGAGGACTGACGAGGACAAGGGCAAAGCCCTCTTTGAACGCTATCTAGAGCAGAGCAACCAGACAGACATGGGAGGCCGAAATCTGGCCAAGGAGGTCACCTCAGACAGGTGCAAGGCCCAGAACACTTCGGATGAAGACACAGTGACAGTGAAAGAAATCAAGGCTGTACTTCGACGATCAAAAAACAGCGCTCCAGGGCCTGATGGCATAAGATACGACGACATCAATAGGTGTACCGACAATGAGCTAGAGAAACTAGCAGACATGTACAACAACAGTATAGAGAGTGCTAGCATCAAGGAGGAGTGGTTACACAGCTATCTGATTCCCTTGCCGAAGCCTGACAAAGACCACACAAAAATTCAGGGATATCGAATTATAACCATGCAGAATACAATAGGCAAGCTGCTGGAGAAGGTAATTGCCAGGAAAATATCAAGCCAGCTAGAGAGGCAAGGTGTTTTCCCACCTACCCTGGGTGGGTACCGTCCAAAAAGAGAAACCTGGACCAATGCAGCAGTCTTTGCCCATGATGTCTATGAAGGTTTCCACTCAGGCATTGAAACCTTTGCTGCAGCGATTGATCTTGAGGACGCATACAACAGAGTACCACTGGATTTTTTAATGCTTCAGCTTCTTGAACTAAAAGTAAGTCCATTCCTCCTTAGTTGGATCGCTGCAGCCCTCTTCCAACGGAAAGTAGTTTTTAGATGTGGCAGTTGGACTTCGGAACCAACAACAATATATCCTGGCCTACCACAGGGATCACCATTATCTCCGGTACTGTTCAACGCCTACACAGTGAGAATCACCAGTGAGCAGATCACTGGACCTGGCAGGACATTGTCATATGCCGATGATGTTTTAGTGTATCGTCAGGGTAAGGATAGAGAGCAGGTTGCTGTGGAACTACAAACCGAACTCAATCGCATAAGTACTTGGTGTGATGAAGCTAGGGCAATGGTCAACCCAACAAAGGCAACAGTGACTTGGTTTTCGTTGAATAATCATATTGTCAACAATCCAACACCAACTGTAATGCTGTGTTCAGAGACGGTGAAAGAACGCAGGCAATGAATTACCTGGGGATACGGTTTGATCGAAGCCTTGCTTATAATGAGCACATAGACCAGGTGATAACAAAGGCCAAGCGGGGTTTGGCTGCGATGCGGGTGATGGCGGCAGCAAACTGTGAGCAGCGCCATCTATGTCTTCTGTACGAGGGGCTGGTCATGTCTGTTTTGGAGTATGCAATGGCAATCCTGACTCTCAGCCATAAGCAGATAGAAAGGATGGAAAGGATACAGAATGAAGCTATGCGCATTATTCTTGGATGTACAAGAGATACAGCATGCAGGGCGATGCGCTACCTTCTTGATTTTCCAACCATTGAAGAGAGAATACAAGTTTGCAGGGCACGCGCCTACCTCAGAATTAACGCAAACACACAACATCCACTGCATAGTGAAATTATGAAGGTGAAGGGCAGCAGGTTAAAAAGAGGACGGTCGTGGATGGGTCAAGCCGAAGACATTCTTCAACAGGTGTGTTCACTTGAGGACTTAGAACCTGGCGAGGAGTGGGTGCAAGTGCCAACAGATTTCTGCACATCCTTTTCAGTTTGCATCCAACTAGATAGAAAATGCAGACAAGAAAATCCGGCTGCTGTGGAGGCTGAAGTACAAGCGTTGATTTTCGAGAATTCGCTAGACGGTGATGCGGTCATCTACACAGATGGGTCGGTCGTCCGACATGTGAGAAGCTCATGGGCCTTTACAGCTCGGGCCGGAGGGAGAATTGTGAAGGAGGACTCTGGTGCTTTCACTGAAACCACAAGTAGCCTGACTATGGAAGTCATGGCAGTAAGTAAAGCAATAACATGGCTCGAGACACAGACATTCACTAGGGCATGTTTCCTTAGCGACTCAATGAACATGATCAAGAGGATAGAGAAGGGGTCGATCCGAAGAGAATGGTTGCTGCCTCTGGAGCGGTCTCGGCTGACAAAGATTAGTTTCATCTTCGTGCCAGGGCATGCGGGAGTACAAGGAAATGAGCGGGACTGACAAGCTCGCAGGTGAGGCTACTGTGGAGGGCGGACGCGCCATGGACCAGGCTGACATTCTGAATGCTCTACGAGAAGTAAGACTCTTGCGTGAACCAAGTGATGACTGTGAATCTACAACCATGGCCAGACTGCGAGAACAGCAAATTAAAAGAGGGGTGGCCAAACAAGAACACTACGCAGGAAGCCAAAGAAGATTGATAAACCAACACAGAACTGGCGTCGTTAGCCGCTACACGCTGCGGGATTTGCTGAGGAGGGGATCCGAGCACTTATGGACTGAATGGTTCGATGTGCAATGAGGACGATCTGTCGACTAACTAACTAACTAACTAACTAACTAACTAACTAACTAACTAATAGCAGACACGTGTTAGTTCTTTAGTGTTGGTGTTATTTCTCAAATGAGTTGGTTTCCCTTTTTGCATCTATTGTCGATATCATGTTCTGATTGGGACGCAGAGGTGTTTCCAAGGCACCAGGGCCGGGTTATATACTGGCCAAGACCTATTGACGCGTCCTCGTCGAGCGTCCTGGGCAACAGGTCCCTTCGGGGTCCTGGCTGAAGTCAATAGGATCGCTGATTCCTCCGAAGTCGGAGAGTGTCTGCCTGTACGGCGAGGAACCACCAGTCTGCACACCAATAAGCCAGACATGGGACAACGGATACTCACGCAAACCTCAGGTCCTGTATGACATCACACTGCCAATGAACACAAGCAAGCAAGCAAGCATCTTCTGATTCGCCATTTAATGATATTTTACTTCCTAGGTACCGGAAAGCAGTCTCCCTGGCCATGGGTTAACGACTTTCTCCGTAATCCCGTACATTCACATGGATAACGCAGCTGCGCGAGATTTGGTAGCAGATCGCGTCGCGTTGGTTACTTAGGGGGTATATGAGCCGGTCGCTCAGAAAGCAATGGCAAACTACTGAGCGCAATCTTGTCAAAACATCAACAGCACCTGAAACATGCTGCCGATGACTGCAATGTCCTGTAAATCTCATCACATCATGTTCCTCTTGTACATTGAGGTGTCGAGGTGAAGTATAAACATCGTGAGAGTGCCCGATTATGGGCTTCATATATCGATATTCCCATGGACTCTGCTATTCCCTCCGTCCAACGTTTACGTGGTCGCCTCTTCCTCATGTTTCCATCTGGTCTGTATATCATTGCTTGTTGTGGCATGCTGTTGACTGGTAACCTACTTGTATGGCCAAACCATTTGACTTGCTGCTTTCTAATAAAATCTAGTGTTGCTTTAACCCTCACTTTAGTCCTGATTTCTTCATTTCTGATCTTATCTCTTCTTCATTCGTTGAGTATTCTTCTCAGGAACCTCATTTCTGTTGTTATGATTTTTCTTTTCTCTTTTTCTGTCATTGCCCAGGTTTGGCATTGGTAGCATAGAACTGGTAGGAAGATTGTGTTGTAAAGTGCTTTCTTAGTAGTTATTGTTACATGTGTGTTCTTTAGTATTGGTGCAATTTGTCCAATGAGTTGATTTGCCTTATTGCATCTATTTTCGATCTCGTCTTCTGATCTGCCATTTGATGATATTATACTTCCTAGGTACTTGAAACTCTTTACTTGTTTCAAGGGATGTTCGTTTAGGTGAATTGTTGTTGTTTGTTCTTCTTTAGTTATAGTCATTATCTCTGTTTTGCTTGTGCTAGTTTTAACCTTCAGCTGATCATATGAACTCATTCTGGCAACTATTGCCTGTCGAACAATTTGAACCTTGCGTTCATTCGCACAGAAATACATTTGTCGTTTTGTTTCGACTTACAGATGCGAGCAGTCATTTTCCGCATTGACCGTTTAAAAAAAAAAAAAAGCAACGTTTCAGACTCACCGACAGTAACTTAGCTGCGCTTATGACTTTGGGCACGACAGATCTGTGCCCAGACATTGATAAACTGGCATCTGAACTTAAGTAACTAGTTATAAAGAACAGTTCTTCTTCTTCAGCTTTCCGAGCCATTGAGGTTCTTTGCTGCAGATACAATCCGTCTCCATTCTTCTCTCTGGTGGACCTTCTCTCGCCAGTCGTTGATTCCAAGTGCTTGTAGGTCTGTACATGTATTATCTCTCCACCGCCTTCTTGGTCTACCTCGGGGTCTACGGTCATTTATTTCCTGAGTGTAAGCGAGTTTTGTTTCCCTATTATCTTCCATTCTTTCTATATGCCCCAGCCATTGTAGTCTATTAGCCTTCATGATACCAGTGATTAGCGGGGACTTAAACAGATCATAAATGTCTTTGTTACTTCTTCTTTTCCACTCTCCACTTTGTGTATCCCTAATGGGTCCAAAGATGCGTCTTAAAATTTTGTTCTCACAGGTTTGTAACAAGGCTTCGTCTCCTTTCGTTGTACTCCAGGTTTCAGAGCCATACAGCACAACTGGTCTGATCAGTGTTTTGTATATTGTGATTTTGGTGTTACGAGATAGCTCATTTGATTTTAGTAGATGTTGTAGTGCATAGTATATCTTATTTCCAGAGTTGATTCTAGTTTGTATTTCTTCCCTTATGATGTTGGAGCAGTTGAAGATTGTACCCAGGTATTTGTATGTTTCCGTTCTTTTAATGGTCATATTATCTATTTGTATGTGGCCAGAGTTTTTAGCCATTCCTTCTCTTGAAATGACCATATATTCTGTCTTATCTTGGTTGATAACCAGCCCCATCTGTTGGGCTTTTTCCTTTAAGTGAGTCAATATTTCCAATGTCTTTTGTTCACTTTGCCCTATAATATCTATATTATCTGCATAACCAAGCAGCTTGGATGTTCCTCCAATATCACATTCCTCCTTTATCTTCCTTACAACTTTCTCTAGAGCCAGATTGAAGAGTAGCGGCGATAGTGCATCACCCTGTTTCAAGCCAGATGTTATTTGGAAGGGGTCTGATTTCCTGCCTTTATATGTTACTATATTATAAGTATCTTCCATGCATAGTCTGGTCATGTTGATTAACTTCCTTGGTATTCCAAATTCCTGCATAGCATTCCATAGACTATTCCTATGGACACTATCATGAGCCTTTTTAAAATCCACAAAAATGTTATGGAGATCTCTTTTATATTCCCAATGTTTCTTGGCTATTTGTAGTAAGATAAATATCTGATCTATTGTTGATCTGTTTTGTTTAAAACCCGCCTGGTAGTCACCTAATATGTCTTCTGAATATGGTTTTAGTCTATTTAGTAATGCTGCGGATAGTATCTTATAGCTTGTGGACAGTAGTGATATTCCTCTATAATTTCCACATTGGAACTTGTCTCCTTTCTTAAAGATAGGTATCAATAATGACTCTTTCCAGTCATGGGGTAATTCTTCTGTCCTCCAGATTTTTATTATTAGTTCGTATAGCTTTAGATGTAATGCATGGCCACCTGCCTTTATAAATTCAGCAGCAATTCTATCAGTCCCAGTTTCCTTATTGTTTTTAAGTCGTGTGATTACATATAGGATTTCTTCAAATGTAGGTTCTTCAATTTGTGGTTCGCATGTTAGAAATTCTTCCTGTTGGAAAATGTTACTTGGAGCTTCACAATTTAGTAATTCAATAAAATATTCTTTCCATGTGTTGCACATTTCCTCATTGGTATTTATCATATTCCCATTTTTGTCTTTTAAACCATATGTGTTTTGTTGGTGCCCTCGTTTCATTGACTTCAGTTCTTTAAAAAATTTTCTGGATTCATTTTTCTGGTGATTAGTTTCCATATCTTTGATTATATTACTCATATATTTTCGCTTCTGCTGTCTGACTATTTTTGTAGCCTCTTTACATTCATTTCTATAATGCTCTTCCTTTTGGATGTTATTGATGTCATTTAACCATACATGTCTGGCATTCTTCTTCCTAATGACTGCTTCTTCTCATTTTTGATTTAACCATCTGTTCTTTCTGCGGTAGATTGAATTGTATTCTTGATGTTCAACCAAGTTTGGTCAACGCTTTCCTCCGAAGGGTTTTGCAGAGTTTCAAGTTTACATTTTATTTCATCTGTAAATTTCTCTTTGACTGTAATGTCTTGTAGTTTTTCTCTGTTATATGTTGGGTGTAATCTTTGAAATTTAGTATAGAAAGCTCTCTTAAGTTTATTTTAAATTTTGCTCCAACGAGGAAGTGGTCACTGTGGGACTCAGCTCCTCTATAACTTCTGACTTGCTGTATGTTTGATGCATTTCTGTTGTTAATTAAAGTGTGATCTATTTGATTATAGGTTCTCTTGTCACATGATTTCCAAGTTTGTTTGTGTATATCCTTTCTTTGTAGTCTGGTACTGCTAATCTGCAGTCCTTTGACTTCTGCCAGGTTGATGACTCTCCATCCATTATCATTTGAAGTTGTATGTAGGCTTTCGATACCGGCCACTTTTTTTATTAGTTTGCGCTCTACCTATTTTGCATTGAAGTCTCCCAGCACAATCAGGATGTCCTGTTTGGGGGTTTCTTATATGACATCTTCCAGATCATTATAAAAGTCTTCTTTAATATCATCCTCTTTCTCTTCAGTAGGTGCATGCACATTAATCATCGTTATATTTTTCCATTTACCTTTTATTCGTAATTTACTAATCCTGTCATTAAAAGCTTTAAAATTTAAAACGTTCCCCCATAACTCTTTTTTGATGACAAATCCTGTTCCTAATTCATGTTTATTTTGGGTGTTTCCTCCATTCATTCCATTTTGCTCTAAAGTACCCTCTCCTGGCCACCTTATTTCTTGAATTGCTGTTATATCCATTTGATATTCAACCAGCTCCCGGGTTAGTTCTTCGGCCGCTCCAGCTCGATATAGTGTCCGTACATTCCATGTTCCAAATCTCAAAAGTCCTTTAACGTTTCAAGGTCGTTGTCCAGATAAGTCAGTCCGATATCGAGGCTCATGTATTTGTTTCGTAACAAAGAAAGGTTTTTACACAGGTGGGGATGTTAAGCCCACGCTTCAACCCCCAACCTGGAGGACCAGGGTGATTCTCTTTGTCTCTTCTCTACCCTTTGACCTGTCCGGCTTGGGAGGCCCTGCTGGTAGCTACGCAACCGCCGGCATAGCTCTCATGGTCATTGAGAAACTCAAGCTCCCCCACCATGACAAGGTGGAAACACCATCGGGGGAGAACAGTTACAATTGTAAATTAATTGCTTTAATAGCGATTTTTGAAACTGTTTAAAAATTTATTGTTAAATGAAGATTTGATTTTAAACCAAAAATTGACGGCAGTGTAGTACTGACACTGCCTTTAAAGTTTTAGAATTTTGTTGACAAAAGTTAAGAAAGGTAAGAATAATATTGCACGACTTTTATAATTTTATAACGTTGTTGCCCGCTTAACTACAGAAAATAGTAGATATGGCCCTCTGCTTGAAAAGCTTGGGAACCACTGGTTTAGACTATTCATGTGGTCTCGTAATTCAGCTTTTGATTTTGCTAATAGTGCTTGGTCGTCCGCAAACAGGAGTTCTCTAATGGTTAGATTTGCAGATGATTCTTCTTCTGTGTTCTTGTCATGCGGTATTCTTGCTGTCTCTGCTTGGCTGGTTTCTTTCATATGTTGTCTATATATGTTATGACACGAGAGGGGACAGAACACAACCTTGTCGTACTCCAGATCTTATGATGAAGGGTTCTGAGTGTCCTCCAGTTGTTCTCACTTTGCATTCACTGTTGTATATTATAAGCTTCTACGTAGGTTTGTTAGATGTGTATTCACTCCATATTGTTTAAGGATTTCCCACAGCTTGTTTCTATCTACTCTATCGAATGCCTTTTCTTGGTCGACAAAGGCTAAGTAGAGTGTTTCATTGAATTCGATTGATTTTTCTATAAGTTTTCTAACAGCGAAAATGGCATCTGTGCATCCTTTGTTTATCCTAAATCCAAGTTGTGTTTCTCTTAGCAGGGGTTCTAAAGAAGTTCGTAATCTTTTTTCAAGAATTTTGCAAAATATGTTCCCAGTATGACTCAACAGTGAAATGCCTCTGTATTGTGTGCAGCCTCTTTAGATGCCTTTGTTTTTCCAAATTGGGATAATTATGGCGTTTCCCCAGTCTCGTGGTGTCTGTTGTTCTACCCAAACATGGTTGAATAGTCTATGTAGCCAAGCTGTTCCTACTTCTCTTGCTGCTTTAATTAATTCATTTGGTATTTCATCCTGTCCCGGTGATTTGTTCAATGGGGCTAATCTGATGGCTTCTATAATTTCTTCTTTTAGTATGTCTGGTTCTAGTTCTTCGGTGATATCTGTGTAGGTCTATTGAATTCCTGTGACATCTGATGGGATGTTGAGAAGTTGTTCGAAATACTGCTTCCATCTTATTAGGATTTGTTTTTGTTGACATATTGGTTCTCCATGTTCGCTGTTAATTATTTCCGTTGGGTCAAAGGGTTTTCCTCTGGTTCGCATTGCACTTATCTTTTTGTAGAAGTTTCTAATTGCCTCCTTGTAGTTTTTATTTATGGTTTCTCCATACTCTTCCCAGTATTTTTGTTTTTCCCTCTACTCTAGATATTCTAATCACATGTCTTCTCGCTATTCTATATTCTATGTAATCACATTCCTGTTTGCTCTTCAACCACTTTTTATATCTTTCCTTTTTGTCTTTTACCGCTTTCATTGCTTCTGCATTCCATCAACTTGTTATTTTCTGTATCCGTGTTTTGCGTTTTTTCGTGGTTCCACATGTTATTTTTGCAGTATTTAAAATGCTTGGTTTGAACATCTCCCATTCTTCTTCCACTGTTTTTCTTCCTGTAGGTAATTTTACAAAGAGTTCAGTTAGTTCTTTCTGATAATTTTCCCTTACTGCCTCGTCTTTAAGGTTTTTTAAGTTTACTGATTCGCATGGCATGTATTTTCCTGCTCTTTGTTTTCTTTTTCTGATGGTTCTTATTTTGGCAACGACTGCTTTATGATATGTATTTATACTGAAATTGGGCACTGCCCTTGCTTCTAATATATTTCTCTTTCTGTCATTTCTTGTTAATATAAAATCAATCTGGCTTTTAGTATCTAGCTCGTTAAATTTATACCAGATGTATACTTGTGAATCTTTATGTTTATAGAATGTGTTTGTTATATAGAGGTCGTGTTGGCTGCAAAGCTCTATCAGTCAACGTCCGTTATCATTCCTTTCATTATGCTGATCTCCAAATGCTCCCAGATGTTTTTCTATGCCCACTCTATTATGTCCTAGTTTTGCATTGAAGTCTCCCATAACTATGACGTTGTCAAGGAGCTAAACTAATGACATTAACTCATTATTGTGAGACCATGTGGAATCAATATTAGCAAGCACAATGCAATTCCACATGTGGTACTTTTACAAAAACATAATGACTAATAAAAAGATATCAATAGCAACGGAAAAAAGGGAGTTCGGGTGCTATAAAGAAAATTTACTTTTGTATGTATGTGAAATATGGACAATGAGCAGACAGGATGTGAGTAGTGAAATTATACATATACATAGTCAATTTTGTAGGGGAACGTTTTGGAAAGAAATAAACGAGAACTTAGTGACAACTGGCAATAGTGAGGGGGAACAGAACAAGGGAAGACAGAGAAGTAACAATTAGAATGGCTTGACCTCGTGGCATGGTCAAGACAAGAACATTGAGCTGATCCACGACTTTAGTGATCGTGTGAGATGGCGAAACATGACTACTCACACTTACCGGCATGTTACATGATGCTGATTTAATTCAGCGGCTCCATATATAAACACAGCTGGTCTCCCTGGATATTCTCGTGAGTACGTAACCTGTGCAAGAATCGGTAACGGTTCTCGCCGCGATTGTAACTTAAGGGATATGTAAGCCGGTCGCTCAGAAAGCAATGGCAAACTACTGAGCGTAATCTTGCCTAGTGCATCAACAGCAGCTGAAAAATGCTGATGTTGACTGCAACGTCCTGTAAAGGATATATATATATATATATATATATATATATATATATATATATATATATATATATATATATATATATATATATATATATATATATATATATATATATAATAAGGCCTGGAGAGGCCGCTTGGTTGCTTCTTTTTGCACGTTGGCATTTCATGACGCAATATCTGATCATTTGGAAACTGAGAATCTGTTAGCAGTATCTGACTGTCTGCAGACTGGGAGCTTGGTAGCAGTACCTCACCGTCTGGAAACTGGGAATCTGTTAGCAATATCTGACTGTCTGCTGACTGGGAGCTTGGTAGCAGTACCTCACCGTCTGGAAACTGGGAATCTGTTAGCAATATCTGACTGTCTGCTGACTGGGAGCTTGGTAGCAGTACCTCACCGTCTGGAAACTGGGAATATGTTAGCAATATCTGACTGTCTGCAGACTGGGAGCTTGGTAGCAGTACCTCACCGTCTGGAAACTGGGAATCTGTTAGCAATATCTGACTGTCTGCAGACTGGGAGCTTGGTAGCAGTACCTCACCGCCTGGAAACTAGGAATCTGTTAGCAATATCTGACTGTCTGCAGACTGGTAGTCGGTTATCATCAGGCGGATAATGATGGTCATCAGTGGACACAATATATTTATGTGACATGTATAACACTGGCAGCGGGTGACTGCACTGATTACCATGTCTTCGTTGGACATGTATTCGGGTGGCCACTGTACCCAAGTTATGCACATCACTGTACCCACGTTATAAACATTCGTGTACCCAAATTATAAACATCCCTGTACCCCAGTTATACACATCCCTATACCTATGTTATACACATCCCTATACCCAGGTTATACACATCCCTGCACCCAGGTTATACACATCCCTGTACCCAGGTTATACACATCCCTGCATCCAGGTTATACACATCCCTGTACCTATGTTATACACATCCCTGTGCCTATGTTATACACATCCCTGTACTCATGTTATACACATCCCTGCACCCAGGTTATACACATCCCTGCACCCAGGTTATACACATCCGTGTACCCAGGTTATACACATCCCTGCATCCAGGTTCTACACATACCTGCACCCATGTTGTAAACATCCTTGTACCTATGTTATACACATCCCTGCACCCATGTTGTACACATCCCTGTACCAATGTTATACACATCCATGCACTCACGTTATAAACATCCTTAAAGGTTTTCTTCAAGTTATGTATAACAGTCGTAAAATACAGTTTGGAGTGGATGTTGTCTTTCACTAACTCTCTGATAAATTGTTTTGCACTTGAGTTTCAACAGCAGCAGCTTTCCAAAGTGGAACCCATTGCAATCAACTTGAGCAGGAAACACATGACAGCTCAAATTATGGGATAGCAGACTAGAAACTCACAGCTCCACGTTCTGTACCACATCGGTCTGTCTGTATGCCTGTCTGTCTGTTCTGTCTGTCTGTCTGTCTGTCTGTCTGTCTGTCTGTCTGTCTGGCAGGCTGCTTGTGTGTCTGCTGTCTGTCTATCTGTCTGTCTAACTATCTGTCTGTCTAACTGTCTGTCTGGCTCGCTGTCTGTGTGTGTCTCTCTCTCCCATCACTATATCGTTACCTGGCAAGTGGACTACTCACACATATGTTGCTTCCTCTGGTGTGTTTCTCCCTACTGTTATATACCTGGTGTAGCGAGTCGATGTCTGTGTGTCTTCTGTCTGACCCATGTTTGGTTAAATTATATTTCTGAGACAAAAACTGCCATTTTAATTGTTGTATACGAAGAGACAAACAGCATTCTCTGGTCATGTGAAGAGAAGAAAGGGATTGGAGAACATCCTGACAACTGGAGAGAGTTTAAATTGTTGAGTTGAGTTGAGTTAAGAACCCACATCACTGACTCAGGACATTCCCATGCGTGCTCCGTGCCCTCGTTCAACAGCCAGCGAAGAGTCATATAACTAACCGTTCCCACCGCTATCTGATTTAAAGTTCTCCTCTCAGTTATGAGATTCCTCCAGAACCTCTGCCGATCCCCCGCAATCTTATTCTTTACACATACAGGTTGTCAATATGCTCCCCTGCCTTCTCCATCTGGTCCCACAAGCGAACGACCACCTTCCTCTTGTCCATATGTAATCTACCACCAAGAGGTGCATTCCTTGCCAGCCCATTAGCCTGTTCATTCCCCCCGCACCCCCGCATGGCCAGGGCACAATATCCATACAACTCTCACAATCTGTGACCTCTGAAGCGACGATAGCCATTCCACACGAAACATTCCTTTCTTCACATTATTAAGCATAAACTTTGAATCCGTAATGAATACAATGTGTGTTGCAGTGGTCTCCTCTAAGCAACGGAATACCATTGTTACTGCTTCCACCTCCATTCGCATGCTGGAGGTTATAATTTAATATGCCATACTCTCCTTTTTCAATACTCGTCTATTAGCCTTGCAATGAAACCCCAACCACTCCGTCTGTTTCTCACCACTGACCCATCGGTGTAGATGACTATGTCACCTTGATTCGTGTTACTCTGGATCAGTTGTTGCACTTCAAACTCAGTGCGGCCCGCTGCCCATTCTCTGCGCTCACGACCCAGTGTTACTATTACATTGTGATAGTCCGTCATGTCTTCCGGTACTTCAACCTATCCTTTTTCACGATTGATGGTCTCTAAATCACTCACCTGAGGTATAGCAAGTTCTGCCTGTGCCACCCAGGACCTGCCTCTTCTTAGTCTATGACCCTTGACCACATCCATGACTTCATGAGGGGGGAAATCCCTATCTGCAGCAACTCTCTGGTACCATTTGGCCTGAAGGACCCTATGCCTATCCGCAATTGTTATTAGCGCCAGGATATACCTCATGCATATAATTGGTGTGTTCTTTGTGCACCCCAGGATCACCCGCATGGCAGCGTTCTGTATACGCTCTATGTAATTGGAACTGGAGAGATTAGTGGGAAAAGGAAGCAGAGGCAGACCAACAGAAATTATGCTGGATTGACTGAGACGGTGGCATAGAGGAATATCATCAACAGAGTTGATCCAGAGCAGCAAGAACCTAGATCTGTGGAAAGACATAAATATACCACCCGTTGATGATCCAGAATGCCCAACAGACTTCGAGTTCAGTCGTACAACTTGGCTGGCCTTGCGTCTGTGGTAAAAGCTTCGCCACCTTCAGGGGAATGCGAATTCACGCTGGATAAAAGAAATGCGAGAGTACGTCACAGGAGAATAGACTGCGGGCCTGGAATACAGATAAGTTGTTCGAAGATCTCAGCCAGGGAGAACCCCACAGAGCTGAGAAGATTTCAAGTCGATGTCCTTCTGACGCGCTCAAGCAACCTTCAGATAGTCTGAGAGTGAAGATTAACTTCCCCCTGCCACCGAGAAGGCAGCATGGGCACGACTAGACGAGACGTTATTCCAAATTTTAGAGGATGAGCTAACACTTACATCGTTAGAGGAGAAATTGCAAAGATTCGCAGACATTGTATATCAATTTGGTAGCAGCGAGAGGAAGAAGGCAGCTAGCCTGCAGAAGACCAGGTGGCAGAAGCTGCTAGAAGAGGTAAAAGAACAGAAGAAAGCCGCTTGGAAACGGTATAGAGCTGCAGCTGAGAGTGAGAAGGAGGGCTTGCGACAGGTGTGGCAACATCTGAAAGCCCAGCAAAATGTCCTCTATTTAACGGACAGGTTCAGCAGGAACAGACAGAAAACCCGGAAGGCACGTGAGAAATTCTTCTGGGAACCATCCCAGTTTGCTAGGAACTTGTTGGAGCAGCAACGATCTGGCAGCCTCAATTCAATGTCAAAAAAGAGAAACTGGAAGAACACATCGTGAAAACGTATTCAGATGTCCACCGGGACGCTCCCTTCGGAGAGATTTGGGGGGGGGGGGGGGGGGGCTCAAAAGGCCAGAGAAACCAATAGTGGGTTTCAATGCCATGCCTCTGTTGAAGAAAGCACGTGGAAAATATACACCAGGACCCAAGGGTGTGTCTTACACCGTATAGAAAAGGCGCCCTGATGTCCTTAAGAAACTCCACCGGATAATGAGATCCGAGTGGAAACACAATCACGCCAGCGCGGAGTGGAAGAAAGCTAACGGAATCTACATTCCCAAAGAGCACAACTCAAACAACATTGCCCAATGCAGGCTGATCTCTGTCCTGAACGTGGAGGGAAAAATATTCTTCTCAGTCATGGCCAGCCTAGATGCGTTGCGGCGATCCTTTATGAGCGTAAGGTTGCACTGCGCGTGGGTTCCTGGACTTCTGACCCATGTACTATTACACATGGGTTGCCAGAGGGATCTGCCTTGTCCCCAGTGCTCTTTAATGTCTACACCAGCAAAATTGCAGCTATTGAGACACCAGGTGTAGGGTAGAATCTTGACATTTGCAGATGCTGTGCTGGTGTACAGACAGGGCAGTGACAGGGCCAGTTTGGTGGGTTTGGCGAAAGACTTATAAATGGGGTTGCAGAGTGGTGCAGGGATGCAGGGGCCATTATAACCCAGACAAGGCATCGGTTGTGTGGTACTCCATAGATAACCTTAGGCGAGAGAGTAAATTGAAGTACTTGGGTATCACCTTTGACAGGCGTTTGTCTTTTAAGGATCATGTGGAGGCTTTGGTGGTGAAGGCTGGTATGGGACTTAATGCACTGAGGGCTATGGCAGCAACCGGGGTAGATCAGCGGATGCTGTACAGGCTCTTTCAGCAGTTAATAATTTCTGTCATTGTGTATGGTTTGGGGCTGCTGACAGTATCAAAGAGCCAGTTTAAAAGGTTGGAGCACATACAGAATGCAGCTATGCAGTTAATCCTGGGGTGCACAAAAGACACACCAATTATATGCATGAGGCATATCCTGGCGCTACCAACAATGACGGATAGGCGTAGGGTCCTTCAGGCCAAATGGTACCTGAGAGTTGCTGCAGAGAGAGATCACCGGCTGCATGCAGCCATGGATATAGTCAAGGGTCATAGACTAAGACGAGGCAGGTCCTGAATGCCACAGGTAGAAATTTCTATAGGTCCGGTGTGTGATCTAGAGACCATCAATCGTGAAAGAGAGTGGGTTGAAGTTCCGGAAGACATGACAGACTGGCACAATGTAATAATAACTCTGAGTCGTGAGTGCAGAGAATGGGCAGCGGGCCGCGTTGAGTTGAAGTGCAACAGCTGATACAGAGTAACACACATCAAGGCGACATAGTCATCTACACCGATGGGTCAGTGGTGAGAAACAGACGTAGTGGCTGGGGCTTTATTGGAAAGGCTAATGAACGAGTCTTGAAAACGAAGAGTCTGGCATATGAGACTACGACCTTCAGCATGAGAATGGAGTTGGAGGCAGTAACAGCGGCATTCCGTTGGCTAGAGGAGACTACTCCAACACACGTTGTATTCATTATGGATTCAAAGAGTATGCTTCGTAAAGTGGAGGAAAGAATGTTTCGAGTGGAATGGCTCACGTCGCTTCATAACTCACAGATTGTAAGAATTGTATGGATATTTTGCGCTGGCTATGCGGTAGTGCGGAGGAATGAACAGGCTGATAGACTGGCAGGGAATAGCACCTCTTGGTGGTCGATTACCTATGGACAAGGGGGAGGTGCTCGTGCACTAGTGGGACCAGGTGGAGAAGGCGGAGGGACAGACTGAGATCTCATATGGGGAAAAAATGAGATTGCGTGGGATCGGCAGGGATTCTGGAAGAATCTCAAAACTGAGAGGGAAGACCAGGAGAACTTTTAAACAGATAGCTGGTTGGAACGATTAGTAGTATGACTCTCCGCTGGCTGTTGAACGAGGGGACAGAACATAGTATGGGAATGTCCTGAGTGCAGAGATGTCGGTTCTTAACTCAACTCAACTCAACTCAACTCATGGCCATCTTAATCACGACGCACTTGATGCGGAACAAATACGACGACACAATGGTTCAAAACGGGGGTATCCCTGGTGTCCCCGGATACTTAGAATACGGCACCATGATCTGGGAAGCCACCCAGTAAGGGAAGATGAAGAAGGAAGACCTCCACGTGATATGGTTGGATCTGGCCAGCGGGTACGCGTCAGTGCCCCATCAGATGTTGTGGCATGCCTTGAAGACGTATCACTAGCCCGAGGAGATACGAACTATGCTCATGCAGTACTTCTCCTGCTACTCTCTCCGTTTCTCTACGAACTATGCTCATGCAGTACTTCTCCTGCTACTCTCTCCGTTTCTCTACGAACTATGCTCATGCAGTACTTCTCCTGCTACTCTCTCCGTTTCTCTACGAACTATGCTCATGCAGTACTTCTCCTGCTACTCTCTCCGTTTCTCTACGAACTATGCTCATGCAGTACTTCTCCTGCTACTCTCTCCGTTTCTCTACGAACTATGCTCATGCAGTACTTCTCCTGCTACTCTCTCCGTTTCTCCACCATGACGTTTACGACCAGATGGATCGACCTACAGGTGGGTATTGACATGGGATTACGATTTCGCTGATATTATTCGTCATGGCAATGCAGGTGATCATGGATGCGGCATCCGGCTATGCACACGGTCCGAAACTCAGCGTGAACGAATTATGCGCCCACTGAAGGACCTTCATGGACGACACGACGATACTGACACTGCAGACAGGAGAGTGATGCCCTCAGCCTCCATATAAAAATCCATATCTCAGTAACTAACTGAGGGAAAATTATGAGATTTAGCATATAATTTCATCATTATGTCCACCCAACAAAATGTTTTGTTTGTTCTGGAGATTTTACAGCAGATTTCAATGTTTGTCTATATGCGATATATAATTTACGGGTCCGAGATGAAGTGCATATAATAAAATGTATTATACCTTCACCCAGAAACATCGGCGCTCAGTAGTTAATTTCCTCGTGGAACACGTGAAAGACCTTATGGCAAGAGCCTCGCGCAGTTAAATGGGAGTGTTCAGAGGTGTCGTCAATAATGTTGGTGCTTTCATGAAACGTGAATATTTCATAAATCTTACCATTTATCGCTAACATTTGAATGTGTGAATATTGTTGAATGGGATTGACTGTGAAATTATGTACACTTTAAAGCATCGCTATGAAGATGTACGCATATTTTTATCAAGATGCTGATCGCAGGAAACTGTTTCATATACTATGTCAAATCCCGAGAAAAGAGCAGTGCATGCATTGGGTTTGAGTAAACGGTAATTTCGTCGATGGATGCAGGAATCTGGAATGAAACCACACGCAATAAGCAAACGGTAGGTAGAAAGGCAATTTTAGACAACTTTGACAACGATGTCATCGGGCGAGCTATTACAAAAATGCTGGACACCAAAAAAAACAGTGACTGTAAGGAAACTTAGGGTTTTGTTGAGAAAGAACAATGACATAGAGCTATCCAAAACAACTATGTGGAAAATTATAAGGGCATTAGGCTTCACTTTTAGAAAGTACGGGGGAGGTATAAATATCATTTGCGAACAACCGCATTTAGGAGCCATGAGAAGCAAATACCTACGTGAAATAAGGAAAATGCGCAAATAAAAATATAACAGAGTATTTCCATGAAACCTGGATCAATGCGCACCACAAAACTGAAAAGGAATGGCAATCAGGGGATGGAAAGATACAGCGATGTGTGTCCAGTAGTAAAGGACAACGTTTGGTCATAGCCCATGCTGGTAAGTACGCATAATGGCTTACTACAGAATGCTGGGCTCGTGTTCGTATCAAAGCATACAGACAATAGGGATTATCATAATGAGATGAATGGTAATGTATTTAGAGATTGGCTCGAGAATACAGTGTTTCCATCCCTAGGTAGGCCATCTTGTCTAATTATGGAGAATGCATCATATCACAATGTTGTTGCCCAAGAAGACAAAATACCTACGACATCGAGCACAAAGGGAGCAATAAAGATATGGCTCCGAATGGAAAAAATACCATTTCCAGAAACGTATTTCAAGCTAGAATTGTTGTCCCTTGTAAAACAGACGCCAAAACGCAAGAAATATCAAATCGACAAATTGATAGAAGAGCTGGCCATGGGTGCTTGAGACTTTCGCCATACCATTCTCATTTTAACCCTATAGAACCTGTGTGGTCTTTAGAACTATGGTGAGGCAGCCAAAAAGGCATCATGCTGGCTGTGAAACAACACGAACATAGGATGGGGACAAGGCTGACGTTTATGTTTATGGCAAACGTTTATGTCTGTAATTAAAGGGTAACTAACATCGAAAGCAATTTCTCAACGAAGAGCTAGAACTTGTACTGTCTCTTGTCGACTCTATAGTCTTCGCTCCGAGCGAGGGCAATGCACATGAGAGCGGGACTGTTCAGGGAGGGGAAATCACCAGACGATAGCAGTCGCCAAGTCTGGCAAATGACGGCCGAAGTCCAACTCCCAAGCCATGGTGCTAGTCGTCTTGCGAGGACCACACTCCGCAGCAGAGATAAAGAGTGAGATCGAGGAGTCCAGAGGAAGAGCGGGCTTCCCAGAGTGCGGCTCCATTAACGGGAAACGAAGAAGGAACATGGCAACCAAGACGAACGCTGACGCATAGCAAGCGTCGGCGCGGAGGTGGCAGGGGCAATGGCCAGGGAAGAAGCTGGCTTCGCACGGTCACAGATGCAAAGATGTGTGTGAGGGCACGAAACACCGGGTGCACAAGGCTCTCCTCCCCGAGGGAGAGGTTTCTTGGGAGCTGACATTTCTCAGGTATGGAACACGGAACAACGCAAGACAACGGAAAAGACCGAACGCCTGCGGGGGAAAGACACCCGGAGTCATGAAACGGGCGGGCATTCCCCCAAGAAGGTAAAGGGCTGAAACATTCTGGGAGGGGGGACCACCTCTGACGATCAGAAGACCCATGTCGTGCTTGCTCCAAGGCCCTGTTGTCATGCGTTGGAACTGGCACCGAGGCTTATTTTTACAATTGTTCTGGGTCCCAAGTTGGCCCATCTTACACAGGTTCGATGAAATACCTTGAGAAGTAAAGGCAGCAAGTAAGACATTGACAACATCACCACAGAGGCTGATTATTCTGTATAGATATGGGTATAGCACCATATAACCAACTCACCTCAAGACGTGTTAAAGGACCCTTGACTGGATGTTGGCTCCAGAACCAAAGAGTATCGATAGCTGTAACCTTACAGAGAGAACTGGGTAATCACATCAGAAGAACACAGTCCACATTGTTTAGGAATGCTAAGAAAATAGGGAGAGCTGGAGTGTATGGTGGCAGGTGTTAGGGGAGGAGATGCGGGGAAAGACTGCAAGATAAGAGGCTGGACAGTTTGACATCCTGGCATGAGGGAACATCGGTGTCCGAAATGACTGGCAGTACATGGGACTGAAGGTTGAGGCCGGGCGTGGTCAACGTCACCCGACATGGACTACACATTGAAGAAGAATACATCTCCGGAGGGTGAACATCTTAAGATGCCTTCTAGGCTCGCTAGCTTACGGAGCACCATTGGGCAAGGTGGAGTACCCGTGTATCTCACTGATAACATGAAACCATACGAGCCGGTAGTGGATGAAACTGTGGAACAGCCGACAGATAGTTGTTGGTTATGGTTTCAAATTTCATAATGGTCTTCCTTGACACATGAGTAGGGCATCATGTCTGCACCAGTTGCAGGCTAACACTGGGACAAGACTGCAGTGAATTCCTGTAACTCTCAGCTCACGCCGTGAGTGACTGGACCAGCTACAGGCCAGCAATAAGTTCCCAACAGCGGCATTAAGCTGTGGGTGGGAGCAAGAACGTCGGAATGTATGGTGGTAAACTGTTGCTCGGGAGGGGAGGGGGTTGTTAGGCGCGGGGTGAGTACACCAACATGGGCAGGTTATTAGTGAGTCATGTATGTCTCAGGCAGGCCTTGTGTGTGCGTAACTGCCACAGTTATTAGTTGAGGACATAATCTATGTTAGGTTAGTTTCATATCCTTTACTGAACGTAGCAGTCAACCCCAGCCGTTTTTGGCTGTTTGTGATTTCTTGGTATGTTTGCGTTTAGTAGGTTGTCCTTGCTTTCCGAACGACCGTCAACCCTACCATTTTATAGAAAACCCAACGCAAGGTGGTCTGCTGCCAAATCGCCCGCAGCCAGATACACATACACACGGATACACATACATACGCTCATTCATAAACACATACACACGCACATTCATAAACACATACATACATACCCGCATGCTCAATTACATAATTTACACAAACTTCCACATTTATGCACCCACTTAATAACACACACATAATCAACCCCTCGCATCCACATAAACTCACCCAATATCACAATCTCACAAACAAACGTACAAGCAGGGGGGGGGGGGGGGGAGAGAGAGAGAGAGAGAGAGAGAGAGAGAGAGAGAGAGAGAGAGAGAGAGAGAGAGAGAGAGAGAGAAGACGGTATCTAATATTTTCCCTCCTTTATCTCAACTTTCTTTATGTGTACTTTGTCTTCTCTTGCTCATTTGTTGTGATATTTTTCCATGATTGTATTTCTGTTTGTTTTCGTTACCTAGATAAGAGCAAGATGATGACATCTTCTTCATTCTCATCTCATCTCATTTGGTTCCTATTGTACCTTGCGGTGTCGTTGTGAAGCATACACAGCAGGAGAGTGCCCGTTTATGGGCTTCATATATCTAGATTCCCATGGACTCTGATATTCCCTCTGTCCATCTTTTAAATGTTCGGCATCTGTCTCTAGTTCCCTTTGGTCTGCATTATTTTTCTTCCAGCAGTATGAAAATCCCATGCAGACTTGCTAGGCCAGTCGCAGGTTTAGGACAGAAAAATTTGACCAAGGGGAGTCCGTCTCCCCTGGCGAGCCAGAGCCCCGTTGGTCCATGACATGGCGGTCATTGTTTCCCGGTCTGCACCACAGGGAAGTGAGGCTGACCTGTATTGTCTGCTGTTTCAAATGTGTGTTACTACTCTTGCCATTCTGATTTTGTTCTAGTTATCGCTATTGTTCTATTATTTTTCATGTCTTTATTTCTTCGTTTGTTTACCGCTGGCTATCTGTTGTTATAATTGTCATCTCTCTTACAATTGTTACGTGGGTGCTCTAATTATTGTTTTGTCTCATCTTTTCCGCTTCTTCCTCTTATTCTTTATTCTTATTTATCTTCAATAGCTTCTTCTTTATCTCTTCTTCTTTCTCCTACTCTTCTCTCCCTACCCCTCTCCACATAATCTTTCTTCTTCTTCTTCTTCTTCTTCTTCTTCTTCTTCTTCTTCTTCTTCTTCTTCTTCTTCTTCTTCTTCTTCTTCTTCTTCTTCTTCTTCTTCTTCTTCTTCTTCTTCTTCTTCTCGTGATCCAAAACCATCACCTGCTCCTCCTCCTCCACCACCACCACTTCCTCCTGCATCACCACCTCATCCTCTCTCCTTCGCTAAACGTATCCTTTAACTATCCTCATTCGACTGGACTGCATTAATACACCTTTCAACACAACACATCACCTTTAAACACAACACATCACCTTTCAACACAACACATCACCTTTCAACACAACACATCACCTTTCAACACAACACATCACCTTTCAACACAACACATCACCTTTCAACACAACACATCACCTACCTCCCAGCCCAAGTTTTCTGCCCCAACACGAGCTGCTTCAGACAACTAAAGCCTTCAAGCCAGCCTATGTTCTCTGCAGTGCTGCTCCAGATCCTCACACATAGTTCATAGTGGAAACGGACGCTAGCTTCTTCTCCTGCCTGGATTAGTTCCCTAGCCCAAGTATGTCTTCACTACCTGGTGATTTCCCTTTCTCTGGACTTTGTGTTGCTGATCGTACTTTCTCTAATAAATGATTGAGTTTTCCTCTTCGCTTTCGGGTATATTTTTTTCGTGTCTCTGCACATTTCTCCACAGTGCTCATTCCCACTAATAAGTAAATATTTTTTTTTTTTTTAAAGTTGCAGTATCCCTTACGTGACGTTGCAGTCAACGCCGGCATTTTTCAGCTATTGATGTTTATGGCAAGATTACGCTCAGTAGTTTGCCACTGCTTTCTGAGCGTCCGGCTCACATACTCTGAGACGCGATCCACTGCCGAATCTCGCGCAGCTGTGTTCCTCACGTGGATATACGGGATTACGGAGAAAGTCGTTAACCTCTTCGCCAGGCAGACAGGCAAGTAAATAAATAAGTAAATAAAATTAATTAATTAATAACCATGTTGTAAGGGGCGCAACCATGAGTAACATATATATCGCGGATTTTGAAGAGAGTTATGGTTGATGGCATTTCTTATTTTTGTTCGAAAGAAGACGAAACCAGACTATATGTTTTACATTGTTATTACCACCATCCGTCCATTATTGTAAAGTATGTTATATGGCCTTTAGTGCACGTCGCAATCAACGTCAGCATCTGTTGATTGTATGCGATTTACCAGGTAAATCTTACTCTCAGTAGATTCCCATTGCTTTCTGAACCACCGACGCCCATACCATCGAAACTAACGAAAGTTGGTCTGCTTCCAAATCGTCAGCAGCTGATTTTGAACCCTCGACTCCATATGTCGGGGATTTTGATAAAACTACCTCTAATTAACATCGCCCTAATGCGCCCATGTACGGTAATTCCCCCTGTATGAAACAAGTGGGCGTGCGCGAAATGTTGGCTCCAGTGATGACCTACATTTCTCACGTTTCCTCCGCGGCCGAGTGGTTTCGATGTAGCTCGTCAACTTCTCACTCCACAGACCTGGTTGATTCACAATGTCCACGCTAGGTTTTTACAAATAAGAAGACCGAGAGTGGCTTGTTCTCACTTAGAAGTGAATTGGACGCCTACCCTTTTCAGATAGTGGCGAACATCTAAGAAGTTCCTTTCTGACATGGCGCACGATAACAATCCAATAGATTTGATTATTGAAAAGAGCGGCAGCAAAGGCTATTGGACAGACTAACTATGTAAATTACAATACACCTACCCACACAATTACAAACAATGTGCTAACATTTGGATGTTAGACCACCAGACTGTCACCTGAAAAGAAAGTCGCGGCTTGTGTCTTTTGAAGGTAAATGTTACACAAGGAAAGAATACCATGGACAGACAGAGACCACAAGGAAAGAATACCATGGACAGACATAGACCAATGACCAAGTCCTCCAAGAAACAAATGAAAACCGTAAACTGATTAGAAAAATTGGACGTAGACAGGCAACATTATTTGGTCACGTTATGAGAAGAAATAAATTGGAGAACTTGGTGACTAACTGGCCAGATAGAGGGGAAGAGAGTAAGGAGAAGGCAGAGAAGTAAATACATGGATAGCTTGGCCACGTGGATGGTCGAGACAAGAACACAGAGCTGATCCGCGACTTTTGTGATTGCGTGAGATGGTGAAACATGACCGCCCATGTTATCGGCATGGTACATGGTAATGATAATGTTACATTCGGTGTCTTAGATTATCTTGACCAAGAGAAAGATAACTACTGATGTTCTTATGCACCTGTGACAGCAAACATAATCACACACTCTAGAGATTCATCATCATCCCCATGACCTATGCCAGCTAGCTAGGGCGATGTGATATATATATATATATATATATATACAGTATATAATTTCACACCCCTAAAAACAGTATCTGGTGTGTGACTACCATTGCACATAATATATTTGCAGTGTGAAGTTTAGGTTTTCTCCTATTCTATTTATTCAATCATTCAATAGCATATCCTTTGTAGAACCTCGCTCCCGTAACAACCTTCCGGAAAACTTCTTGGCTATGGGCAAGGTGTCCCGCATCCGATACACCCATCTGGAGATCATCTGCCACATCCTGCACCCATCTTCTTTTTGGTCTTCCTCTTCCTCTCTTCCCGGGCATATACTCCTTCATTATTGTTCTCTCTAAACAGTCATGACGTTTCAAGTGACCAAAATATTTCAATTTCTTTGTTATATCGTCGTGAATAGCCAACCTTCTCCAATATTCAGCTCTTGTCGTATGGTGTAAATGTTCTTTACTGTATCAAATATATTCTTAGACTCGCCTATAACATTTCAGAAAGCAATGGCAAACTAATGAACGTAAACTTGCCAAGAGATCACAAACAGCCAACAAATTCTGGGGTTGACTGCGACGCCCTTTAAGGGATAATGCAGCTAACTTTTAACTATAATATTTATATTCAAAGGCATTTATGCGCTGTTCAATTTATTTAGGGAGTGTCCAGGTCTCACAGGGGTATGTTGCAATGTTAAAGATGCATGCTCTTAAAAGTCTAATTTTTGTAGGTTTATCTGTCCCAAGCTACAATTTATTCAGTTGTTTTACTCTTTGAAGAACAATAGATATTCGTCGTTTAATTTCTTTCATTAAAAGACGAATATCTATTGTTGCACTTTCATTGTGTCACCATTGTGAATAGTTAATGACCCAAGATATTCGAAATTTTCCACCGTATCCAATTTGTCCTCATTAACGTGTATTTCTTTCTCCTATATTAGTTTTATCTGATGCATTATTTTTATATTTGCTGTGTTGCGATATAAGTTGTGATTGTCACTATTCTTTTGGGTTGACTTTATTAGTTTGTCTATGCCATTCTGTGATGTGGATAGTAATACTGTATCATCAGCATATCGAATCTCTGGTATTTCATGACCACCGATATTTAGGGCATAATATTGCTCCGTGGTTATATCATCTCTGACATTTCTCATTATATTTTCGGCGTACAGGTTAAAACAAATAGGGTACAGCATACAGTCCTGACTGATTACTTGCTTGATGTCACACCAATCTGATGTCTCACCATCTATTCTAACCGCTGCTTGTTGGTCTAGATAGAGAATTTTTTATTAGTTGTACTACATGTGATGGAAAACCCATATTCCTCATGATTTCCCAAAGTTTCTGATGTACACAGTCAAATAAATGTCTTTGAATAATCCACAAAACATGAGAATAGGTTTACATTAAATTCTCTGCACTTCTCTATTATTAAATGCATGTTGAGTATGTGATCTCTTTGTTCCTCTTTGCCACAATCTCCTGCAACAGGATGAGATTGGCCGTTGTCTAAGGTCCCAATATTTTTCAGATATCACTGCGTAGTGTAGGATGGCTCAGCCACAAGTATAACAACACAGATCATAACTTTAATCAACAACTATAAGTAACTGGAGAACATCAATGTTGCGCACACAAATTCGTTTAATCATAGATGAACACGGTGACATGCAGAACATTATTCCTGGAAGTTTCGTCGTACAGAATACATTGTCCTTATGAATGACTCTCTAATATAGCTTTGCCTTCTCCAGGCCTTATTAACATAGTGTACATAGACAGTTCCGCCAGGCTCTCCAATAGCCCAACCAGAACTCACTGCTCAAGACACCGACTGACTGCCCTCGCTCAGTCCAAACTCAACTGTCCAGAACTCAGACCTCTACTGTCTGTCTCAAAACTCCACTGTCGGGCTAGTTCTCTACACTTAGCTCAAGACACTCGACTGTCCTCAAATCCGCCCGGCGAAGTTGTCCCTAACCTCGCCACAACTCAACTCCCCGTAATTTTCCCAGTCTGTCTTCTTATCCACTTTTTCTTGGGACCTCCCAAGAATACCTCTTAACCCTTATTTACATTGCATTTCTAGACTTCATTTGTCGCCTGGTTTCCAGTCACGTTTTCGCATCTCATTAGTGATTCCCTCTTAACCCTGTAGGTGTTCTAACAAGCTAACATTTCTGACCTATCACGTTTTCTCTATTGTGTTTCAGGCCCACGTTAGTTTTGGAATGCCTTAATCGACTTCTCTGACCTCACATCCGCTCTAATCCCCTCTTAACATCTATGACCCTTTGTTGTAAATCACACATTCTTAAGCAGGACAATCATCCCAGTTATGCCTAGACCACGCACGTTACACTCTTCCTTGTCTAAATCCAACTTGAACTACGTTAATTTCTTCTTCCATTTTATTACGAAGTATTGCCGTTATTATTTTAGTACAATTTTACTTGCATGACTGATCAGGGTAACAGTTGTATAGTTGGTGCATAATTTCAGGTTGCTCTTTTTTGATATTGAAATGAAGATAGTTCCCTTCCAATCTTTCAGCCTTACATCATATTTCCATATCTTTTTACATAATGCGTGATAGATTTGTATGCTTTCTTCTCCAGCGGGTTTAATTAATTCAGCTGGTTTCTCATCACATCCATTTTTCAGGTTCTTTATTGCCCATGCAATTTCATCTAATGAGGGTTCAGCCGAGTGGTTAAGGCGATAGACTTAAAACTTTTGGGATCTTCCCTCGCATGTTCGGATCCTGCAGACGACGAATTATTGTAGGGAGTCTCCGTGACGAAGTGGTCAAGCATATTGCCTTGTGTCCGAAGGTCGTGGGTTCGATTCCGGGCTACATCTTTCGGTTCACGAGTGCATTCTTCTCGGAGACTCCTGGGGGTCGTCGCTGGAGCTAAAGAGGTCGTGCTTTGTGCAACGTTTTCGGCAAGGTGCCCTGCGGAAAGAGACCGAGACATTGGGATAAAACCCGGTGCAATTAAGTCGTTCATCTCGAGCTTTATGATTTTGTAAAATACATTACACTGCAGCATTCCTTCCATCATTCTATAATTCAGTGGTTCTCAACCGGTGGGGAATTCCCCCCCCCCCCCTGGGGGGAATTTCAGGGTTTCCAGGGGGGGGGGGGAATGAAGACCATTTCAAGATCGTGTTAATACAAGAACCGATTACTTGACATAGTTTTTCCCTTCATACTTTACAGTTATGTATGTCTCGTCCTTCTAAAATTCATTTTATAAAGTAAGTAGACCCACAAATCATGTTTTATGTGGATGTCTAGACTTGTTTTAGTATATGCTATTACATTTGCCTTCCACTTTTACGTATACTGTGTAGGGGTGAGGGGATTTTTAGATAGGAAATATGAAAGGGGGGGGGGGGGGGGAATGACGTTCTGAAAATACGGTGAAGGGGGGAACGGGCCAAATTTTTGATAGGAAGGGGGGGGGGGGGGGAATGGCGTTCTGAAAATATGGTGAAGGGGGGAATGGGCCAAAAAAGGTTGAGAACCACTGCTATAATTTTTCTAGATTCTGTTAGGGTATTTCTAAACTTGTAACAGATAACATTTAATTGAGATTGAACATTTCTTGTCAATAACTTCATTTTCTTGAACATTTTATAATCTCTTCATTATAAGACATAATACTCTATGAGGGCTCCTATCAAATAATAATTGTGCTACCTAATGTTTGTGTTTTCATCATTCTTATTCACAGCGAGAACATAGTTTTGAAGATATTTTTGTACCCAAAAAAAGTCATTTTTGACCAAAAGCACCAGATAGTTTTGAAGGTGTTCTTATATCATGAAAGTCATATTTAATCAAAAGCAAACCCCGGAGGTACACCAACAGAATGCGTCTATTTGGGAGCCCGGGTGCCGATGCTGACCTTGACCTGCAACTGTGGAGTTAGGCAGTGCATAGATTGGCGCCTGGGCGTTATCCGCACATGCATACCATCTTGAATGTCCGGGAAAGGTCTGCCTGGCAGGTGGATGTACCAATTAGTTCTCTTTGAGCCACTGAATATGTAGAGGTATCATGTCGGCGGTTCCAGTACTTTATGTTTAAACCATGTTGTTTATGATTTCTTTCTTTCTTTCTTTCTTTCTTTCTTTCTTTCTTTCTTTCTTTCTTTCTTTCTTTCTTTCATTCTTCTTTCTTTCTTTCTTTCTTTCTTTCTTTCTTTCTTTCTTTCTTTCTTTCTTTCTTTCTTTCCGACTGTTTGGCTTTCTTGCATGCATATTTCACTCACTCATATACATACGGACACATGAACACTATACCGACTCATTCACAACCGCCCATATATACATAATACTCATAAACACATTTAAACCACACAACATCAACTCACACATGTACACAACACCAGCTCACATATGTACACATTAACGTATTTACTACATACATAATAACACATATACACACATACACAATCAACATACACAAGTACACATCAACACACGTGTTATTGTTGTATCCACATCATTCTGTCGCCCACTGTGTCCCCCAGTATCCACTTCTAGCAGCTGTCTAGTGTATCCTTGATGATCCCCTTGTCTCTACGGTTAGTTGTATCGCTACTTATCCTCTTGTTTCTATTGTCTCCTTTGTTCTCAATCTACCGTTGTATCTTTCATCGTCCTGTGATCTTTTTGCAAACGACTGTACAGCATGTACAAACGCTGAAAACTGTAATTTCCTGGAATTTTCATTGCAAACAGAATTAAATAATGCAGTTATAAGCTCTATGTAAACTGCATGCTAATTAAGATAACTAAAACAAAAGCTATGTTATTAACAATCAGACACAGATTTCGTGCTCAAAATTCACACAGATCACTTCAAATTCACATCGATAGCATTCCCAGAAAGTGTAATTGAGCACAGAGTATTAAGCTTCATCATTCAAAGAAACCTAACCTTTAATTCACATGGTCAAGAGCTAGTTAAACAAACAGCGAAAAACATCTACCACAGTGCCAAAAATTTAAACAAAATGTCCTTGTTGAAGATAAAAGGAAGATATTCTATACTTCTCACATACAAACACATTTTGACTACTGCTCTACAATCTGGGACGATTGTTACAATTCTTCTTATTCTTCTTCTTCTGCTGCGTTCTTCCGGTGTTTTTTTTTCTTTTTCGGACGTGATTGCGTTGTGCCTGTTTACAGCAGATCTGCGTTCTTCCGCCGTTAGGCCGACACATCCGACTTCTGCGGGCATTTGTTGACCGGGTTAACCTTCCCGGGTTGTTACAATTCAGTCACCAGCGACTTTACTCACTCCAGAAATGGGCTATGAATGCAATTTATAGTAAACATGTTACTGATAATCCTACCTACAAAATCGCCTTCATTTACTACCACTCTGCAAACGCCTACTTTTCAACATGGGCAAACTAATTCACAAATTCCTACATCGAAATGGCCCAAGATTAACTTCGGCCATTGTTTAAATATAATGCAAGACACAGTAAACGACTAAATATATTACACATCCCCAAGCCTAGGATAGACCTATACAAAACAAGCTTAGCGTACTCCGTTGCTCAGCTATGGAACAATCTTCCACAAGAAATCAAAGACATCACCAATCCCTATATATATATATATATATATATATATATATATATATATATGTATATATATATATATATATATATATATATATATATATATATATATATATGTGTGTGTGTGTGTGTGTGTATGTGTGTGTGTGTGTGATCGCAAATTATTCAAACACTATCGCAGTACAGATTACCTTCACAATTAATAATAATAATAATAATAATAATAATAATAATAAGACACTATTATAACAGCCAGTCCCCTTTTTGTAGACCAGTATGTTCCCCATAGCTAATAACAACTGCCACATCATTCATTAATTTTAATGAATCATGTAGCAGTGACTTTTGAATTTCCCACATGCCTTTATAATGCATATATTACATTGTTTTTGTTCTCAATTAGCCTCGAATGATTTATGGATGAAATAATGTATTAAAGAGAATGCTTGATTGGCAGAATGTTAGACAGGTCTGTGTTTCCAATTATTAACCTTCTGAAAATACTGTTTGTTTGTTCGTTTGTTCGTTCAAGTAGCCATTTATATATCCTTTCTAGTATATCTTCAAGTGTCTGTTTTTCTGTTTTCTAATTTGCCCTGAACTAAACACGTCTGTACACTTTCAGCTTTCGTCATCTCATGTAATGTCAAAGAACCTAGTCACCCACTTGTGTTGCCAACCAGTTCTCTTTGTGAGCCCACCTCCTGCAAGAGATCTTCATTGCCCAATCTCATCTCCCGTACATGAAGCCATCTCTCCACAGCTTCCACATAACTCCTCACTATTATGTTAATTGTCCATGGTTCGCCTCCGTTCATCAGGATTGGTTCGATATAGCCATCAAAAGCTTATTTTATCCCATCAGTTGACACAGATATATTGAGCAGAACATTCTTCATCTTGCTGTATGTGCCTTGGTTAGTTTCCATTTCACTTTTAAAATACATCTTTCATCTACGTTTACCAAAGTACCCAAATATTTATTTGCAATGGCTTGCTTGAGACTATGTCTGTTTATTTTGATGTTGTCTCAGGAATACATTTTGTGTAACTATCATTACTTCTGTTTTTCTGTTATTCAACCTAAGTCCTTGATTAAATGTTGCTGTTACAATTGCACCTAACATTTCTCTTAAATTTGTTTCATTTTCAGCTATCAACATTGTCTGTTGTCTAGCCAATCTTTAATTATCAACTGCATTTTAGGGTCTAGCGTAAATGTCATGATCATGTGAGATGCTAGCTGGCGTTGGCGATCATGTCTCTCCCCAGATCTCGGTCCTTGGTGTTCTGAACCAACTGTGTTGATGATATCCTTCCATGTCGCCATCTCAGTCCATCCAGCCGATGTTTTCCAACGTCTCTTTTCTTATAAAATGAGGAAAGAATTATGTTTGTCTCTTCCCTATAGTTGTACATAATTATCTACTTTCATTAACCTCTTCCATTCAGTCGTTGTTAGATACTCAGTCAGTGAGCCTTCAAATATTCAATTCTTTCTATGTTCTAGTTTATCCTTAAATATATACTGTTTTCTAGTTTGTACTCAATTATTACGTCTTTCTATTTACTAGATTAAATTCAAATAATCACTTTTTATTAATGTCTAGTTTGTCCTCAAACATCGTTTTATTATCTAATTTGTCATCAATCAATCAATCAGATGCCGTCTCCACAATGCATCTCCAAAACTGTTTATCTCTCGCCCTGACTGTACATTCTGTCAGATTGATGTTTGTCCATCTCTTAATGTTATCTTCTTACTTGTATCATTGTCAACCTCTTGCTCGCTTGCCCTTAACGTTGCCCTCCAGTATGGTTTTTATGAGAGTATTATGTCTTTTAACGTGTTTTAACGTTTTTTTAAATTTATAATCAGTTATCCACTATTCGTTGTTGGCTAGAATGCCATCCAATATCCACTTTCTATCGTCTAGTTTTCTTCTTTCGTTCGCTATTGTCTAGTAAGATCTAAAACGTAGTTCTCTCTTCTATCTAGTTTGTCCTGTGGTTTCAACAAGGTACCAGGTGCTACCTCGAGTACCGCTGCACACACCCGGTCGATTCTAAACATTACCTCCACGATGTTTATACATCCCTCAGTTCTGTTTGATCCCCCAGCTCCCAACACCACCACCACAGCACACCAGTTGAGAGGGACACACTTTTTTAACCCCCAGTCGCTCTCACAGTTCGTTGGGGAAATGCCATGTGTCGACTGCAATGCTGAGCGTAGGGAATATTTCATCTCTTCTGCCAGGAATTTGCGGTGAGTACTTTTATCAGAAGGTGTTTACTTTGTACATTTAGCATTTAGTTTGTAATTAAAATACTAACTCATCAGTTATGTGAATCGGTGTCATTAACTCTTTTAAAACTGAGCTCAAGTGTTATTCACTGCCTATTATTGTGTTTGGGTCAGATTAAGTATTAGAAGAAGAGTTGTTTAATCAAATAGATATATGTATGCTCAAAAGTTCATATTAGAATAAGAAATGTAAGCAGACCTATGCGCTCAATTTGTGACCCCTTGAACATGAAGTTTGTTCGTTCGTAAATTAGCTAGGTTCAGCACGATGTTCTACAAATATTTTAAAGACAATGTTGCATGCAATTTGCGGGGTGTTGCGCTCAGCACCAAATCCAGGTTGATCTTTCAAGTCAATTTTGCGTTCAGCAGTTTGCCAATGCTTTCTCTACGAGAAACCAATGATGAAGTCGAACTGGCCGATGTAAGGAACAATCCCACTACCCTTGTCGTCAGTGCAGAGGAAGTTTTAGCGCAAGCGTTTGAAGCCCTGGGGCCGGGTAGAGCAGTTCTAGAGAGAATATGGAAACAAATTGTTGTACAGAAGATACAATATTTAGTTGACTTCTAGAGAGATTAGGGAAACAAATTGTTGAATGAAACAGAAGATACAACATTTAGTTGACTTTTAGAGAGATTAAGGAAACAATTTGTTGGATATAACAGATACAACATTTAGTTGACTTCTAGAGAGATTAGGAAAACAAATTGTTGGATGAAACAGAAGATACTACATTTAGTTGACTTCTAGAGAGATTAGGGAATCAATTTGTTGGATGAAACAGCAGATACACCATTTAGTTGACTTCTAGAGAGATTAAGGAGACAGATTGTTGGATATAACAGATACAACATTTAGTTAGTTGACTTCTAGAGAGATTATGCAAACAAATTGTTGGATGAAACAGAAGATACAACATTTAGTTTATTTCTAGAGAAATTATGGAAACAAATTGTTGGATGTATCAGCAGATACAACATTCAGTTGACTTCTAGAGAGATTATGGAAACAGATTTTTGGATTAAACAGCAGATAAAACAGTTAGTTGACTTCTTGAGAGATTATGGAAACAAATTGTTGGATGAAACAGCAGATACAACATTTAGTTGACTTCTAGAGAGATTAAGGAAACAGACTCGGCTGGCAAAGATTAATTTCATCTTCGTGCCAGGTCATGCGGGAGTACAAGGAAATGAGCGGGCTGACAAGCTCGCAGGTGAGGCTACTGTGGAGGGCGGACGCGCCATGGACCAGGCTGACATTCTGAATGCTCTACGAGAAGTGAGACTTTTGCGAGAACCAAGTGATGACTGTGAATCTACAACAATGGCCAGACTGCGGGAGCAGCAAATTAAAAGAGGGGTGGCCAAACAAGAACACTACGCAGGAAGCCAAAGAAGATTGATAAACCAACACAGAACTGGCGTCGTTAGCCGCTACACGCTGCGGGATTTGCTGAGGAGGGGATCCGAGCACTTATGGACTGAATGGTTCGATGTGCAACGAGGATGATCTGTCGACTAACTAACTAACTAACTTAAGGAAACAGATTGTTGGCTGTAACAGATACAACATTTAGTTAGTTGACTTCTAGAGAGATTAGGGAAACAAACTGTTGGATGAAACAGAAGATACAACATTTAGTTGACTTCTAGAGAGATTATGGAAAAAATTTGTTGGATGTAACAGATACAACATTTAGTTGACTTCTAGAGAGATTATGGAACCAAATTGTTGGGTGTAACAGCAGATACAACATTTAGTTGACTTATAGAGAGATTAGGGAAACAATTTGTTGGGTGTAACAGATACAAAATTTAGTTGACTTCTAGAGAGACTAGAGAAACAAATTGTTGGATGTAACAGATATAACATTTAGTTGAATTGCTGTGTGCAACACTCGGCACCAGTCTGTGAACATTGATCGCTGTCTATGTGAACATTGATCGCTGTCTATGTAAACATTGATCGCTGTCTATGTAAACATTGATCGCTGTCTATGTAAACATTGATCGCTGTCTATGTGAACATTGATCGCTGTATATGTAAACATTGATCGCTGTCTATGTAAACATTGATCGCTGTCTGTGTAAACATTGATCGCTGTCTATGTAAACATTGATCGCTGTCTATGTAAACATTGATATCTGTCTGTGTAAACATTGATCGCTGTCTATGTAAACATTGATCGCTGTCTGTGTAAACATTTATCGGTGTCTATGTAAATATTGATCGCTGTCTGTGTAAACATTGATCGCTGTCTGTGTAAACATTGATCGCTGTCTGTGTAAACATTGATCGCTGTCTATGTAAACATTCATCGCTGTCTATGTGAACATTGATCGCTGTATATGTAAACATTGATCGCTGTCTATGTAAACATTGATCACTAACTATGTAAGCATTGATCGCTGTCTATGTAAACATTGATCGCTGTCTATGTGAACATTGATCGCTGTATATGTGAACATTGATCGCTGTCTATGTAAACATTGATCGCTGTCTATGTAAACATTGATCGCTGTCTATGTGAACATTGATCGCTGTATATGTAAACATTGATCGCTGTATATGTAAACATTGATCGCTGTCTATGTGAACATTGATCGCTGTCTATGTGAACATTGATCGCTGTCTATGTGAACATTGATCGCTGTCTATGTAAACATTGATCGCTGTCTATGTGAACATTGATCGCTGTCTATGTAAACATTGATCGCTGTATATGTAAACATTGATCGCTGTCTATGTGAACATTGATCGCTGTCTGTGTAAACATTGATCGCTGTCTATGTAAACATTGATCGCTGTCTGTGTAAACATTGATCGCTGTCTATGTAAACATTGATCGCTGTCTATGTAAACATTGATATCTGTCTGTGTAAACATTGATCGCTGTCTATGTAAACATTGATCGCTGTCTGTGTAAACATTTATCGGTGTCTATGTAAATATTGATCGCTGTCTGTGTAAACATTGATCGCTGTCTGTGTAAACATTGATCGCTGTCTGTGTAAACATTGATCGCTGTCTATGTAAACATTCATCGCTGTCTATGTGAACATTGATCGCTGTATATGTAAACATTGATCGCTGTCTATGTAAACATTGATCACTAACTATTGTCCTGTTAAAATCCCGAGAGAAGACTGGACTCAACAAGCACATCTTTAAACTTATTATCTGTTGGGATTATTGACTGACTTTGGTCTACACTCCTCTCTTCTGTCTTCCCTTCCATATATCTATTTCTTTCTCTCTCTCTATTATTCCCTCAACACATACTCCGACAACAGTTCCTTTCAACGATAAGATAAAAGATTTATTAATAAAAACTATGTCTGGTGTATGTATGGATATTGTCTATGTAGTTTGTATGTTCTTCTAGTGTGGCTGCCAGATAAGATGTTGATAGATAGTCTCCGTGGTTTCTCTCGTCTCTTCTCTCAGCTAGAGTACAGGACATGACATAGATACAGAACGGTCTCACCCTGACAGCTCCGTCTGCTTGAGTCGGTAGATATATCCGTTTTTTGTAATGAAAAATGTTCACCACTGTATGAATGTATTTAACCCGATCACCATATGCTGTCAGCGTAAACTGAATGGTTGTTATTATCTTATAGCGTTCTTAATTCCATCCTGGAAAACACATCGAGTTTCTATTGTTCTCTATTTTTGTCCTGTAAAAGTTCTACACTGGATAGTTCTTAATTGATATAGGCACTTTGTATGCACCTTGCAACTCTACGATACTGAGTTCATTGGGTTTTTTCTATTAGTTTAAATGATCTCTATTTTCCGTTCTCTGTCCTCCTGACTTATTAATATGCCACTTCTTTTCCTTCCTTTCTTATGCACAAGTGTCGTGCTTTATTACTTTAAAGTGCTTTCTTGTGGGTTATCAACACTGGGTGAACCTGACCACAGCCATCTGTGTCATCTCCTAGTTGATAAGTCCCGCACTGGTATGGAAACCTGTGTGATATACATTTAATAATGAGATCTGTGTCTGCTTCCTCTTCTCTCCTATGTGAGTGTCTTTTCCTCCAGCCGAAATGAAAAGGCTTCCGAAAAAACCCACTCTGACATAGGATAGAAGATTCACCTAATCGTCTATACTATTCCTACTAATAGAAAGCAATGATAAATGCTATTCATTCACATCTATATTCCTATGCTAAACTATAGCTAATATATTTATACCTTATTTAGGCATCTATGTTCCTGGAATCGAAATAACACTTAGCGAATAACACACTATTATCCCCTCTTTCCATCATTAGGGACGTGTATTTCTATTCCCACTCAAGAACATATCTCCTTCAGGTCAGTTTGGAACACACACTAACTTTACACAAAGAATTGACCCTCTTTATATCGGTCATTTCTGCCGCATAGTCCTTGACATTGCTGGACACCTCACATCCAGACTGCATTATCATTGATTAGTGGAAAATTACCGCTCTGAACCGTTTCCATTCTTCATACATTCAGACCGCAATATGCTATCCAATAATGCTGTCTGCCTTTGTTGCAAACCCATTTTTCCACGCGACAGGTTACCTGTACTGTTGGCCTCCTTCTGGGGCTTGACCTAGAAACTCATGCGCCTGGTCACTCCTTTGTTGGTTAACCCTTTTCCTACCTGGTTAGTCGGGTATACAGTCGTCCATCTGGGAATCGTTAACTCTTCAGTATTTCATGACAACTATGTAAGCATTGATCGCTGTCTATGTAAACATTGATCGCTGTCTATGTGAACATTGATCGCTGTATATGTGAACATTGATCGCTGTCTATGTAAACATTGATCGCTGTCTATGTAAACATTGATCGCTGTCTATGTGAACATTGATCGCTGTATATGTAAACATTGATCGCTGTATATGTAAACATTGATCGCTGTCTATGTGAACATTGATCGCTGTCTATGTGAACATTGATCGCTGTCTATGTGAACATTGATCGCTGTCTATGTAAACATTGATCGCTGTCTATGTGAACATTGATCGCTGTCTATGTAAACATTGATCGCTGTCTATGTGAACATTGATCGCTGTCTATGTGAACATTGATCGCTGTATATGTAAACATTGATCGCTGTCTATGTAAACATTGATCGCTGTCTATGTAAACATTGATCGCTGTCTGTGTAAACATTGATCGCTGTCTGTGTAAACATTGATCGCTGTCTATGTAAACATTGATATCTGTCTGTGTAAACATTGATCGCTGTCTGTGTTAACATTGATCGCTGTCTGTGTAAACATTTATCGGTGTCTATGTAAATATTGATCGCTGTCTGTGTAAACATTGATCGCTGTCTGTGTAAACATTGATCGCTGTCTGTGTAAACATTGATCGCTGTCTATGTAAACATTCATCGCTGTCTATGTGAACATTCATCGCTGTATATGTAAACATTGATCGCTGTCTATGTAAACATTAATCACTAACTATGTAAGCATTGATCGCTGTCTATGTAAACATTGATCGCTGTCTATGTGAACATTGATCGCTGTATATGTGAACATTGATCGCTGTCTATGTAAACATTGAACGCTGTCTATGTAAACATTGATCGCTGTCTATGTGAACATTGATCGCTGTATATGTAAACATTGATCGCTGTATATGTAAACATTGATCGCTGTCTATGTGAACATTGATCGCTGTCTATGTGAACATTGATCGCTGTCTATGTGAACATTGATCGCTGTCTATGTAAACATTGATCGCTGTCTATGTGAACATTGATCGCTGTCTATGTAAACATTGATCGCTGTATATGTAAACATTGATCGCTGTCTATGTGAACATTGATCGCTGTCTGTGTAAACATTGATCGCTGTCTATGTGAACATTGATCGCTGTATGTGTAAACATTGATCGCTGTCTATGTAAACATTGATCGCTGTCTATGTAAACATTGATCGCTGTCTGTGTAAACATTGATCGCTGTCTATGTAAACATTGATCGCTGTCTATGTAAACATTGATATCTGTCTGTGTAAACATTGATCGCTGTCTATGTAAACATTGATCGCTGTCTGTGTAAACATTTATCGGTGTCTATGTAAATATTGATCGCTGTCTGTGTAAACATTGATCACTGTCTGTGTAAACATTGATCGCTGTCTGTGTAAACATTGATTGCTGTCTATGTAAACATTCATCGCTGTCTATGTGAACATTGATCGCTGTCTATGTAAACATTGATCTCTGTCTATGTAAACATTGATCACTAACTATGTAAGCATTGATCGCTGTCTATGTAAACATTGATCGCTGTCTATGTGAACATTGATCGCTGTATATGTGAACATTGATCGCTGTCTATGTAAACATTGATCGCTGTCTATGTAAACATTGATCGCTGTCTATGTGAACATTGATCGCTATATATGTAAACATTGATCGCTGTATATGTAAACATTGATCGCTGTCTATGTGAACATTGATCGCTGTCTATGTGAACATTGATCGCTGTCTATGTGAACATTGATCGCTGTCTATGTAAACATTGATCGCTGTCTATGTGAACATTGATCGCTGTCTATGTAAACATTGATCGCTGTATATGTAAACATTGATCGCTGTCTATGTGAACATTGATCGCTGTCTGTGTAAACATTGATCGCTGTCTATGTGAACATTGATCGCTGTATATGTAAACATTGATCGCTATCTATGTGAACATTGATCGCTGTATATTTAAACATTGATCGCTGTCTATGTGAACATTGATCGCTGTCTGTGTAAACATTGATCGCTGTCTATGTGAACATTGATCGCTGTCTATGTAAACATTGATCGCTGTCTGTGTAAACATTGATCGCTGTCTATGTAAACATTGATCGCTGTCTATGTGAACATTGATCACTGTATATGTAAACATTAATCGCTGTCTATGTGAACATTGATCGCTGTCTATGTGAACATTGATCGCTGTATATGTAAACATTGATCGCTGTCTGTGTAAACATTGATCGCTGTCTATGTAAACATTGATCGCTGTATATGTAAACATTGATCGCTGTCTGTGTAAACATTGATCGCTGTCTATGTAAACATTGATCGCTGTCTATGTAAACATTGATCGCTGTCTGTGTAAACATTCGTCGCTGTCTATGTAAACATTGATCGCTGTCTGTCTAAACATTGATCGCTGTCTGTGTAAACATTGATCGCTGTCTGTGTAAACATTGATCGCTGTCTGTGTAAACATTGATCGCTGTCTGTGTAAACATTGATCGCTGTATATGTAAACATTGATCGCTGTCTATGTAAACATTGATCACTGTCTGTGTAAACATTGATCGCTGTCTATGTAAACATTGATCGCTGTAATTGTAAACATTGATCGCTGTCTGTGTAAACATTGATCGCTGTCTATGTAAACATTGATCGCTGTATATGTAAACATTGATCGCTGTATATGTAAACATTGGTCGCTGTCTATGTAAACATTGATCGCTGTCTATGTAAACATTGATCGCTGTATATGTAAACATTGATCGCTGTATATGTAAACATTGATCACTGTCTGTGTAAACATTGACCGCTGTCTATGTGAACATTGATCGCTGTCTGTGTAAACATTGATCGCTGTCTATGTAAACATTGATCGCTGTATATGTAAACATTGATCGCTGTATATGTAAACATTGGTCGCTGTCTATGTAAACATTGATCGCTGTCTATGTAAACATTGATCGCTGTCTATGGAAACATTGATCACTGTCTATGTAAACATTGATCGGTGTCTATGTAAACATTGATCGCTGTCTGTGTAAACATTGATCGCTGTCTATGTAAACATTGATCGCTGTATATGTAAACATTGATCGCTGTCTGTGTAAACATTGATCGCTGTCTATGTAAACATTGATCGCTGTCTGTGTAAACATTGATCGCTGTCTGTGTAAACATTGATCGGTGTCTATGTAAACATTGATCGCTGTCTGTGTAAACATTGATCGCTGTCTATGTAAACATTGATCGCTGTCTATGTAAACATTGATCGCTGTCTATGTAAACATTGATCGCTGTATATGTAAACATTGATCGCTGTCTGTGTAAACATTCGTCGCTGTCTATGTGAACTCTCGAGAACATCAACCAGAATCCATCATTTGGGAGTTATTGGGGGAGGTGTGATTCTTACATTTTACTCAGATCTGTCTGTCTGTCTGTCTGTCTGTCTGTCTGTCTGTCTGTCTGTCTGTCTGTCTGTCTGTCTGTCTGTCTGCCTGTCTGTCTGTCTGTCTGTCTGTCTGTCTGTCTGTCTTTCTGTCTGTCTGTCTGTCTGTCTCTTTTTCGGTATGGAAAGATTGATGGATGGATGGTTGTTTGTATATACTATGTAGATAGACAGGTACGTAGGTATATATGCAGGTGGGTGGGTGGGTGCATAAATTATGTGTGCACACATGTATGTATGTGCATGCGTGCGTGCGAGCGTAGGTGCTGGCTTGTGTGTTTATGTGCGTGAATGAGTTGTGTGTATTGGTGTGTGTGTGTGTTAGTATGTGTGTGTTTGTATTTGTGTGTGAGTGTGTGTGTGTGTGTGTGTGTGTGTGTGAATAGTGACGGCAAGTGATCTTCTACAAACCTTCCCAAATGACAGTAACGAAGGTCCACCCTGTTGTATGTCCCACACTCCGTCCCATTGTTAACCTCTATGACAGTAACGAAGGTACACTCTACTGTATGTCCCACGCTCCGTCCCATTGTTAACCTCTATGACAGTAATGAACGTCCACCCTGCTGTATGTCCCACGCTCCGTCCCATTGTTAACCTCTATGACAGTAATGAAGGTCCACTCTACTGTATGTCCCACACTCCGTCCCATTGTTTACCTCTATGACAGTAATGAAGGTCCACCCTGCTGTATGTCCCACACTTCGTCCCATTGTTAACCTCTATGACAGTAATGAAGGTCCACTCTACTGTATGTCCCACACTCCGTCCCATTGTTAACCTCTATGACAGTAATGAAGGTCCACCCTGCTGTATATCCCACACTCCGTCCCATTGTTAACCTCTATGACAGTAATGAACGTCCACCCTGCTGTATGTCCCTACGCTCCGTCCCATTGTTAACCTCTATGACAGTAATGAACGTCCACCCTGCTGTATGTCCCACACTCAGTCCCATTGTTAACCTCTATGACAGTAATGAACGTCCACCCTGCTGTATATCCCACACTCCATCCCATTGTTAACCTCTATGACAGTAATGAAGGTCCACCCTGCTGTATATCCCACACTCCGTCCCATTGTTAAACTCTATGACAGTAATGAACGTCCACCCTGCTGTATGTCCCACGCTCCGTCCCATTGTTAACATCTATGACAGTAACGAAGGTCCACTCTGCTGTATGTCCCACACTCCGTCCCATTGTTAACCTCTATGACAGTAACAAAGGTCCACCTTGCTGTATGTCCTACGCTAAGTCCCATTGTTAACCTCTATGACAGTAACGAAGGTCCACCCTGCTGTATGTCCCACACTCCGTCCCATTGTTAACCTCTATGACAGTAACGAAGGTCCACCCTGCTGTATGTCCCACGCTCCGTCCCATTGTTAACCTCTATGACAGTAACGAAGGTCCACCCTGCTGTATGTCCCACACTCCGTCCCATTGTTAACCTCTATGACATTAACGAAGGTCCACCCTGCTGTATGTCCCACACTCCGTCCCATTGTTAACCTCTATGACAGTAATGAACGTCTACCCTGCTGTATGTGCCACGCTCCATCCCATTGTTAACCTCAATGAAAGTAATGAACGTCCACCCTGCTGTATGTCCCACACTCCGTCCCATTGTTAACCTCTATGACAGTAACGAAGGTCCACCCTGCTGTATGTCCCACACTCCGTCCCATTGTTAACCTCTATGACAGTAATGAAGGTCCACCCTGCTGTATGTCCCACGCTCCGTCCCATTGTTAACCTCTATGACAGTAATGAAGGTCCACTCTGCTGAATGTCCCACACTCCGTCCCATTGTTAACCTCTATGACAGTAATGAAGGTCCACCATGCTGTATGTCCCACACTCCGTCCCATTGTTAACCTCTATGACAGTAACGAAGGTCCACCCTGTTGTATGTCCCACACTCCGTCCCATTGTTAACCTCTATGACAGTAACGAAGGTCCACCCTGCTGTATATCCCACACTCCGTCCTATTGCTAGTCTCTGTGACAGTAATGAAGGTCCACCCTGCTGTATGTCCCACGCTCCGTCCTATTGTTAACCTCTATGACAGTAACGAAGGTCCACTCTACTGTATGTCCCACGTTCCGTCCCATTGTTAACCTCTATGACAGTAACTAAGGTCCACCCTGCTGTATGTCCCACACTCCGTCCCATTGTTAACCTCTATGACAGTAACGAAGGTCCACCCTGTTGTATGTCCCACACTCCGTCCCATTGTTAACCTCTATGACAGTAATGAAGGTCCACCCTGCTGTATGTCCCACACTCCGTCCCATTGTTAACCTCTATGACAGTAACGAAGATCCACTCTACTGTATGTCCCACGCTACGTCCCATTGCTAGCCTCTATGACAGTAATGAAGGTCCATTCTACTGTATGTCCCACGCTCCGTCCCATTGTTAACCTCTATGACAGTAATAAAGGTCCTCTCTACTGTATGTCCCACGCTCCGTCCCATTGTTAACCTCTATGACAGTAATGAAGGTCCACCCTGCTGTATATCCCACACTCCATCCCATTGCTAGCCTCTATGACAGTAACGAAGGTCCACCCTGCTGTATATCCCACACTCCGTCCCATTGTTAACCTCTATGACAGTAACGAAGGTCCACCCTGCTGTATATCCCACACTCCGTCCCATTGTTACCATCTATGACAGTAACGAATGTCCACTCTGCTGTATGTCCCACACTCCGTCCCATTGTTAACCTCTATGACAGTAACGAAGGTCCACCCTGCTGTATATCCCACACTCCGTCCCATTGTTAACCTCTATGACAGTAACGAAGGTCCACCCTGCAGTATATCCCACACTGCGTCCCATTGTTAACCTCTATGACAGTAACGAAGGTCCACTCTACTGTATGTCCCACACTCCGTCCCATTGCTAGCCTCTATGACAGTAACGAAGGTCCACCCTGCTGTATATCCCACACTCCGTCCCATTGTTAACCTCTATGACAGTAACGAAGGTCCACTCTGCTGTATGTCCCACACTTCGTCCCATTGTTAACCTCTATGACAGTAATGAAGGTCCACTCTACTGTATGTCCCACACTCCGTCCCATTGTTAACCTCTATGACAGTAATGAAGGTCCACTCTGCTAAATGTCCCACATTCCGTCCCATTGTTAACCTCTATGACAGTAATGAACGTCCACCCTGCTTTATATCATACACTCCGTCCCATTGTTAACCTCTATGACAGTAATGAACGTCCACCCTGCTGTATGTCCCACGCTCCGTCCCATTGTTAACCTCTATGACAGTAACGAAGGTCCACCGTGCTGTATGTCCCACGCTCCGTCCCATTGTTAACCTCTATGAAAGTAATGAACGTCCACCCTGCTGTATATCCCACACTCCGTCCCATTGTTAACCTCTATGACAGTAACGAAGGTCCACCCTGCTGTATATCCCACACTCCGTCCCATTGTTAACCTCTATGACAGTAACGAAGGTCCACTCTACTGTATGTCCCACACTCCGTCCCATTGCTAGCCTCTATGACAGTAACGAAGGTCCACCCTGCTGTATATCCCACACTCCGTCCCATTGTTAACCTCTATGACAGTAACGAAGGTCCACTCTGCTGTATGTCCCACACTTCGTCCCATTGTTAACCTCTATGACAGTAATGAAGGTCCACTCTACTGTATGTCCCACAATCCGTCCCATTGTTAACCTCTATGACAGTAATGAAGGTCCACTCTGCTGAATGTCCCACACTCCGTCCCATTGTTAACCTCTATGACAGTAATGAACGTCCACCCTGCTGTATATCATACACTCCGTCCCATTGTTAACCTCTATGACAGTAATGAACGTCCACCCTGCTGTATGTCCCACGCTCCGTCCCATTGTTAACCTCTATGACAGTAACGAAGGTCCACCCTGCTGTATGTCCCACGCTCCGTCCCATTGTTAACCTCTATGACAGTAATGAACGTCCACCCTTATGTATGTCCCACACTCCGTCCCATTGTTAACCTCTATGACAGTAACGAAGGTCCACCCTATTGTATGTCCCACACTCCGTCCCATTGTTAACCTCTATGACAGTAACGAAGGTCCACTCTGCTGTATATCCCTCACTTCGTCCCATTGTTAACCTCTATGACAGTAACGAAGGTCCACCCTGCTGTATATCCCACACTCCGTCCCATTGTTAACCTCTATGACAGTAACGAAGGTCCACTCTACTGTATGTCCCACACTCCGTCCCATTGCTAGCCTCTATGACAGTAACGAAGGTCCACCCTGCTGTATATCCCACACTCCGTCCCATTGTTAACCTCTATGACAGTAACGAAGGTCCACTCTGCTGTATGTCCCACACTCCGTCCCATTGTTAACCTCTATGACAGTAACGAAGGTCCACCCTGCTGTATGTCCCACGCTCCGTCCCATTGTTAACCTCTATGACAGTAATGAAGGTCCACTCTGCTGAATGTCCCACACTCCGTCCCATTGTTAACCTCTATGACAGTAATGAAGGTCCACTCTGCAGTATGTCCCACACTCCGTCCCATTGTTAACCTCTATGACAGTAACGAAGGTCCACTCTGCTGTATATCCCACACTCCGTCCCATTGTTAACCTCTATGACAGTAACGAAGGTCCACTCTGCTGTATGTCCCACACTCCGTCCCATTGTTAACCTCTATGACAGTAACGAAGGTCCACTCTGCTGTATGTCTTACACTCCGTCCCATTGATAACCTCTATGACAGTAACGAAGGTCCACTCTGCTGTATATCCCACACTCCGTCCCATTGTTAACCTCTATGACAGTAACGAATGTCCACTCTGCTGTATATCCCACACTCCGTCCCATTGTTAACCTCTATGACAGTAACGAAGGTCCACTCTGCTGTATGTCCCACACTCCGTCCCATTGTTAACCTCTATGACAGTAACGAAGGTCCACCCTGCTGTATATCCCACACTCCGTCCCATTGTTAACCTCTATGACAATAATGAAGGTCCACCCTGCTGTATGTCCCACACTCCGTCCCATTGTTAACCTCTATGACAGTAATGAAGGTCCACCCTGCTGTATGTGCCACGCTCCATCCCATTGTTAACCTCTATGAAAGTAATGAACGTCCACCCTGCTGTATGTCCCACACTCCGTCCCATTGTTAACCTCTATGACAGTAACGAAGGTCCACTCTACTGTATGTCCCACGATCCGTCCCATTGCTAGCCTGTTATGCTGCACCAACTGTACATCAGGCGGTACCGGAAGAAATACTACACAATGCACGAGGAAACAAACCGTGGACAGTTCTGGCAACAG
>JACEFZ010018946.1:7500-82500 GCA_014155875.1 Cepaea nemoralis | reverse complement strand
CAGGAAACGGGACAGACACGCATCAACTCCAACGTATGGACTTAAGAAGATTGGCAACACGAGACAGAAGACTGGACAGACATGATCACCAACGCCACACGGCATGAACTATAAGAAGATTGGCAGTACACGAGACAGAAGACTGGACAGACATGATCACCAACTCCACACGGTATGGACTATAAGAAGATTGACAGCAAACGAGACAGAAGGCTGTGGACAGACATGATCACTAACGCCACACGGCATGGACTATAAGAAGATTGACAGCACACGAGACAGAAGACTGGACACACATGATCACTAACGCCACACGGTATGGATTATAAGAATATTGGCAGCACTTGAGACAGAAGGCTATGGACAGACATGATCACTAACGCCACACGGTATGGATTATAAGAATATTGGCAGCACTTGAGACAGAAGGCTATGGACAGACATGATCACCAACGCCACACAGTATGGGCTATAGCAGTGGTTCTCAACCGGCGGGGAATCCTCCCCCCCCCTGGGGGAATTTTAGGGTTTCGAGGGGGGGGGGGTGAATTAAGATTATTTTAAGATCGCGTTAATACAAGAACCGATTACATGTTATTGTTTTCCTTCCAAACTTTACAGTTCAGTACATCTCGCTCTTCTGAAATTCGTTTTATAATGAAAGTAGACCCGCAAATCACATTTTATGTAGACGTCTAGGTTTCTTCTAGTATGTGTTATTAAATTTAGCTTCCAATTTTACCTATACTGTATTGGGTCCAGGGGGATTTATAGGGAGGTATTACGAAAAAAGGGGGGTGGGGGAGAACGGCATTTTGAACATATGGTTAAGGGGTACATGGGACAAAAACATGCTGAGAACCACTGAACTATAGGAAGAGGAATGTATCACAAGTCGGGCGAGGCCTGCATTCTTGTCCCAGTTATGTCCTAAGACCCGGCAATCTAGATATTTATCTCTTTGTCTTCGTCTCCCTCTTTCCCAATCACGTTTGCCAGTTTTCACCAAGTTTTGAAATTAACAAAACATGCCCAACATATCTTGTCTGTATGGGTGCGATTTCTCTAATTAACGCATGTCTTTCATCATTAATTGTTTAGGCTGCATGGTTTCACCAAACATTACCTTTGTCATTACAAATTGTAAAATGGATGCTCTGGCCACAAAATGCTGGCACAAAGTGCGCACTGAGAGGCTGTACTGTTTATGTAAGCGGGTTCTGTTCGTGGCATATATTTTGCCGTGGTGGCATTGCGTCTTCAACCTAAACAGAGCGTTCGTTTCTAGCCTGCATTCAGTTTGCATTCTGCAGTACAATTATCTGAAATAAACGTTCTTTTAACGTGTTCAGAACCAATAATGATGTGTGGTTTTCTTCAGTACTTTTGGCGCCAGTCAGGCTGTTTATTCTTAAAACGGAGCCCTGGAACGTGTATTCCTAACATGTATTCCCTAATCCTAACCCAGACCCTAACGCAAACCCTAACCCTAACAATAACCCCCCATCCCTAATCCTAATCATACACAATAGCAGGATACATAATCATATGTCACAATCATACACAATTATATGTGTATATATATATATACGTGATACATTATACTGCCCCCCCCCCCCCAATGATATGCCAGTTTGTGCTGCTCTCTAATATAGAACATTGAGACGTCACGTGACCAGAACCGTTTGGGAATAAACACTTCGTTATTCTTATTTCGCAAGCATAAGGGAGAGGGTGGGGAAAGGGGGGGGGGGGGGGGGGGGGGGGGGGGGGGGGGGGGGGGAGGGGGGGGGGGGGGGGGGGGGGAGTGGGGGGTGGGGGGGGGGTCGGAGGGAGGCATGTAGTCAGGTTTTTGAATCTTAATGGATTCGGGTGTGTGTGCGTGTGCGTGCGTGCGCGTGGGCGTGTGTGTGTGTGTGTGTGTGTGTGTGTGTGCATTGATCTGGTCGATATGACAAACAATGTGTATGAGGAAATGTCATAGAAGCCGGTCTCCCTGGCCTAGGGGTTTAACGACTCTCTCCGTAATCCCGTTTATCCACGTAGTGTAATACAGCGAGCGAGAATTGGTATCTGTTCTTGCCGCGTTGGTGACTTAGGGATAAGTGCGCCGGCCGCTCAGAGCGTAATCTTGCCAAGAAATTAACAACAGCGATAAAATGCTGGTGTTGATAGCGATGTCCTGTAAAATATATGCACACACAAAAAATGTCATAGAAAGTTTCCAGCGGCCGGCTAGATATTGACCACACACACACACACACACCACACACACGCAGACACACACACACACACACACACACACACACACATCAAGTGTTGCTAGAACCGTATGACCGATGCGTCTAAGGTGTGTTTAGGGGCCTTCACTCACTCACTCACTCACTCACTTACTCACTCACTCACTCACTCACTCACTCACTCACTCACTCGCTCACTCACTCACTCACTCACTCACTTACCCACCCACTCACTCACTCACTCACTCACTCACCCACCACCCACCCGCCCACCCACTCACTGACTCACTCACTGATTTCGTCCGAGTTGAATCTATCAACTGAGCCACATCCCGTGAGCTGACCCACTGATCACATGACACACAGTTTTATGTTCTAACCCTAGGTAACGGCCGTCTCTGCAAAGTCAGTTTACTGACTGACTTTCCTGCAGTTTTCCTTTCAATGTATTTGTATCAGTGTCTGATTTGCATTTGTTTGCTAACGAAGACTTTCTGGCAACAACGTCCATTCTGCCACTTGTGACTGCGCTCTTCAGAAGTTGACCCATTCCACTATCTGGTTTTGTTAATTTTCTCTTGGAAGTAAATGTGGCGGGGAAGGGGTGGGGGGAGAGAGATTGAATACATCGCCCATTGAGTGCTGCATTTACAGATTGGGGGAAACCACTCATTTATCCCACATCCATAATTGTTTGAAAACACCCATTTATTAATATACTCATAGACTAAAGAAGTACTCATTTATATCACATGCATATGCAGAGCCAAGTACTCGTTTATAACTCACTCATAGCCATAGGTAGACAGTCGTTTATATGTCACTCTAAAATATATTCATAAACACAGCCACCTCTTAATTTTATCACACTCATTGACATAGCCGAACTCATTTCAGACAGACTGCATAGTTTGAAAACCATGCTTTGCTCAACTTTGGGTTGTGAATGAACCAGCACTGACTCACACTCTGTTACCCAAAACACAAGTAAGTGGCGTGTAGTGTACAACACATGGTTTGGAATACTCACTGGCACAGTTTTCCGGTTCCCACACAGCCCCGCTATGTGATACATAGGTCATATCTCCATTCATAAAAGTACTGCGCGCGTGTTATTAATTCGTGAGTCACGTGTAAGTAAAGTACTTCTCTCTAGGCCGTTATGCGCATATCACATATTCTTAGATTAATTGGTACTCGACTGGTGATGTCAATATTACACTAGTCATCTCTATTTGCCACTACACTCTCAGATATCCCTTTAAGGCTGTGTCGAAGTTTGATCAAAGGTCAATCTCGGGAGATTGCGCACACGACCACCGGCTCGGCTGTAAACGTGCTAACCACTGTGATACCGTGGCTCCCACGTGGTCAGTTAGGGCACTTTCACACGCCAGATGGTACTTCGGGCAGGTGGGCTAGACCCATATTGTACTGACCACACGGCACTCAGAGTTTGATGTGCTCGATATTGCGCCAGCCATATTTTACTTCCCAAAACCATGTTAGGCTGCGTGAAAGCTGTAAGGTCCATTTTAAGAATTCGAATCATCTCGAAAATTGAGTAGTTGTTTCATAATTCGTTTCCTTTCAAGAAACAACATATATTTGAGCAAACTATTGCTCAAATATAGTGAGCGATAGCAATTAGGCGATTGCAGCCGGTTTTATGCAAATAGAAAGTGTCAGTGTCTATATCCATTAGGGTCAGTCCGTTTATACTTCTTAGTTTTTCTACGAAAAATATGGAGATCCCCGCCGGCTTGCAAAGCCAGTCGCAGGTTTAGGACAAAAATCTGACTATAAGGAGTCCATCCCCTATGTCGAGCTATATCCCCGTTAGCCCATGACCTCGCGATCATGGTTCCCAGTCTGCACCACGTGAAGGTGGGGTTGACTTGTGTAGTCTGCGGGTCATCGGCAGGTTAATAATTTTCATTTTTCACCCCTCCTGCGAGAAGCTAGCCGATCCTAACCCTGCTGGCTGCAGGACCAGGCACAGTCCACACCTTGCAGTGTCAGTGGTCAAGTTGAAATTACGGTGTTGATAACAGATGTTCCACATTCGAACAATACCTGTGACAATATGTTTTAATTATTTCAGCCTAACTATTATTAATGTATTCGCTTTATTTGATAGATCACTCTGCAGTATGAACCTGACGAGATGCAGCGAAATATGCCAGGCAATAAATCGTGCAATATATTGTTTGTGTTTTCTGTGTTTAAACATATCTATACGTGTATGTGCCAGTCTCCCTGGCCTAGAGGTTAGCGACTTTTCTCCAAAATCTCGTATACTCTCGTAAGTAACGATACAACGGTGAGAATCGGCAGTGGTTCGAATCGCGTCGATAACTTACGGGGTATGTGAGCCGGCCGCTCAGGAAGAAATGGCAAACTACTGAGCGTAATCTTGCCAAGAAATCAACAATCAGTTGAAAGATGCTGATGTTGACAGCGATGTCCTGTAAAGGATATGCAAACATTTGTTTTTAATACGTGTATGTGTCGGTCTCCCTGGCGTAGGTTTTAAGGACGTTGTTCTTAACCCCGTGTACTCTCGTACGAAACGCAGCTGCGCGAGATTCGGCAGCGGATCGCGTCCCTTTGGTTACTTACGGTGGTATGGGAGCCAGTCGTTTAGAAAGCAATGGCAAACTACTGAACGTAAAACTTGCCAAGACATCAACAGCAGCTGAATAATGCTGCTGTTGACTGCAATGTCCTGTAAAGGATATGCGAATAAAACCATAAATACGTGTATGTTACAGTACGTGTGAAGTGGTTGAATCACGTCTGCTAGCACAGCTGCTGTCACGTGGTACAAGAAGTCATGCTGGTGTGACCTCATTGGCGAGCGGAGTCATTTTTATGGAATGTTTTTCCCGAATGTCTGGTATTTAAACTCATACTGCAGAACGTTAAGTGAAATAAACCTGTTATCTGTTTTCTTTCTCCTTTTGGTTTTCTTTTCTCATTTCACTCTAACTGTTTTTCCGTGTTCCAGTCTGTTTTTTCTGTCCACAAACAATGTATTGTCCGACATGCTTCATTGTATCTTCCCAACTGTATACTACACAACACTCTTGAGTATATATTAAAGCAGCGCTAGCGAAGTTGATAGCAAACTGCGTTGGTAATGTTATGAGCGCTGTGGATTCGACGTCTGAGCTAGTCGCTTGCCAAATGTAGAACAAGATTGGCCACCTACTCACATTATTGACAGGCCTACAGAGTGTGATGGCGTTATTACATCACAGATCCATAGAAGTAACCGTTGAGTAGATCTATAAAACAGTTGGAGAAACACTAGTTGTTACATTCATTGATAAACATAGACTTAACTTACTCGGTAAGAAATTTACAAATTCAAATATAAACATCATAATGCAAAAGTAGGAAATCAAGGTGATGGATGCACACTAGGTAGACATGGTTTGAAAGAGAGAAAAGAGAGAGGTTACAGACTTGTAGAATGGGCAAAAAACACAAACTGATTGTAGGAAACACCTGGGTTAAGCAACACCACAGAAGATTATGGACATGGAGAAGTCCTGGCAGCAGGATTAGAAACCAGATCGATTACATTCTCATTAACAGAAGATTTCGAAATGCGCTAACAGTCGCCAAAACACTTCCAAATGCAGACTGTTACTGTGATCACAGGTTGATTATAGGCACATTGAAGTAAGTTAAAGAATAGTCAAGTATACACCAAGAAAGACTAAATATGATCTGTGTGCATTAAAAAGATGACAAGAAAATACAAGACAATTTTACCATAGAAGTAAGGAACCGATTTGATTGTCTGATCTAGAGATCTTATTTCAAGATGTAGATGATTAATGGGAAATGTTGAAGGATTCAATCAATTTTGCTGCAGAAACAACTATCCTAAAATGAAAGAAACTAAGTCGTAAGAAATTGACGGGTGAAGAAATTTTAAGACTAATGGAAACAAGAAGACATACCAAAAAAAAAAAAAAAAAAAAAAGAATGGCTTGAAAATAATTGCATAGAAATTGAAAAACAACACAACAGTAAAAATATCAAAATAAAGCGAAAAGAATTCAGGAGTTTACTAATAAAAGAACACCTACATTAACAAGCTGCCTGAAAACAAAAGATGGAAAAATCATAATAGAAAACATTAGATTTTACATACATGGTCAGATTATGTGAAAAACCTTTATGATGATACAAGAGAAAAACATTATGATATTCAGAGTAATAACCAAGGACCATCAATTCTGAAGATAGAAGTTCAGAATGCTCTTAACCAAATGAAATCTGGCAAGACTCCGGGTCCAGACAACATCTCAACAGAAATGATCACTGCCCAAGAAGAATATGGAATAGATTCAAGTCACCAGACTGATGAACACAATAAATGATACTGGTGACGAACTATATAATTATATATTTATTGCAATTTCGAAAAAATCAGGAGCTTTGGAATGTTACCAATATCGAAGAATTACAATTAGTATAATGAGCCACATCACGAAGAATGTGCTAAGAATTATCATGCAAAGAAGTAGGAAGAAAATACAACTCGAAATAGGATTAGAACAATGTGGATTTGTAGAAGGCAAGGGTACAGTAAATGCTGTGTATATGCTGGGAACATTAACTGAACGTTCTTATAGAAGTAAACAAATACTTACATCTTTGCTTTATTGACTACACAAAGGCTTTCGATAAAGTGAGACATGTCGACATGATAAGGATGCTTGAAGATCTACAAATTGATGGAAAAGATCTTAGACTCATAAAAACATATATTGCTGCTATAAAGATTGATAATGAAGTAGGTCAATATCAGTCTATTATGAGAGGTGTGAGACAGGGATGTGTAATGCCTCCAGATCTTTTTTTCCCTGTACAGTGAAATTATTTTCAAACATATTGACGATATGAAAGGAATCATCATTGGGAACATGACATCAATAATATTAGATATGCGGATGATACAGTATTGACTGCAGACAATCAGCAATATTCCTAGCATTTAGTAGATGCGATTGTTATACACGGGGGCTGCGTGGTCTCGAGGTATGGTGTCCGCCTCGAGTGCTGGAGGTCCCGGGTTCAAGCCCCGGTGAGGACCGGGATTTTTTCACGTGGACTTCTAGTAATACAATTTCCCCTGGTCTCTGGGTAGTGAGATCGGACACCCGTGTGTATTGTTGTGCACGTAAAAAAATCCCTTGGCAGTTGGAAATCGAAAAAAAAGAGTAGTCTAACGGCGCTGCCCGGGCACAATTTCGAGTTATAAATCTACCCGAAGTATTTCAGGATCCTCGCCGGTGCTACGGAGTTCGTGACCTGAGCTGGGTTTCTCCAAATTCAGGTTTGAGTTAGGAGTAGAATGGAGCACTTATGGGTTACCCTGTGTGCCGTGATGTTGATCCATCGACTAAACTAAACTAAACTAAACTAAACTAAACTAAACTGATTGTTATACAGTGAATAACTTGGGTAGAATTAAACCGTAAGAAGGCACAAATTATGGTCATGACTAAGAATAAGGACATATTACAATGTAACATACAAGTAAATGGAAATAATCTCAAACACGTGAATCGATACATTTATCTCGGAACAGTCATAACATCTGATGGGAGATGCCTTGAAGAGATTAGAACAAGAATCGTCACGGCGAAGACGGCCTTTATCAAAATGAAAAACATACTGCCCAATAACAAGATGTCATTTGCAACGGGAAAAAAGAGTGTTGAAGTGCTACAAAGAACTTGTACTGTTATATGGACGTGAAACGTGGACGATGAGCATACAAGCTGAAAAACATCTAATGGCTGTGGAAATGTGGTTTCTGAGGAAAATGCAAAGAATACCATTGACAGACAGAAAAAACAAGTGACAAATTCCTACAAGAAACAAACGAAAATCGTAAACTGATTAGAGAAATTAGACGTAGACAGTCAACATTTTTTTTGGCCACGTTATGAGAAGAAATGGATTGGAGAACTTGGTGACGACTGGCAAGATCGAAGGGAAGAGACCAAGGAGAAGGCCGAGAAGTAAATACCAGGATGGCGTGGCCACGTGGTATGATCGAAACAAGAACACCGAGCTGATCCACGACTCTGGTGATCCAGTGAGATGGTAAAACATGACCGCCCACGCTTACCGACATGGCACATAATGATGATGGTGATGAATGAGAATGAACCTAGGGGAAAAAATTAACAATCCTGCGCCGCCTAACGGCATAAGGCAATAAACAAGGAAAAAAAGACGAAACCTTCTACCTGAAATAAACAAAACGTATTGTCATGTATTTCACTGTCACCGTTGTAGGTATACATTGACTATCATGTCTTGTTATTTACATAATTTCGGTTTACCCACATGTATAGCAGACGCCTCTAACAACTTGTGTGTATGTGGGACGAAGGGCACACAGAAGCCCTCTTTGTTGGCTGCATGCCAAAATTCAAATACGTGGCGAGTTGTGATGATGCCAAATACTTCCGGTTGGTGGGGTTCTTCCAGTTGCCAGAATTCTTGACCTTAACTTAAAAGATGGAGATTAATGTTGTAGCTTTTGAAATGTTGGTCGACGGAGGTCAGTTTCCGGGATGAACAAAAAATTAATTGTTTTCTATACTAATCAATCTTCTCATCCTCATTTAGGAAGTACTTTGCAGCACGCCGGTCTCATCTCGGCTCGATGAATAGAGTCTCTATTTAGGGTCGGCCCTCCTACCTCGTCAACTCTCTAACCCAAGGTCCCGAGTCCAACTTCGTGCTGGTCAGGACCAGGAACCATTCCTTCTTTCACTGTTCTTGGAAAGTCACTGGGGCGTTTAATATAGTCCCAGCATTTCAGTCTCTGAGACATGATCTGTCTGTCTGTCTGTCTGTCTGTCTGTCTGTCTGTCTGTCTGTCTGTCTGTCTGTCTGAGAGTGTCCGTCTGGAATTGCCTGGATCTTAATTAAAGACACACATTTCTCTCCCCCCCCCCTCTCTCTCTCTCTCTCTCTCTCTCTCTCTCTCTCTCTCCCTCGCTCTCTCTCTCTTTCTCATATCTCTCCTGTCTCTCAATCCTCTCCTTCATTCTCTCTTTCCTCTCTCCCTCTCCCTGCCTCTCTTCCTCACCCTCTCTCCATCTCTCTGACCCCACTCTCTTCCTCTCTGTGACCCTTCTCTCTTTCCCTCTCGCTCCATCTCCCCCTCTCTCTCTTCCTTCCCCCCTCTCTCTCCCTTCCCCCTCTCTCTCCCTCCCTTTCCCTCTCTCTCCCTCTCTCTCCCCACTCTTCATCTCTCTCTCTCCGCTTCTCCCTTTTCCCCTGTCTCTCTTTCTCCCGCTCCCACCCTCTCTATCCCACTCTCTCTCTACCGATCTCTCTTCCCAACTTTTTCTCCTCTCACTCTCTCTCCCCTCTTCTCCTCGTCTCTCTCCCTGCCTCTTTCTTTTCCTCTCCCCCTCTCTTACTTTGGTGTTTTGAGGTTTTATCCATGTATCTTTACAACAGCACAAACGCCAGGTAGGTCAACATTGATGTGTAACTGAGAACCGGCTGACATGGCGATGTGAGAGGTGAGGTCGCCCGTGCCTCATTTCTAGATTAAGTTATCAGAAGCTGGCAAACATTTCCTCTATGTTTCCTGAACTTGTTTTGTCTATAGAGAACAGATGGGCATGTGTGTTGAAAGTGATATGGTGAGTTAACGTCTGATTTAAGAACCTGTGTTTGCAATAGACGCATACAAGAAAGAAAGAAAGAAAGAAAGAAAGACAGAAAGAAATAAAGAAAGAAAGAAAGAGGAAGAATAAGAAGAGAAAGGAAAAAGAAAGACAGACAGAAAGAAAGAGGACTAAAGAAAGAAAGAAAGAAAGAGGACTAAAGAAAGAAAGAAAAAAGAGGAAGAAAAAGTAGAGAAAGGAAAAAGTAAAACAGACAGAAAGAAAGAGGACTAAAGAAAGAAAGAAAGAATGAAAGAAAGAAAGAAAGAAAGAAAGACAGAAAGAAAGAAAGAAAGAAAGAAAGAGGAAGAAAAAGAAGAGAAAGGAAAAAGAAAGACAGACAGAAAGAAAGAGGACTAAGGAAAGAAAGAAAGAATGAAAGAGAGAAAGAAAGAAAGAAAGAAAGAATGAATGAAAGAAAGAAAGAAAGAAAGAAAGAAAGAAAGAAAGAAAGAAAGAGGACTAAAGAAAGAAAGAAAGAATGAAAGAAAGAAAGAAAGAAAGAAAGAACGAAAGAAAGAAAGAAAGAGGACTAACGAAAGAGGAAGAAAGAAAGAAAGAAAGAAAGAAAGAAAGAAAGAGGAAGAAAAAGAAGAGAAAGGAAAATGAAAGACAGACAGAAAGAAAGAGGACTAAAGAAAGAAAGAAAGAAAGAAAGAAAGAAAGAAAGAAAGAGGAAGAAAAAGAAGAGAAAGGAAAAAGAAAGACAGACAGAAAGAAAGAGGACTAAAGAAAGAAAGAAGAAAAAGAAAGAAAGAAAGAAAGAAAGAATGAAAGAAAGAAAGAAAGAAGAGAAACAGACAGAAAGAAAGAGGACTAAAGAAAGAAAGAAAGAATGAAAAGAAAGAAAGAAAGAATGAAAAAAGAAGAAAGAAAGAAAGAAAAGAAAGAAAAAAGAGGACTAACAAAGAGAAGAAAGAAAGAAAGAAAGAAAGAAAAAGAAAGAAAGGAAAGAAAGACAGACTGACAGAAAGAAAGAGGACTAAGAAAGAAAGAATGAAAGAAAAGAAAGAAAAAAAGAGAAGAAAAATAAAGAAAGAAGAAAAAAAAAAAAAAGAAAGAAGAGGATAAAAAAAGAAGAATAAATGAAATAAAAGAAAGACAGACAGAAAGAAAAGACTAAAGAAGAAAAGAAATGAAAGAAAGAAAGAAAGAAAGAAAGAGGACCAAAGAAAGTAAAGAAAGAATAAAGAAATAGGACTACAGAAAGATAGAAGAAAGAAAGAAATAAAATGAAAGATGAAAGAAAGAAAGAAATAGAAAGAAATGAAAAAAATAGAAGAAAGAATAAATGAAAGAAAGAATAAAGAAAGAAAGAAAGATGAAAGAAGGAATAAAGAAAAGAAAAAAGAAAAAAAAAAATAGATAAGAAAGAAAGAAAGAAAGAAATGAAAAAAGAAAAGAAAAAGAAATAGATACTAAAGAAAGAAAGAAATAAAGAAAGAAAGATAAAAAGAATAAATAAAGTAAAGAAAAGAAAGAAAGAAGAATGAAAGAAGAAATAAATAAAGAAATAGGAATAAATAAAGAAGGAAGAAAGAAGAAGAATAGAATGAAAGAAAGAAAGAAAAAAGAAAAGAAGAATAAGATAGAAAAGGAATAAAAGAAAGAAGATTAAAGAGGACTAAGAAAGAAAAATAAGAAAGAAAGAAAGAAAATAAAGAAAGAAAAGAAAAAAAGAGAGAAATGAAAAAGAAGACAACAGAAAGAAAGAGACTAAAGAAAGAAAGATAAGAAAAAAGAAGAAATAAAGATGACTAAACAAAAAGAGATAGAGAAAGAAGAAAAAGATAAGAAAGAAAGAAAGAAAGAAAGAAAGAAAGAAAGAAAGAAAGAAAGAAAGAGGACTAAAGAAAGATGAAGAAAGAAAGAAGGAAAGAGGACTAAAGAAAGAAAGAAAGAAAGAAAGAAAGAAAGAAAATGTTATCTACGATCCTTGTAAACAGACTGCGATCACGTGTGATCACCGCATGCTCCCAGTCATAAACAGTTGAGTATGTTTACAACTAACAGTATTCCATTAAGTTGTCGCTGCGTAAGATAACTGGTTGCAGACTTAGTATTTGTAAAGGCCTCTTAACATCTTCAAGTGTTAGGATGTAGAGTAAGGATTGCCGCACTTAATAAGTTAGTACTACAATCCCACATCAAGTAGATCGTCGGAAAAACAACAGGAGATGCTCCCATAAATACAGGCCCATCTGTAAGTCCGACTCACTGGAAGCTAGCTAAGTACCGTATCCGTTGGGAAGTTCAAAAGCGCTCATGTGTCTAACACACTCGCCAATCCCTCGTTCATATCCTGCTCCTTGTTTACAGATTAGTGTCTGTGATGTTCTTTCCGTCTCTTTGCATATATGTCTGACTGTATGTCTGTCTATTTACATGTTTACTTATCCAAAGAATTTCTGGCTGTCTTTCTGTCTATCTACCTATCTACAAAGAATGTATGAGAGGAAATAGAGAAGAAGGGCAGAATGTCAGACGGGCCTGCGTGCCCAATTCTTAACCCTTTGAAAATAAAGACTTATTATTATTATTATTATTATTATTATATCCACGTGTCTACGAGTATATATCAGTGAGTCATATATTACTGATTATTTTTCACGCGTATTAATAATGCTTATTGTTCTTTTGTTGTCTAAGATTAGCTTCATAAGTGATGTTGAATGAAAGAATGTATGAGAGGAAATAGAGAAGAAGGGCAGAATGTCAGACGGGCCTGCGTGCCCAATTGTTAACCCTTTGAAAATAAAGTTTGTTCGTTTGTTCGTTCGTTCGTTGTTCGTTCGTTCCACCTGTGTATTTTTCCTATGTGAATGTAACTTGCGCAATAGATACTTTATGTATGAAATTTGAGTGACTAGAAGGGCCGAATATCAAATGGGCTTGCATGCCCAATTTGTGATCCTTTGAAAATAAAGTTCGTTCGCTTGTTCTTTCGTTCGTTGGTTGGTTCGTAGGTTAGTTCGTTCTGCATATTTCTTCTGCTTGACAACCCAAAAACCATCAGGTGTGCCTGTATTCCAGTCTCTGTTTGTAATCTGTCTACCTGTCACCAAATTCGGTTAAGAGTATGTCTAACTTTGTGCTAATCGCGTGGCACGTGAGAAGACAGCTTTTCTTCCTGGGCCCTATATTGTGCACGCTAACTAAGGATCATGTGCGATTTCTGCAGCCTCTCGTCCACCCCATATAAGTGCATACTCACCAGCAAATGATCACAACTGGTCATTTCTCCTATCTCTTGCTATTTCTCCTGTCTCTGGTCATTTCTCTTACCTATTGCCATGTTCCCTGTCTCTGGTCATTTCTTCTGTCTCTGGTCGGTCATGAGGAGAATACTTGTGTGTATCATTTGAACTTGGGAGTCCAACAGACAGATGGAGGGTTCTTACTGCTGTTAGTTTTATTACACGTAGTATAACTCCCATAGTTTAGTTGACCTCGACGATTGATGGTTCATCAGGCGGTACCTCCCAGAAGTAAAACAGGTTATCCTTTTTGTATCTGTGTTCTAGGTATATCATGTCGACATTCTGATAAGGAAGTCCATCCTGGGTATTCTAACAGGAGTCATAATATCAAACGCTGAGTGTCGATCATCTTCGAATGTGTCTTTCGCTTGCTATGGCAGCTAATGAGTGCAGCAGTCAACATTGAGGTTTTTCTAGATCCAGACTATGTTTAGGACAGGTTGCCATTTATCACCTCTTCCGGCTGATAACCCAGTTTCCCGGGTTGGGTGATGCAGTCCAACCAAAATCCAAACCATCCACTTGTCCTGTGTAGAGATAGGGACGAGAAAAAAAATACAACACAGGCATTAATACTTTGTGGTGTGATAACATTTTCGCAACACAATTACAAACAAAAAAGGGGAAGGAGATATGAGTGGGTTTCCAAGTTCCATGTCCCGCCTTGCTTGTTGTAGAGCCATTCTGACTCTAAATGTGAGTAAGGTATTTTCTCACTCTGTATTCTTTCCCATGTTGTTACTGAGACTTTCTGATGTGTGAAGCCATCCTTTCTATCCAACACTTTGCTAGTGCATCTGTCATACTTCTGTATGTCGTCAGTATGTTCTCAATGTTCTCATATCTTCTGTATATATCAGTATGTTCTCATTGTTCTCATATCTTCTGTATATTGTTGTCCTCTATTCTCTCAAATCTTCTATGTGTAGCTGTCCTTTCTTCTCTAATATCTCCTGCATGTTGTTGTCCATTTTTCTCTCAACTCTTCTATATTGTATTCTCCTTTCTTCTCTCAAATCTTCTGTATGTTTTTGTACTTTCTTCTCTCATGTCATCTATATGGTATTTTCCTTTCTTCTCTCATATCTTCTTGTGGTCTTGTCCTTTCTTCTCTCTTATCTTCTTTATTTTGTCCTTTCTTCTATCATATCTTCTATATGATGTCCTTTCTTCTATCATATCTTCTATATGATGTCCTTTCTAATATCATATCTTCTATATGATGCTGCCCTGCCTTCTCTCATATCTTCTGTATGTTTTTGCCCTTTCTTCTCTCATATCTTCTGTATGCTGTTGTCTTCTCTTCTCTCATATCTTCTGTATGTCGCCTTTATTGTCTTAAATCTTCTACAAGTCCTTCTGTTTCCCTGTCTATTGTTGCTACTCACATATCGTTAGCATGTCTTCACATGTGTATGTCCATCGGTTTTACTCTTAAATCTTGTCTGTACATTTTCTTCTTGTCCGTGTCTCCATGTCTTTTCTTAAGCCATTGTTTACTTTGAAAGTACAAGAAACTAAAGCAAACATTTAAGGCTTGCTGTAGTGACCGGAAATATCTTGTCAATACACCTATTTAAGGGTTTTAGTTTTTTAACTGCCTTGGGGACCCAGGTCGACCCAGATTACAACTGGTCCCAGGAAATGTTATAGGAAGGGAAGGCGGTGGCGTGGTACCTGCCCACACAGCTGATGGACTGCTGAATGGTCTATAGATGTATGGTCAGTTTCACTCGGGATATTTCTATTCGTGTTCCGTCTTCATCTTCAACAGCCAGGGAAGAGCCCCTATACTAATGGTACCAGTAGCAGTCTGATTATGTGTCCCTTTGGCTTTTTCTCGGAGTCCTGCGTGTCGGCCAGATCCTTTAGATCAATGGTTCTCAACCGGTGAGGAATTCTCTCCCCCCCCCCCCCCCCCCCAGGGAATGGGGGAGGAATTTTTGGGCTTCCAGGGGGAATTAAGATTATTTCAAGATAGCGTTAATACAAGAACCGATTACTTGATATTGTGTCTTCCTGCATACTTTACGGTTCTGTACTTCTCCCCCTTCTTAAATTCGTGTTATAACGTAAGTAGAACCGCAAATCACTTTTAATGTAGACGTCTAGATGTTCTATTATGTGTTACTAAATTTAGCTTCTATTTTTCCTTAAACTGTATAGGATCATGGGTGGGGGAATTTTTAGGGAGCAAATACGAAAGGGAGGGGAGGTGACATTCTGAACATATGGTGAAGGGGTGCATGGACCAACAAAGGTTGAGACCCACTGCTCTAGTTAGTCCATGCAGTACAGTTCTCTCCAGGTCGTGATGATCTACTTGTTCTTCTGCACTATACACACCATCCCAAAGGACCTTGACCACGTCTGCCTTATGCACCAATACCCCACCGGACGGTACAGACCCAGCCAATCTGTCCGTCTGACCGTTCACCGGCACACTATCATTTCCCAAGGGAGAAAATCCAACGGAATGCTGTTTATGTTTGACTGTTGAATTGATGCTTCCCACTCTGCCCAAAGCATGCCTCAAAGAAATGTGGTAAAAATTCCTTACTTAAAGAAAAAAATGTGCTTTTTTTTTAAACAAAAATCTGAAGATCATTGACAGATCTTCCATCAAAACGATAACATCTACAGAAGCAGTTCGACGCCACTCCCCTCCCCCGTCAACTCCATTGAGGCCTGTCTGAGTTTAGTACACTACAGGTTGTCTGGGAGGGAAAAGACGGGGCTAATTAATTCAACAAACGCCAGATGTGGTGTGTGCTGTACGTCACGCCTTTTTGTCTCTTCGTAGCTGACCACAGGTGCCGGAAAGAAATCATGACATGAAAGGAGAGCTAGGAAGGGAGTGAGGAGAAGAAAGAGGGAATTGCGAGCTGGATGAGAGAGACAGAGTGAGAGATGATGGGGGAGAGAGAGGGCGTACGAGAGAGAGAGACATAGAGAGACAGAAAGAATGAGAGAGAGAGAGAGAGAGAGAGAGAGAGAGAGAGAGAGAGAGAGAGAGAGAGAGAGAGAGAGAGAGAGATTCCGGATTTCAGTAAAATAATTTTTGGCTATTAGCACCAAAGTAACATTAAGCCTGCTGGATAATACTGGCGTCTGTAGATAGATAGACGGCTGCTGAGAATTGTAATACTGATGACTGCAGATAGCTGCTGAGGGTTGTAATAATCGCGGCTGTAGTTTGATAAACAGCTGCTGAGGGCTGTAATACTGACGGCTGTAGATAGACAGCTGCTGAGGGCTGTAATATTGGCTCTGTAGATAGCTGCTGAGGGCTGTAATATTCGCTGCTGTAGATAGCTGCTGAGGGCTGTAATATTGGCTGCTGTAGATAGCTGCTGAGAGCTGTAATATTGGCTCTGTAGATAACTGCTGAGGGCTGTAATATTGGCTGCTGTAGATAGCTGCTGAGGGCTGTAATATTGGCTGCTGTAGATAGCTGCTGAGGGCTGTAATATTGGCTGCTGTAGATAGCTGCTGAGGGCTGTAATATTGGCTCTGTAGATAGCTGCTGAGGGCTGTAATATTGGCTGCTGTAGATAGCTGCTGAGGGCTGTAATATTGGCTCTGTAGATAGCCGCTGAGGGCTGTAATATTGGCTGCTGTAGATAGCTGCTGAGGGCTGTAATATTGGCTCTGTAGATAGCTGCTGAGGGCTGTAATATTGGCTCTGTAGATAGCTGCTGAGGGCTGTAATATTGGCTGCTGTAGATAGTTGCTGAGGGCTGTAATATTGGCTCTGTAGTTAGCTGCTGAGGGCTGTAATATTGGCTCTGTAGATAGCTGCTGAGGGCTGTAATATTGGCTCTGTAGATAGCCGCTGAGGGCTGTAATATTGGCTGCTGTAGATAGCTGCTGAGGGCTGTAATATTGGCTCTGTAGATAGCCGCTGAGGGCTGTAATATTGGCTGCTGTAGATAGCTGCTGAGGGCTGTAATACTGACGGCTGTAGATAGACAGCTGCTGAGGCCTGTGTGGTGTAGATAGCTGCCGAGGGCTGTAACAGAGGAGACGAATCAAGCAAGCAGGTAACTGATACAGAGACAGGTCAAATGTTGTTTATCCATCAAGAATGATGATGACCATTCATTTCATCCAGTGGGGCTTGAAAGTATGGAGCCGTGAGTTCTAAGATGGCTGATAAGGCCTATTTTGGCTCGAAATGTTCTTTGACAATGTGGACAAAGAATGCTTGACGTTTCTGGAGGAGGATTTCCTGCAGTGGTTTTTCTGTCCTGCCTTTTCTTCACAGTTCTTGCAGTCCTGGTTGCCTCACACGTGACTGCACCCTTGCGTAATGATGTACGCCACGAATTTCGGTCTCTGGCCGCAGTCTCCCAGGTGGCATGATGAATTCCAAAAGCATTCAGAGAGATTTTCAGAGTGTCTTTAAAGCGTTTCCTCTGGCCACCTTGGGCGCGTTTACGACAATGCAACTCACTGTAAAAAATTTGTTTAGGGAGCCTGTGATCTGGCATGCGAGTCAAGTGACCAGCCCAGAGAATCTGATTCTTCATTAGTAGAGTGTGGATACTGGGCCTGGACGCTCTTTCTAGGACTAACAGGTCTAATAATCAGACAGGGAACTAATACAAAAGTAGGTGAATTAATCAGACAAAAAATTAACTCACATGTATGCCGATTAATTTGCGGGATGAGGGATTGGTTGGGAGGGGGAGGAGGACCTGACTCGGAACTAGTTGAATTATCAAATAAAGAACTCGAAAGAAGTATTTGAAATAATCAGATAAATAATGTTGGCATATGTAAGTGAAATGGTCAGACAAGAGTTGCAGAGACCTGGGTGAATGAATCAAACAATGGACAAATAAGTAGGTTAATTAAAAAGACACACAAGTATGTGCATTAATAAAGAATTGACACGGAGGGTAGGTGAATTAATCAAAATATTGACACACAAGAATGTGAATTAATCAAAGAACTGACATAGATGTATGTTAATTAATCAGGCGTAAAACTGATGCAGAAGTAGGTGAATTAATTAACTCATTGACAGAGAAGTAGGTGAATTAATGAAAGAATTGTCACAGAAGTAGGTGAATTACTAAAAGCATTGACACAGAAGTAGGTGAAGTAATTATAGCATTGATACAGAAGTAGATGATTAAGTAAATGCATTGACCCCAAAAATGGGTGAATAAAAAAAAGCTTTGGGACACAGGAGTAGGGGGAATTACTTTAAAAAAAAACATTGAACAGAGTGGGTTTTTTTAAAAAAAATTAATTAAAAAGCCTTGACATGGAAGTAGGTAAATTTAAATTTAAAAAAGAATTGTAAAAGGGAAGTAGGTGAATTAATGAAAAAAATTGTCACAGAAGTAGGTGAATTAATGAAAGAATTGTCACAGAAGTAGGTAAATTTACAAAAAAGCAATTTTTACAGAAGTAGGTAAATTTAATTTAAAAAGCCCGTGACTTTGGAAAGGGTGGGTGAATTAATGAAAGCCTTGAAGGGAAAGTAGTTGAATTAATGAAACCCTTGACATGGAAGTAGGTGAATTAATGAAAGAATTGTCACAGAAGTAGGTCAATTAATAAAAGCCTTGACATGGAAGTAGGTGAATTAATGAAAGAATTGTCACAGAAGTAGGTGAATTAATGAAAGCCTTGACATGGAAGTAGGTGAATTAAAGAAAGCCTTGACATGGAAGTAGGTGAATTAGTGAAAGAATTGTCACAGAAGTAGGTGAGTTAATGAAAGAATTGTCACAGAAGTAGGTGAATTAATGAAAGCCTTGACATGGAAGTAGGTGAATTAATGAAAGCCTTGACATGGAAGTAGTTGTATTAATGAAATAATTGTCACAGACGTAGGTGAATTAATGAAAGAATTGTCACAGAAGTAGGTGAATTAATGAAAGAATTGTCACAGAAGTAGGTGAATTACTAAAAGCATTGACACAGAAGTAGGTGAAGTAATTATAGCATTGATACAGAAGTAGATGATTAAGTAAATGCATTGACACAAAAATGGGTGAATAAATAAAAGCATTGACACAGGAGTAGGTGAATTACTTAAAACATTGACACGGAAGTAGGGTAATTAATTAAAACATTGACACAGACGTAGATGAATTACTTAAATCATTGATACAGAAGTAGGTGAATTAATTAAAGCCTTGACATGGAAGTAGGTGAATTAATGAAAGAATTGTCACAGAAGTAGGTGAATTAATGAAAGAATTGTCACAGAAGTAGGTGAATTAATGAAAGAATTGTCACAGAAGTAGGTGAATACATAAAAGCATTTTTACAGAAGTAGGTGAATTAATTAAAGCCGTGACATGGAAGTAGGTGAATTAATGAAAGCCTTGACATGGAAGTAGTTGAATTAATGAAAGCCTTGACATGGAAGTAGGTGAATTAATGAAAGAATTGTCACAGAAGTAGGTGAATTAATGACAGCCTTGAAATGGAAGTAGGTGAATTAATGAAAGAATTGTCACAGAAGTAGGTGAATTAATGAAAGAATTGTCACAGAAGTAGGTGAATTAAAGAAAGCCTTGACATGGAAGTAGGTGAATTAATGAAAGAACTGTCAAAGAAGTAGGTGAATTAATGAAAGAATTGTCACAGAAGTAGGTGAATTAATGAAAGCCTTGACATGGAAGTAGGTGAATTAATGAAAGCCTTGACATGGAAGTAGTTGAATTAATGAAAGATGTTTCACAGAAGTAGGTGAATTAATGAAAGAATTGTCATAGAAGTAGGTGAATTAATGAAAGACTTGACATCGAAGTAGGTGAATTAATGAAAGAATTGTCACAGAAGTAGGTGAATTAATGAAATAATTGTCACAGAAGTAGGTGAATTAATGAAAGCCTTGAAATGGAAGTAGGTGAATTAATGAAAGAATTGTCACAGAAGTAGGTGAATTAATGAAAGAATTGACACATAAGTAGGTGAATTAATGAAAGAATTGTCACAGAAGAAGGTGAATTAAGTAAAGCATTGACATGGAAGTAGGTGAATTAATGAAAGAATTGTCACAGAAGTAGGTGAATTAATTAAAGCATTGGCATGGAAGTAGGTGAATTAATGAAAGAATTGTCACAGAAGTAGGTGAATTAATTAAAGGCTTGACATGGAAGTAGGTGAATTAATGAAAGAATTGTCACAGACGTAGGTGAATTAATGAAAGAATTGTCACAGAAGTAGGTGAATTAATTAAAGCCTTGACATGGAAGTAGGTGAATTAATGAAAGAATTGACACATAAGTAGGTGAATTAATGAAAGAATTGTCACAGAAGTAGGTGAATTAATTAAAGCCTTGACATGGAAGTAGGTGAATTAATGAAAGAATTGTCACAGAAGTAGGTGAATTAATGAAAGAATTGTCACAGAAGTAGGTGAATTAAGTAAAGCATTGACACAGAAGTAGGCGAATTAATTATAGCATTGATACAGAAGTAGATGATTAAGTAAATGCATAGACACAAAAATGGGTGAATAAATAAAAGCATTGACTCAGGAGTAGGTGAATTACTTAACACATTGACACGGAAGTAGGGTAATTAATTAAATCATTGACACAGACGTAGATGAATTTCTTAAATCATTGATACAGAAGTAGGTGAATTAATTAAAGCCTTGACATGGAAGTAGGTGAATTAATGAAAGAATTGTCACAGAAGTAGGTGAATTAATGAAAGAATTGTCACAGAAGTAGGTGAATTAATGAAAGCCTTGACATGGAAGTAGGAGAATTAATGAAAGAATTGTCACAGAAGTAGGTGAATTAATGAAAGAATTGACACATAAGTAGGTGAATTAATGAAAGAATTGTCACAGAAGAAGGTGAATTAAGTAAAGCATTGACATGGAAGTAGGTGAATTAATGAAAGAATTGTCACAGAAGTAGGTGAATTAATTAAAGCATTGGCATGGAAGTAGGTGAATTAATGAAAGAATTGTCACAGAAGTAGGTGAATTAATTAAAGCCTTGACATGGAAGTAGGTGAATTAATGAAAGAATTGTCACAGAAGTAGGTGAATTAATGAAAGAATTGTCACAGAAGTAGGTGAATTAATTAAAGCCTTGACATGGAAGTAGGTGAATTAATGAAAGAATTGACACATAAGTAGGTGAATTAATGAAAGAATTGTCACAGAAGTAGGTGAATTAATTAAAGCCTTGACATGGAAGTAGGTAAATTAATGAAAGAATTGTCACAGAAGTAGGTGAATTAATGAAAGAATTGTCACAGAAGTAGGTGAATTAAGTAAAGCATTGACATGGAAGTAGGTGAATTAATGAAAGAATTGTCACAGAAGTAGGTGAATTAATAAAAGCATTGACACAGAAGTAGGCGAATTAATTATAGCATTGATACAGAAGTAGATGATTAAGTAAATGCATAGACACAAAAATGGGTGAATAAATAAAAGCATTGACTCAGGAGTAGGTGAATTACTTAAAACATTGACACGGAAGTAGGGTAATTAATTAAATCATTGACACAGACGTAGATGACTTTCTTAAATCATTGATACAGAAGTAGGTGAATTAATTAAAGCCTTGACATGGAAGTAGGTGAATTAATGAAAGAATTGTCACAGAAGTAGGTGAATTAATGAAAGAATTGTCACAGAAGTAGGTGAATTAATTAAAGCCTTGACATGGAAGTAGGTGAATTAATGAAAGAATTGTCACATAAGTAGGTGAATTAATGAAAGAATTGTCACAGAAGTAGGTCAATTAATAAAAGCCTTGACATGGAAGTAGGTGAATTAATGAAAGAATTGTCACAGAAGTAGGTGAATTAATGAAAGCCTTGACATGGAAGTAGGTGAATTAAAGAAAGCCTTGACATGGAAGTAGGTGAATTAGTGAAAGAATTGTCACAGAAGTAGGTGAGTTAGTGAAAGAATTGTCACAGAAGTAGGTGAGTTAATGAAAGAATTGTCACAGAAGTAGGTGAATTAATGAAAGAATTGTCACAGAAGTAGGTGAATTAATTAAAGCCTTGACATGGAAGTAGGTAAGTGAAAAAAAAAAAAAAAAAAAAAAAAAAAAAAAAAAAAAAAAAAAAAAAAAAAAAAAAAAAAAAAAAAAAAAAAAAAAAAAAAAAAAAAAAAAAAAAAAAAAAAAAAAAAAAAAAAAAAAAAAAAAAAAAAAAAAAAAAAAAAAAAAAAAAAAAAAAAAAAAAAAAAAAATTTTTAAAAAGGAAGAAGGGGAAATTTAAATTTAAAAATTGCACAAAAGTGGGTAAATTTTTAAACCTTAAGGAAGTAGGTAAATTTAAATTTAAAGTTCAAAGGAAGTAGGTGAATTAATGAAAGAATTGTCACAGAAGTAGGTGAATTAATGAAAGTTGACAGAAGTAGGTGGAATTAATGAAAGTTGAAGGAAGTGGGTTGAAAAAATTTAAAGTTACAGGAAGTAGGTGAATTAATGAAAGAATTTTTAAGAAGTAGGTGAATTAATGAAAAAATTGAAAAAGAAGTAGGTGAATTAAGTAAAGAATTGACAGGAAGTAGGTGAATTAATGAAATATTGTCCAGAAGTAGGTGAATTAATAAAGCTTGAAAAAAGGGGGGGGGGGGGGGGGGGGGGGGGGGGGGGGGGGGGGGGGGGGGGGGGGGGGGGGGGGGGGGGGGGGGGGAAAAAAAAAAAAAAAAAAAAAAAAAAAAAAAAAAAAAAAAAAAAAAAAAAAAAAAAAAAAAAAAAAAAAAAAAAAAAAAAAAAAAAAAAAAAAAAAAAAAAAAAAAAAAAAAAAAATTGCACAAATAGGGAATTAGAAAGAATTAGAAGAGTGAATTAATTAAAGCTTGATGAAGTAGGTGAATTATGAAAAAATTTTAAGAAGTAGGGAATTAAGAAAGAATTGTCAAGAAGTAGTATTAAGTAATGAACAGAAATAAATTTAATAAAGATTAAGAATAGGTAATTAAGTAAAAATTGACACAAAAAGGTAAATTTAAAAAACATTGAATAGGAGTAATGATTAAATTAAGGAAGAGGTAATTAATTAATTTACAAAGGGGGGAATTTTTAAAATTGAAAGAAGTAGGTAATTAATTAAAGCTTGACATGGAAAGGGAATTAATAAAGAATTGACAGAAGTAGGTAATTAATGAAAGAATGTAAAAAAAAGGGGAATTAATGAAAGCCGACATGGAAGTAGGGAATTAATGAAAGAATTGTCAAGAATAGAATTAATGAAAGAATTGCCCAAAAAGGGAAAATTTAAATGAAAGAATTCCAAGAAGAGGTGAATTAAGTAAAGCATTGAAGGAATGAAAATTGTAAGAATTGAAAAAAAGGGATTAAAAGGAAGTAGGGAAAAATGAAAATAAAAAGTGAATAATGGGTTTAAGAAGTTAATGAATATTTAATAAAATTTAAGAGGTGAATTAATGAAAGAATTGTCACAGAAGTAGGTGAATTAATTAAAGCCTTGACATGGAAGTAGGTGAATTAATGAAAGAATTGTCACATAAGTAGGTGAATTAATGAAAGAATTGTCACAGAAGTAGGTGAATTAATGAAAGCATTGACATGGAAGTAGGTGAATTAATGAAAGAATTGTCACAGAAGTAGGTGAATTAATAAAAGCATTGACACAGAAGTAGGCGAATTAATTATAGCATTGATACAGAAGTAGATGATTAAGTAAATGCATTGACACAAAAATGGGTGAATAAATAAAAGCATTGACACAGGAGTAGGTGAATTACTGAAAACATTGACACGGAAGTAGGGTAATTAATTAAATCATTGACACAGACGTAGATGAATTTCTTAAATCATTAATACAGAAGTAGGTGAATTAATTAAAGCCTTGACATGGAAGTAGGTGAATTAATGAAAGAATTGTCACAGAAGTAGGTGAATTAATGAAAGAATTGTCACAGAAGTAGGTGAGTTAATGAAAGAATTGTCAAAGAAGTAGGTGAATAAATTAAAGCATTGACATGGAAGTAGGTGAATTAATGAAAGAATTGTTACAGAAGTAGGTGAATTAATGAAAGAATTGTCAAAGAAGTAGGTGAATTAAGTAAAGCATTGACATGGAAGTAGGTGAATTAATGAAAGTATTGTCGCAGAAGTAGGTGAATTAATAAAAGCATTGACACAGAAGTAGGCGAATTAATTATATCATTGATACAGAAGTAGATGATTAAGTAAATGCATTGACACAAAAATGGGTGAATAAATAAAAGCATTGACACAGGAGTAGGTGAATTACTTAAAACATTGACACGGAAGTAGGGTAATTAATTAAATCATTGACACAGACGTAGATGAATTTCTTAAATCATTGATACAGAAGTAGGTGAATTAATTAAAGCCTTGACATGGAAGTAGGTGAATTAATGAAAGAATTGTCACAGAAGTAGGTGAATTAATGAAAGAATTGTCACAGAAGTAGGTGAATTAATTAAAGCCTTGACATGGAAGTAGGTGATCTAATGAAAGAATTGTCACAGAAGTAGGTGAATTAATGAAAGAATTGTCACAGAATTAGGTGAATTAAGTAAAGCATTGACATGGAAGTAGGTGAATTAATGAAAGAATTGTCACAGAAGTAGGTGAATTAATAAAAGCATTGACATAGAAGTAGGCGAATTAATTATAGCATTGATACAGAAGTAGATGATTAAGTAAATGCATAGACACAAAAATCGGTGAATAAATAAAAGCATTGACTCAGGAGTAGGTGAATTACTTAAAACATTGACACGGAAGTAGGGTAATTAATTTAATCATTGACACAGACGTAGATGAATTTCTTAAATCATTGATACAGAAGTAGGTGAATTAATTAAAGCCTTGACATGGAAGTAGGTGAATTAATGAAAGAATTGTCACAGAAGTAGGTGAATTAATGAAAGAATTGTCACAGAAGTAGGTGAATTAATTAAAGCCTTGACATGGAAGTAGGTGAATTAATGAAAGAATTGTCACATAAGTAGGTGAATTAATGAAAGAATTGTCACAGAAGTAGGTGAATTAATGAAAGCCTTGACATGGAAGTAGGTGAATTAATGAAAGAATTGTCACAGAAGTAGGTGAATTAAAGAAAGCCTTGACATGGAAGTAGGTGAATTAGTGAAAGAATTGTCACAGAAGTAGGTGAGTTAATGAAAGAATTGTCACAGAAGTAGGTGAATTAATGAAAGCCTTGACATGGAAGTAGGTGAATTAATGAAAGCCTTGACATGGAAGTAATTGTATTAATGAAATAATTGTCACAGACGTAGGTGAATTAATGAAAGAATTGTCACAGAAGTAGGTGAATTAATGAAAGAATTGTCACAGAAGTAGGTGAATTAATTAAAGCATTGACATGGAAGTAGGTGAATTAATGAAAGAATTGTCACAGAAGTAGATGAATTAATTAAAGCCTTGACATGTAAGTAGGTGAATTAATGATAGAATTGTCACAGAAGTAGGTGAATTAATGAAAGAATTGTCACAGAAGTAGGTGAATTAAGTAAAGCATTGACATGGAAGTAATTGAATTAATGAAAGAATTGTCACAGAAGTAGGTGAATTAATAACAGCATTGACACAGAAGTAGGCGAATTAATTATAGCATTGATACAGAAGTAGATGATTAAGTAAATGCATTGACACAAAAATATGTGAATAAATAAAAGCATTGACACAGGAGTAGGTGAATTACTGAAAACATTGACACGGAAGTAGGGTAATTAATTAAATCATTGACACAGACGTAGATGAATTTCTTATATCATTGATACAGATGTAGGTGAATTAATTAAAGCCTTGACATGGAAGTAGGCGAATTAATGAAAGAATTGTCACAGAAGTAGGTGAATTAATGAAAGAATTGTCACAGAAGTAGGTGAGTTAATGAAAGAATTGTCAAAGAAGTAGGTGAATTAATTAAAGCATTGACATGGAAGTAGGTGAATTAATGAAAGAATTGTCACAGAAGTAGGTGAATTAATGAAAGAATTGTCACAGAAGTAGGTGAATTAACTAAAGCATTGACATGGAAGTAGGTGAATTAATGAAAGTATTGTCACAGAAGTAGGTGAATTAATAAAAGCATTGACACAGAAGTAGGCGAATTAATTATAGCATTGATACAGAAGTAGATGATTAAGTAAATGCATTGACACAAAAATGGGTGAATAAATAAAAGCATTGACACAGGAGTAGGTGAATTACTTAAAACATTGACACGGAAGTAGGGTAATTAATTAAATCATTGACACAGACGTAGATGAATTTCTTAAATTATTGATACAGAAGTAGGTGAATTAATTAAAGCCTTGACATGGAAGTAGGTGAATTAATGAAAGAATTGTCACAGAAGTAGGTGAATTAATAAAAGAATTGTCACAGAAGTAGGTGAATTAATTAAAGCCTTGACATGGAAGTAGGTGAATTAATGAAAGAATTGTCACAGAAGTAGGTGAATTAATGAAAGAATTGTCACAGAAGTAGGTGAATTAAGTAAAGCATTGACATGGAAGTAGGTGAATTAATGAAAGAATTGTCACAGAAGTAGGCGAATTAATTAAAGAATTGACACATAAGTAGGTGAATTAATGAAAGAATTGTCACAGAAGTAGGTGAATTAAGTAAATCATTGACATGGAAGTAGGTGAATTAATGAAAGAATTGTCACAGAAGTAGGTGAATTAATTAAAGCATTGACATGGAAGAAGGTGAATTAATGAAAGAATAGTCACAGAGGTAGGTGAATTAATTAAAGCATTGACATGGAAGTAGGTGAATTAATGAAAGAATTGTCACAGAAGTAGGTGAATTAAGTAAAGCATTGACATGGAAGTAGGTGAATTAATGAAAGAATTGTCACAGAAGTAGGTGAATTAAGTAAAGCATTGACATGGAAGTAGGTGAATTAATGAAAGAATTGTCACAGAAGTAGGTGAATTAATTAAAGCATTGTTATGGAAGTAGGTGAATTAATGAAAGAATTGTCACAGAAGTAGGTGAATTAAGTAAAGCATTGACATGGAAGTAGGTGAATTAATGAAAGAATTGTCACAGAAGTAGGTGAATTACTTAAAGCATTGACATGGAAGTAGGTGAATTAATGAAAGAATTGTCACAGAAGTAGGTGAATTAATTAAAGCATTGTCATGGAAGTAGGTGAATTAATGTAAAAATTGTCACAGAAGTAGGTTAGTTAGTTAGTTAGTTAGTCGACAGATCATCCTCGTTGCACATCGGACCATTCAGTCCATAAGTGCTCGGATCCCCTCCTCAGCAAATCCCGCAGCGTGTAGCGGCTAACGACGCCAGTTCTGTGTTGGTTTATCAATCTTCTTTGGCTTCCTGCGTAGTGATCTTGTTTGGCCACCCCTCTTTTAATTTGCTGCTCTCGCAGTCTGGCCATTGTTGTAGATTCACAGTCATCACTTGGTTCTTGCAAAAGTCTCACTTCTCGTAGAGCATTCAGAATGTCAGCCTGGTCCATGGCGCGTCCGCCCTCAACAGTAGCCTCACCTGCGAGCTTGTCAGCCCGCTCATTTCCTTGTACTCCCGCATGCCCTGGCTCGAAGATGAAACTAATCTTTGCCAGACGAGACCGCTTCAGAGGCAGCAACCATTCTCTTCGGATCGACCCCTCCTCTATCCTCTTGATCATGTTCATTGAGTCGCTAAGGAAACAAGCCCTAGTGAATGTCTGTGTCTCGAGCCACGTTATCGCTTTACTTACTGCCATGACTTCCATGGTCAGGCTACTTGTGGTTTCAGTGAAAGCACCAGAGTCCTCCTTCACAATTCTCCCTCCGGCCCGAGCTGTAAAGGCCCATGAGCTTCTCACATGTCGGACGACCGACCCATCTGTGTAGATGACCGCGTCACTGTCTAGCGAATTCTCGAAAATCAACGCTTGTACTTCAGCCTCAACAGCAGCCGGATTTTCTTGTCTGCATTTTCTATCTAGTTGGATGCAAACTGAAAAGGATGTGCAGAAGTCTGTTGGCACTTGCACCCACTCCTCGCCAGGTTCTAAGTCCTCAAGTGAACACACCTGTTGAAGAATGTCCTCGGCTTGACCCATCCACGACCGTCCTCTTTTTAACCTGCTGCCCTTCACCTTCCTAATTTCACTATGCAGTGGATGCTGTGTGTTTGCGTTAATTCTGAGGTAGGCACGTGCCCTGCAAACTTGCATTCTCTCTTCAATGGTTGGAAAATCAAGAAAGTAGCGCATCGCAACAGAAGTAGGTGAATTAAGTAAAGCATTGACATGGAAGTAGGTGAATTAATGAAAGAATTGTCACAGAAGTAGGTGAATTAATTAAAGCATTGACATGGAAGTAGGTGAATTAATGAAAGAATTGTCACAGAAGTAGTTGAATTAAGTAAAGCATTGACATGGAAGTAGGTGAATTAATGAAAGAAATGTCACAGAAGTAGGTGAATTAATTAAAGCATTGTTATGGAAGTAGGTGAATTAATGAAAGAATTGTCACAGAAGTAGGTGAATTAAGTAAAGCATTGACATGGAAGTAGGTGAATTAATGAAAGAATTGTCACAGAAGTAGGTGAATTAATTAAAGCATTGACATGGAAGTAGGTGAATTAATGAAAGCATTGTCACAGAAGTAGGCAAATTAATTAAAGCATTGACACGGAAGTATATGAATTAATTAAACCATTGGCACAGAAGTAGGTGAATTCATTACAGAATTGCCACAGAAGTATGTGAAGTAATTACATAATTGACACAGAAGTAAGTGAATTATTTAAATAATTGACACATAAATTAGTGAAGTAATTAAAGTATTGGCACAGAAGTAGGTGAAGTAATTAAAGTATTGGCACAGAAGTAGGTGAAGTAATTAAAGAACTGACACACGAGTAGAGGAATTAATAAACGAACTTACACAGAAGCATGTTAATTATTTAAAGCATTGACATAGAAGTAGGTAAATCAATCAAAATTTTGATATAAAAGTTTGTGAATCAAACAGTCAAAGAGTTGACACAGATTTTCTTGCTACTGGACTTTTATGGATTTCTGAGGAGTGTGATCTGACGGTTTCCTGTATGAGAAGTGTGATCCTCACTGTCCCACTCCGTATGAAACCGACACTGTGGACAACTGTGGTGTCCTTGCTTGGCTTATACCAACTGTTGAGGTTTGCACTCTAGCCTCCATGTGACGTGGCATACTTATATACACTACATCATTTATGTCGGCGTCTGTGGTGCAGAGGTTAGTGAACACAGTTGTACAATTCCCCGACATACTGAGTCTCATCTCATCTCATCCTATCAGGTTCCTCTTGCACCTTGCGGTGTCGAGGTGAAGCATAAACAGCGGGAGAGTGCCCGTTTATGGGCTGAATATATTATGATTCCCATGTATTCTGTTATTCCCTCAGCCCAACGTTTACATGGTCGGCCTCTTCTTCTGGTTCCGTTTGGTCCGTACATCATTGCTTGTTGTGGTATACTGTTAGTTGATAGTCTAGTTATATGGCCAAACCATTTAACTTGCTGTTTTCTGATGAGATCTAATGCTGCTATAATCCCCTCTTTAGTCCTGATTTCTTCATTTCTGATTTTCTCTCTTCTTGATACATTGAGGAATCTTCTCAGGAATCGCAATATTGTTTTGTAATGTGTGTTTTCTTTTTGTTTTGTTTTTTCTGCCATTCTTTAAGTTTGGTATTGGTAGCATAGAACTGGCAGGAAGATTGTGTTTCTATAACCCCCACCTTAGTCCTGATTTCTTCATTTCTGATTTTCTCTCTTCTTTACACATTGAGTAATCTTCTCAGGAATCTCAGGTATGTTTTGTAATTTGTGTGTGTTTTTTTTTTTTTTTCTGTCATTCTTTAAGTTTGGTATTGATAGCATAGAACTGGTAGGAAGATTGTGTTGCAGAATGATTTTGTTTTTCAAAATATATACTGATACGTATTTGTTCTTTAGAATTGGTGTCATTTGCACAGTGATCTGATTTTTCTTATCGCATCTATTTTCGATCTCGTCTTCTGATTTGACGTTTAATGATATCATCTTCTTAAGGACTTGAAGCTCTTAACTTGTTTCAGGGGGTGTTTTTTAGATGAATCTCTTTTTTTTTTTCTTCTTTTATTATAGTCAGTACAGCTGTTTTACTTATGCTAATTTTCATGTTAAATTCCTTACACACTTCGTTTAGACTATTTATATGTACTTGTAATTATGTTTCTGAATTTGCTATTAGTGCTTGATCGTCCGCAAATTGGAGTTCTTGAATGGTGTAATTCGCCGTTGGTGTTTTTTTTTTTTGGGTTCTGTTCGTTATGCGAAAGCAGCTTAACTGCGGTAAAGCTGTGGAAATGTAAACAATATAAAATAACACAAAGTAATGCAGCTTTACAGAACAGAATTAGGAAACATACCGGACGTTGTGGCGATTGGCCTTTATCAGCAAACAAGTACATACATAAAACACAACATATAATCACGGAGAAGACCATCCACTGACTACATTAAGGCATAAGAACTGGATGAGGATCGGAAGAATAAGAGGATGAAAATAAAATCAATGAAGAGAACATGCAATTTAAAGGGGGAAATATTGTTTGTTGTTGTTTTTTTTTTTAATCTCAGAATCCCAAGCTGTGATACTAAAGTGAATTGCAACTTGATCGCAGCTTGGGATTCGGAGATAAGTAGCAAACAAATGTATTTTTCAAATTTTCATTGTCTCTTCATTGTTTTAATTTTTTTTTTAAATATTGCTATTCTTCTAGTCACGTTCTTAATGCCTCAATGTAGGCACTGGAGGGTCTTCTCCGGGACTCTATGCTTTATTTAGTGTATGTATTTGTTTGTTGATGAAGTATAGTCGCCAAAACGTCCTTATATTTCGAAATTCTGTTCTATAAAGCTGCATCGGTCTCGGTGGCCAAAGACTTGAGACCGATTTGTGCAGCAGACCGTGTCGCGTTGTGTTATATAGTGCTGGTATATATATAACGTGCTGGTATGGGAGCCGGTCGTTCAGAAGGCAATGGCAAACAACTGAACGTAACACTTGCCTAGTACATCAACAGCAGCTGAAAAATGCTGGTGTTGACCGCAACGTCCCGTAAGGGATACGCAACTTTAGAGAAGAAAGCTGCATTACTTTGTGTTATTTTATATATGTCATTATGCGGTGTTGTTACGATCTGTTTGTCTGTTTCCTTACATATACTGTATATATATATATAGGTTATGAATAAGACAGGGGACAGGAAACAGCCTTGTCGTACTCCGGATTTTATGGTGAAGGGTTCTGAGTGTCCTCCGTTTGTGCCTACAGTGCATGCACTGTTATTATATAAGATTATACATATGTTTGTTAGATAAGTACTCCCTCTACATCTTTTAAGGATCTCCCATAGCTTGTTTCTATGTGAATTATTTTCAAGAATTTTGCAAACTATTTTTCCCGTATGACTCAAAAGGCAAATGCCTCTGTATTGTTTGCAGTCTCGTTCACTACCTTTGTTTTTCCTACTCTGGATAATTATGGCGCTTCCCCAGTCTCCTAATGTCTCTTGTTAGCATCCCTATTTTTTACATTACGCAATGTACATGTATAATTGTTTCTCCATTTTTATTTTCAATTTTGTGAGAATGCTCACTATAATCGTCAGTGTATGTGTGTGTAAAGTGTGGGAGTATGTTCATATTCGTTTCAGTGATTATGTGAGGCAGCGTGTATGTGTCTAAATGTGAGAATGTGTGTGTGTGTGGGGGGAGGGGGGGGGGGGGGTTGTAGGGGTGTGTGGGGGATGTGTGTTTGCGGGGAATCTGTGTGTAAGGGTTTGTGTGTATGTGGTGAGATGTGTGTATGTGAGGGAATGTGTGTGGGTGGGGTGATGTGTGTGTGTGGGTGGAGGATGTGTGTGTGTGGGGTGTGTGTGTCGGGGATGTGTGTATGGATTGAGGATGTGTGTGTTTGTGGGTGGGTGGGGATATGTATGTGGGTTGGTGATGTGTGGGTGGGTGGGTGGGGGATGTGTTGGTAAGTGGGTGTGTGTGCATGGATAGGGGATGTATGTGTGGTGGGGGTGTGTTTGGATGGGGGATGTGTGTGTGTGTGTGAGTGGGGGATGTGTAGGTAGTGGGCGATGTATGGGTGGGTGGGGAACGCGTGGGTGGTCGGGAATGTATGGGTTGGTGGGTGGGGAATGTGTGGATTGGGATGTGTGTGTTCGTGGGTGGGGGAATGTGTGGGTGGGTGGGGGATGTGTGTGTGTGGATGGGTGGGTGGGGGAATGTTTGCGTGAGTGTGTGTGAGTGAGTTTGTGTGAGTGAGTGTGTGGAGAGATGTGTGAGAAGGTGTGTGTATGTATGTGTATGTTTTCATGTATGTATATATGTGTGTATGCATAAGTAAACTTTTGTCAGTGAGTTTTTGATTGTGATTGAGTATATGTATATGCGAGGAAGTGTGCATTTGTGTGTTATTAAGTGAGTGCATAACTGTGAGTTTGTGCAAATGATATATTATAAGTATGTATGCAGGTATTTGTGTTTTTACGAATGTGCGTGTATGTGTGTCTGTCTGTCTCATAACATGGTAATGTGCATTGTTTAAGTTTAAAAAAAATTCATTAGACAATGTTTTTGCCCTGTGTGAATGTATTATGCACTATTGATGAATGAAAGATGGATGATTGGAAGCGCCGAATGTGAGTTGGGCCTGCGCGCCCAATTTGTGACTCTTTGAAAATAAAGCACGTTGGTTCGTTCTTGTTCTCCCATGATTAACATAGTTAAATAGTCTACGTAGCCATGTTGTTCCTACTTCTCTTGCTGCTTTAATTATTTCATTTTGTATTTCACCTTGTCCCTGTGATTTATTCAATAGGGCTAATCTGATGGATTCGTTAATTTCTTCTTTCAGTATGTCTGGTTATATTTCTTCCTTGGCATCCGTGTCAGTTTCTTGGATTCCTATGTCATCTGATTGAATATTGAAAAGTTGTTCCAAAAACGGCCTCCATCTTTCTAGGATTTGTCCTTTTTTTTTCACTTATTTGCTCTCTTTTTTCGCTTTTAATCATTTCAATTGTGTCACAGGGTTCTGCTCTGGTTCTCATAGCTCTAATTGTAGAAGATATAGTTTCTTCCATATAGTTTTTATTTAGTTTCTACATATTCCTCATTGTATTTTTGCTTTTCTCTCTTTATTATTATATTTGCATGTATTGTTGCTATTCTGTTGTCGATATAAACACTATCCCGTTTGCTTTTCAACCACTTTTTATATTTTTTTTCCTTTCTGTCTTTTACAGCTGTCTTTACCTCGGCGTTCCACCGATTTGTTATTTACTTTATCCGAGTTTTGTGTTGTGTGTGTGTGTGTGTGTGTTGTGCGCGCGCGCTGTGTGTGTGTGTGAATGTGTGTGTGTGTGTGTGTGTGTGTGCGATGCGAGCGCGTGGTTTTACGTGTTATTTTGCAGCATTTAAAATACTTGATTTGAACATTTGCCATTTTTCTTCCACATGTTTTTCTTTCTATAGATAGTTTCCCAAAGATTTCAGTTAGTTCTTTCTCATAATTTTGTCTCACTGCCTCGTCTTTGAAAATATTCAGGGTATTCGCATTGGTGTGATTTTGCATATCTTTGCTTTCTTCTCCTGTTGGTTTTTATTGTGGTAATAACTGCTTTGTTGTCTGTGTTTTTAATTCAGTTGGACACAACTATTGCATCAAATATATTTCTCTTTCTGTTACATCTTGCTAATATAAAATAACTTTGGCTTTTGGTGTCTAGATCGTTCCATTTGAACCAGTAGTATATTTGTGAGTCTTTGTGTTTATAAAATGTGTTTGTAATATAGAGGTCGCTTTGGCTGCATAGCGCTATCATTCTACTTCCATTATCCTTTCTTTCATTGTGTTCGTCTCCAAATGCACCCAGATGTTTCTCTATGTCCGTTCTGTTATGACCTAGTCTTGCATTGAAGTCTCCCATAACTATGATCTTGTCCTGCTTCTCTATTTTATTTAGTATATCATGAATGCCTTCGAAGGACTCGCAATCTTGCTAATTTTTTCTTGTGTTACATGGGGCGTAGTTAGTAAATGTGTAGTAATTGCCTGCTCTTTTATTCTGACTGTTATGATTCTTTCTGATATATTTTATTTCTAATATTATTTTTCGTAGCCGCTGTTCAATGACTATTCCGTCACCATGGCTTGCCATTTCTTGCTGTTCCACTTCATATAACATATATAACATATATTTGTAGTATATCGTCTTGCAACCTTTCATTTTTATTCTAATATCCGTTATTCCCATCAGCCCAATTTACCTTTTTGCTATTGTTTCTGTGAGTTTTTCTTCCTTACTGCTTAAACCGCAGATGTTCAGTGTGCCTATTTTTGAATCGCTGATCTGTCTCATTGTCATTTAACATTGCCAAGTATTGTTTCAATTTGGGTCAGTCCGATTATGCTTCACTCTTGTTCTTCGAGTAGTTTGAGAAATCTCCTGTCGGCTTGCTAAGCCAGTCGCAGGTTTAGGACAGGAATATCTGACCAAAGGGAGTCCGTCCTCAAGGCGAGCCGGAGCCCTGTTGGCCCATGACCTCGCGGTCATGGTTTCCCGGTCTACACCACGGGGAGGTTGGGTTAACTCGTGTTGTCTGCGGGCCATCGACAGGCTGCTAATGTTCACGTTTCACCCCTCCTGGGAGAGACTAGTCGTTCTTAACCATAGTGACTGTAGAGCCAGGCGCAGTCCACACCTTCTCAACCGGTGGGGAATTTTCCCCCCAGGGGGGAATTTTAGGGTTTCCAGGGGGGGGGGGGGGGGAATTAAGATTATTTCAAGATCGCGTTAATACAAGAACCGATTACTTGATAGTGTTTTTCCGTCCATACTTTACGGTTCTGTGCTTCTCGCCCTTCTGGAATTCGTTTCATAACATAAGTAGACCCACAAATCACGTTTTATGTAGACGTCTAGACTTGTTATAGTATGTGTTATAAAATTTAGCTTCCATATTTACGTATACTGTGTAGGGGCGGGGGGAGAGGGGTTAGGGAGGAAAAATAAAGTGGGGGTATGACATCCTGAACATATGGTAAAGGAGTGCATGGGCAAAAAAGGGCTGAGAACCACTGTTGTAGACCATACCTAGTCGACGGTTCGAAACTAGCAGCAGGTGATTTGGAAGAAGACAGCTTTACGTTGATTTTGATGATAGTAAGCGTCTACCGCTCATAAATCAATGACAAACTGCTGAGCGTAAAATTACATAATAAATCCTAAACAGCCAATAACTACTTGGTTTCATTGCAACGTCTAAACGACATGCAACTAACTCAGCATATTACGACTATTGAACACATTCACGATAACCAATTTGAAGAAATACAAAGTCTCAATATATCCCTCGTCAGTATATCCCTCTTAAGTATATCTTTCCTCAGTATATCTCTCCTCAGTATATCCCTCCTCAGTATATCCCTTCTCATTTCATCCCTCCCAAGTATATCCATGCCGTCTCCGTGGCGCAGGCGTTACGGACAAGATTCGTAATTCCGCTTATCTACCTTCGAAACACAGTTGTCCGCTATTTGGCAGAAGACCGCGTTGCGCTGGGTTTTAAACACATTGGTATGGGAACCGGTCGTTCAGAAAGGAATGGCAAACTTCTTAAAGTAAAACGTACCAAGAGATCTCTACTGCAATAAAATGCTGGTGTTTACAGCGACGTCCGGTAAAGGATAATCAACAACAAAAACAGTATATCCCTCCTCAGTATAACCCTCAGCGTGTAGCGAATGGGGATATTCTTCTATGGTCCACTGCTTAAAGCAATTGCCTGTTTTGTCTTGATGTTCTCACCAGATCTAAATTTCTTCACACTGAATGCATGTATATATGGTTTCATTGCATTATTAAAACCACAACTGTCTAACTACTTAATTAACTGACCACTAGGCTAGATCTTAAGATGGCTATACAACATGTTCTGGCTCCACGAGACGCCCCAGGGTGAGACCCGACCATATTTGACTTTGTCGTGTTAACCCGTCCAGCACCTCCTTGACATGGTCATTTGATCCAGGCATACAGTATGGTTCATGCTTCAGAAACTCTCGAGTCTTCTTGCTTGCTGTAATTGAGCCTGGCGGGGGTTCATCGTTATCTCATCGTGTTCCTGCTGTACCTTGTGGTGTCGAACTGAAGCACAGAGAGCGGGAGAGTTCCCGTCCATCATCTCATCCTGTTCCTCTTGTAACTTGCGGTGTCGAGGTGGAGTATAAATAGCGGGAGAGTACCCGTTTATGTGCTTCATATATCGAGATTCCCACGAACTCTGTTATGCCATCTTTCCATCGTTTACATGGTCGGCCTCTTCTTCTGGTTCCATTTTGTCTGTACTTTGCTTGTACATTGCTTGTTGTGTATACTGTCAGCTGGTAGTCTAGTTTAGTGGCCGAACCATTTCACCTGCAGTTTTCTGATGAAATCTAGCGATGCTATAACCCCCTGCTTTAGTCATGATTTCATATACTCTTATTTTCTCTCATCTTGATTCCATTTAGTATTCTTCTCAGAAACTTCATTTCCGTTTTTGTAATTCGTCTTTTCTCTTTATTCTGTCTGTGTTCACGACACTGAGCTTGTGGTCTCCATAAGTGGCCAGACGCTTGTCTGCGAACCCCTGGCCCTGGCGATGAGCGATTCGAATTTTCTATAGACATATTTGTAAACATTAACCTAGGCTACCAGGTTCACCCAGCCTACAATGGGTTCGAGGAAATCTCCTGGAAGGTAAAGGCGATCGGTGTGATATTGTCCATATCACACACGGGAGGGTGTAGCACCATATACCCACTTCGTCATAAGGCGTGAAATGGGCTCTTTACATTACTTTAATTTACATTGCATTACTTTACTTTACTTTACTTTACTTTCCTTACTGTACTGTACTGTACTGTACTGTACTGTACTGTACTGTACTGTACTTTACTTTACTTTACTTTACTTTACTTTACTGTACTGTACTGTACTGTACTGTACTGTACTTTACTTTACTTTACTTTACTTTACTTTACTTTACTTTACTTTACTGCACGAGTTGTGAGGGGCAAGACTTAGAATGTAATATGTCGGATAATAGAAAGCTCGTGGGAAGTCAAGTTGACCACATCAGCCCCCGAGTGCCCAGTGGTCTACATAAACATGGGCCCAGCACCATCTGCCTAATGTATCTTAAGAGGTGTATCTGGGTCATTCTTTAGCGCGTGCAGACCTGGTCCGTTTTGTGGATTTTGGAGGATACTGTTAAAATAATGAAAGATTGGTGAACACCCCTTGACCCTGGGATAGTGAATAGGACCCCGAACCACCTCGGATAAGTGCGAACAACTCAGGAGTCCTGTGTGCAACTTGCGCACAGCACCCATAACTCGGCAGTTGCACAACTGGAAGATGAGATAGACAAGAGCGCGCCCAGGCCACATTTTACACTTGGGACACAAACCCACACACAATATTATTGGCATGTGTGATTCTGGTATACTCACATTTAGTCCCTAGGTGGTGCCGCGGAGCTCATGCACTGTGCTGAGAATGTCTCTCTATGATCTTCGTGTGCAAACAGAAAGACATGTTAGTCAGTTTAAAATTACCGTGGTCGACAACTGACATTACTATGCGAATATGTGTATATTTCAGCTTGAAGGATTTATCTCGTTATTTTACTTTATATTGTGTGAATTCTGCAGTATGTACCTGACGAGATGCAGCGAAATATGCCAGGCAATAAATCGTGCAATCTATTGTTTTTGTCTTCGTTATTCAAATTTCCTTCTGTGATCTTCGGTACATTCCCCCTCTATGATCTACGAGACATTCTCCTTCGATGATCTACGGGACATTCTCCTTCGATGATCTAAACAAGAAATAAATGGGGAGAACCGTTGAGGCCACTAAGACGATTAATCAAATAGACACCCATAGTATTATTTGGCGCTCACAGAAGAAGAAGGAAATAGAGATTAGAAAACGCACTAGACAACATAAAATTTGAAAGCTATAATAGTTACCGACCGGGATCGAGCCTGTCGCCTCCAAATGACGACGGCGCCTCGCTGCAGGAACAAGTGTACTTCGACGCACGACCAACTAGACACTCCAAAACAAGTGTCTTCATTGGTCGTGTCTATCATACACATGAACCTAGCAACTATAGAATATGGACAGAATTTGTATCAAACCATTGAGATATCACCACAGGTCTCATAATTTATGTTAAACCAGCATAGGTCAAATAACAAACACACAAACACATCGGACCGTAATGCTGTTGTCGAGTGTATATGAACAAACATTTATAGAAGAGAAATGATTGGTCGGTTCTAATACTGTACACGTTAACACAAGAAGTAAATGGAGAGAACCGTTGAGGCCACTAAGACGATTACATAAATAGACACACATAGTATTATTTGGCGCTCACAGCAGAAGAAGAAGGAAATAGAGATTAGAAAACGCACTCTTCTGTGAGCGCCAAATAATACTATGGGTGTCTATGATCTACAGACGATTCTCCTTATATGATCTACGGGAGATTCCCCCTCTATGATCTACAGGGCATTCTCCTTCTATGAACTTCAGGCAATTCTCCTTCTATGATCTACGGGACATTCTCCTTCTATGCTTGCTTGCTTGTGTTCGTTGGCTTGAGCTCCAACGCGAAGTCCTGTATGTTGGATGAATGCATCCTATTGTCCAACATCAGTGTGATATGTTACGGGACAATTTCCCCTATTATCTACGGGACAATTTCCCCTATGATCAACGGAACATTCTCCTTCTATGATCTGCGGGACATTTTTCTTCTATGATCTACGGGACATTCTCCTTCTATGATCTACGATAATTTTTCCTTCTATAATCTACTGACGATTCTCCATCCATGATCTACGGGACTTATTCCAAAAGCATTTATAAAGATTTTCTTGTGTACCAGAAGTTATCCTTAAGCCCAAATCAAAACTGTTATAGTATTCTCTAGTGTTTGTTTGTTTGTTTGTTTTTGTTTTTTGGTTTTTTTTTTTTAAACCGATGATGGCATTATATCCGCACAAACCGGTGTAACTTGTCATTGTGATCGTAATGCCGACTTCCTTCCACTGTCCGCTTGCTTTCATTAATTAATTGTTGCCCTGTAATCCTACCCTCACTGACACTTTGTCGTTTTGACAGACGATAGTTTGTTGCATTGCGCTTCTAACCAGACATAATAACCACAACCTATGGCGGGTATGGAGCTATATCTGTCTATTCAACAAAGTCTTGACTAAATTGTATAGACCATATTTTGCCCATGCGGTATGATCCCTACTCGGCCAGGAAAGAACTCCATAGGGAAGATAACACCAATATATCTGGAACAACATCACATGCAGAAGCTGCTTTTTCAGAAAAGCAGTGCTCTATCTGTAATCCCGACGGAGCTCCGATCCTCGACCAGTTGCCGACCAAGGCTTATTTTATGGTCTGCCCTGCCATGACAGTTAATCTCTAGGTTGCATTTCTTCGCACCAGGATAATGCTTGGACTCTCCCAACTGCACTCCTCTGCTCGAAGTCGTTCGCACAATGTGTGGTGTTGGGTGTCTACGAGGGAAAGAGCGAACGGACTTTATGTTCAAAGGGTAACAAATTGGGTACGCAGGCCCATCTTACATTCGGCCCTTCCAATCACTCATCTTTCGTTCATCAATAATGCATAATGCATTCACATAGGAAAAAAACATGGTCAAATGTATGTTGTAAACATAAACAATGCATATTACCATGTTGTGAGACACATACACCAACCATCCACCCCCACCCCAACCACCCACACATCCCCCACCCAACCATACACACACCCCCAGGCACACATACATACCCACACTCATCCCCCCACTCACACATCCCACATCCACACACATCTCCCACCTACAAACATCCCCCAAACACACACACATCTCCCTCCCACCACACATCCCCCACACACATCCCCCACACACACACATCCCCAGGCACACATACATGCACCCGCCCACCCATCTACTACAGTTCAAGATATGTCAATGCAGTTCTATAGCTCTACCAGTTCCGGAAATGTCACTTTATGTTTTATAGTTCTACCAGTTCCAGATATTTCATTTGCAATTCTACCACAGTTCTAGATAGCTCTACCACAGTTCAAGATATATCATTGCAGTTCTTTAGCTCTACCACAGTTCAAGATATATCATTGCAGTTCTTTAGTTCTACCACAGTTCAAGATATATCATTGCAGTTCTTTAGCTCTACCACAGTTCCAGATATATCATTGCAGTTCTTTAGTTCTACCACAGTTCCAGATATATCATTGCAGTTCTTTAGTTCTACCACAGTTCCAGATATATCATTGCAGTTCTTTAGCTCTACCACAGTTCAAGATATATCATTGCAGTTCTTTAGTTCTACCACAGTTCAAGATATATCATTGCAGTTCTTTAGTTCTACCACAGTTCCAGATATATCATTGCAGTTCTTTAGTTCTACCACAGTTCCAGATATATCATTGCAGTTCTTTAGTTCTACCACAGTTCCAGATATATCATTGCAGTTCTTTAGTTCTACCACAGTTCAAGATATATCATTGCAGTTCTTTAGTTCTACCACAGTTCAAGATATATCATTGCAGTTCTTTAGTTCTACCACAGTTCAAGATATATCATTGCAGTTCTATAGCTCTACCATAGTTCCAGCTATTTCAATTAAGAACCGATGGGACCACACCAGGAAACAAGTTCAAGTAATATGTTTGCTGTGACAACATATGGATGTCATTGATGGACAATTTCTCGATCACTTAAGAAAGATGAACACCGGTGATTTTCAGCCGAACTGTTACAGAAGCAATAGTAGAATAGTGTGGACCAAGAAAAAGAAAATTGCTGAAAATGGAAGAAAACTTGTTCATAAACAACATTATGGCTCCGGAACTGAAATACTCTGGTCATGTTTAGCGGCACAGTGGCTGGGAGAGAGCAGTGGTGGAGGGTGTAGTTCCTGGTAGAAGAAGCTGGGATCTATCACCACGATACGGCCTGTCGAAGACGGACATAGGACATTGAAGACACCTTGGACATGTGACAGCATGAGGCGGGAGAAGTGGCCAGGGATCGAGAGGTTTTTCAACTTGTGTTGAAGAGACCGATGTTCTGTGAAGAGTTTACTACATGTTGAATATATCCTAATACATTTAGCCACAGCTGAGACAAACTTGCTTACTTTACTTGCCAACCCAACAGAAAACCTCTCACGAAAGACAACAGCAATGAGTTGAACGGATACTGTAATCAAACACACGAAACATGAACAAGAGCGGCAAAGCTACGAAACAAAACTGTCTGATGTATATCTTGTAAGTTGCAATACCCGCTGTGATGGCAGCCCAACCATAGTTGTGTAGCGACTGTGAGTAGCACAGATCTCGGGGTGAGTGTGCGCGTACGCCTCACTGTAGGCCAGAGAAAAGTACACGCTACACTCCGAGTGTTAAGTAGATCTCTTAGTGATGACTTCAACACAGGTTTCATGTTGATGGTTTTTTAGTGTCCCCACTTTTAACATGGCGTGTGTCCTTCATTGTACTACTTACTTTCAAGTTCATTGGTTCGTTCGTTCGTTCGTTCGTCTGTCTATCTACCTGCCTGTCTGTTTGTCTGTCTACCTATGTGTCCGCCTGCCTGTTGTCTGTCTGTCTATCCGCCTGCCCGCCTGTCTGTCTGACTGACTATCTGGCTGGCTATATGTCTGCCTGCCTGCCTCCCTGTCTGTCTATCTGTCTGTCTGTCTGTCTGTCTGTCTGTGATCCTTTGCAAATAACCATATACACTGTAATAAATTACTCCACACATATCCCCTACTCTGCCCACCCTTGCTAATGCAGAATTGGACTTAAAACTTGCTCACCAAAGCTTAAAAAGTCGGTACACCCACACACACACACACACACACACACACCACACACACACACACACAGAGAGAGAGAGAGAGAGAGAGAGAGAGAGAGAGAGAGAGAGAGACCAGCATTCAAGTTGTACATTACACATAGCCCTTAAGTGTTATACGGGTCACCAAAATCAGGCTCCTCAGTTGGTGCGCATTCTGCCTGGGTTGTTGACGTACTTAAAGCTGATACAATACTGAGGGCTGTCATTGAGACATCGGCATGGTGTTTTAGCTAGCCTGAGTCAGTTTCCTGTAGATGGGTGATTTCTCCGAGCGGACAGTTGTTACAAGGTGTGACTGGTGCCGCCACTAAGTTCAGGTATGTACTTCTCGCATGTTGCGGTAAACGAGCAAATTCTGGAGTGAACGTGTGAGAATACGTGAACACATGATTGAGGACGTGAGGAATATTCATATTCTTGAAGACACGTACATGGCATGGATATACGTTCATAGGTGTAGTAGTAGTAGTAGTAGTAGTAGTAGTAGTAGTAGTAGTAGTAGTAGTAGTAGTAGTAGTAGTAGTAGTAGTAGTAGTAGTAGAAGAAGTAGTAGTAGTAGTAGTAGTAGTAGTAGTAGTAGTAGTAGTAGTAGTAGTAGTAGAAAGTAGAAGTAGTTGTAGTAGTAAGTAGTAGTAGTAAGTAGTTTGTTGTTGTTGTTGTTGTTGTTGTAGTAATACTAGGTGTAGTAGTAGTACTAGCGGTGGAGGTCGTGGCGGGTGTGGTGGTCGTGGTGAATAATGACTAGTACCATATACCCATACACACCCAGCGATGAGGAAGAGCACTGTATTGTCACTTATCCTTTAGTAAGGCGATGTCATCACGTGGAGGCTGCAGGTCGAATGCTGAAGTTACTGTAGCTTCAATGTGTATGTTATTTCCGAGTGTCTTCGTATCAAAACTTATCAAAAAAAGATTTGTGGAAAGAGAGGTGCCGGACGACTGCGTGAAAAGATTCTTGACAATTTTGTGTCATGGCAATGAAGGGAGGCAACACAAGCATTGATCAATGACATCGGAGATCGTAGTTTATGGAGAGCCATGATCATCCACGCCTGCCGGCAAGGCACTGGATGATTATGAACCTGCAATAAGATATAAGCTATGGTATTAGCTTAAAAGCTAACATTAGCATTTGTCGGTTGTTCGTGCCAAGTTTACGTTCAGTAGTTTGCCATTACTTTCGAACGACTGTCGCTTATACAGGTACTCTCTTCCAAATCGTCCGCAGCTGTTTTTCGAACGCGGTATGCGGGATTACGAATAGCGTAACCACAAAGCTGTCATTAAACTAAGTCCTGACGTGTTTACAAAGATAGTAGAAAATCAGAGCCAAGTCAGGGATTTCAGATTGTGTTATAAAACATTCTTTAAGGATCTTCTTGACTTCATGTGAGACTTCATCTTCTTATTGTCTTTTGAAAGACTGATCAGTGGTGACTAATGCTTGTAAAAAAGTGTGTGAAAGACTGACCTGCGGTCACTAATGCATGTCAAGAAAAATGGACTGTTTACTAGCGACATGCCAGGAAATTAAACTACTTCCACAAAGTCTGCTTTAGGAAGCTATCGAAGATTAAATAGCGAGGCAAGATCCCAGACACTGAAGTCTTAGAAAGAGCGTCCATGCCCAGTATTCATACTATACTAATGAAGAATCAGATTCGCTGGGCTGGTCACTTGACTCGCATGCCAGATCACTGGCTCCCTAAACGAATTTTTTTACTTCAACAACCCAGGCAGAATGCGCACCCACTGAGGAGCCAGATGTTGCTGACCTGAAATTATGGTTCAACTAGTTATGTCCTAATGCTCTTATTGTGGTTATTCCAGACCGAGACATTATATTCTAGATTTAGCCGCGATGCTCTGGTGGCATCTGGGTTAGTGCACATGCCTTCAAGACACTTGTCCGGGTAAATCCACAGCAGAAGCAGAATTATGTCCCCATCAGTGTTGCTCTGGGTTAGACCTAGTCTCTTGATTTTTATTATATTTTTTAAATGTTGCATATCCCTTGCAAGGACGTTGCAGTCAACACCAGCATTTGTCAGCTGCTGTTGATGTAGTAAGCACATTTTACGTTCAGTAGTTTGCCATTGTTTTCTGAACGACATCCTCCCATACCAACACGTTATAACACAACGCGACACGGTCTGCTGCACAAATCGGTCGCGGCTGCGTTTCGAACGCCTAGTAAGCGGCTCACGAACCGCATTAGCAAGCCTTTGGCCACCGAGATGGCAAGGAAAAGGCTGACCTCTTGATCGAGGTTACCAAACATAATGCCAGTCGTCATATGGCTTGAATTGTCAAAAGAAGATTTCTTTTTCTTCAGCGTTCCGAGCCATTGAGGTTCTTTGCTGCAGATACAATCCGTCTCCATTCGTCTCTCTGGTGGACCTTCTCTTGCCAGTGGTTGATTCCAAGTGCTTGTAGGTCTGTATATATACTATCTCTCCACCGTCTTCTTGGTCTACCTCGGGGTCTACGGTCATTTATTTCTTGAGTGTAAGCGAGTTTTATTTCCCTAATATCTTCCATTCTTTCTATATGCCCCAGCCATTGCAGCCTATTAGCCTTCATATAATTTTTCCCGCATCGAATTTAAAGACCAAGCCTTGTGGCTTTGTCTGTCACTCGTGGATAAGCTAGCTAGCTTGTCTAAGCCTACAACTCATGGAAAGGCTATCGCAGATGCATAAGCCTCTCAAACATGGATAAGGCTAGCAATAGCAGATAAGCCCATCAATTATGGATAAGACAAGCAATCTTGGATAAGGCAGGGACACGTGGATCCACATGTCAATCTTGGTTAAGCCTACCAGTCATGGAAAAGGCCGGCCCCTCGGCGACGGTGTTACGGACGCAGCTCGTATTCCCACATACTTGCGTTCGAAACACAGTTGTGGGCGATTTGGCAGCAGGCCGTCTTGCGTTGGTTTGTTATGAAATAGCATGGATGCTGGTCGTTCATAAAGCAATGGCAAATTACTTAAAGTAAACTTGCCCAGGAATCACGAACAGCCAAAACATGCTGGGGTTGACTGCTACGTCATGTAAAGGATATGCAACATGCATACGGCTAGCAATCGTGGATAAGCATATCACTCTGGATAATACTAGCAATCGTGGATAAGCCTAGCACCCGTGGATACGACCAGCTTAGTTAAGTTCCCTAGAGGTAAATAACCCATCTTACTGAAACTAAAACACACGGATGTAGATGTCTGTGGTAATTAACCCTCAGCCGAGGCTTTTCATCCCCACCTAAAAATAGCTATCTGGGTAATAAGTTTCTCCTGTACACACGGAAGCCCCTTTTCCTGCTTACTCCGCGGTGTAAACAACATAGAGAGGATGAAGTAATGCAGCTTTCATCTTTATCATCACCATCATCCAATGCCTTGCCGGCTGGCGTGGACGATCATGTCTCTCCCCAAATTGTTCTCATACTGTCTTCCTCTACCTCACTTTTCACACATCGTTCCGGTTATCACGGCATGTTCTAGTCTTCTCATAACGTGGATAACAAATGGACTACTTTTTTTTTATGTTGTGATAAGTAGTCTTTCCGACTTATGTTTGCATATCCTTTCACAGGACATCGCTGTCAACATCAGCATCTTTCAGCTGATTGTTATTTCTTGGCAAGATTACGCTCAGTAGTTTGCCATTGCTTTCTGAGCGACGGCTCACATACCATGTAAGTTACCGACGCGATTCGAACCACTGCTGATTCTCACCGTCGTCACGTTACTTACGAGAGTATACGAGATTACGGAGAAAATTCGCTAACCTCTAGGCCAGGAAGCCGGCCTTTCCGACATAGCTACCCTCAAAATGTCGGATTGCTCATTTTGGCTGTCCAATTAACTTTCAACACTTTTCTATAAAACTTTGGGAAGCGAATCGTACTCAAAGATTTTGGTAACCTACATTGTGATAATGCTTTCACTTTGTTCTCCACAGAACCGAACTGCCACAACTCGAGTACAAGCCAAACAACAGCCTTATAAGCGTGGTGGGCAGAGTCTGATATTAATCCAGCAGCATGGGCAACTACACCACAGAGCTTTTCTTCTTCTTATCATTCCCCCAGTTTAATTTTGAGAAAGATCAAGAGTGAGTACCAGAGTCTGGCCTTAGTGTGTAAATGCTGAGCTTTCAAAAGCTGTTTCTCGTGTGTTTGTAAATCAAACTGTATATTTGTAAAGGAGGAGTCTTGGTGTTGAGGTTAGAGTGCTTCCCTGCCGAGACAGTGGAATGGGTTCATTTGCAAACAGATAACAGGAGTATTATTCCTAGAAAATTATTTCTGGGGTCGAAAAAAATATGATAATTGGCAATTATTTTTTTTAAAACAGATGAAGAAGAAGAAGAAGAAGAAGAAGAAGAAGAAGAAGAAGAAGAAGAAGAAGAAGAGAAGAAGAAGAAGAAGAAGAAGAAGAAGAAGAAGAAGAAGAAGAAGAAGAAGGCAGAGCGACGGCCAATTCCGTACCGAGGGCGTTGAGGCACGGGGAGAGAAATTAGAAGGAGGGGGAGGAAAAGATGAAGGAGGAGAAAAAGAAGACAGAGAACTATAAGAAAATAGAGAAGAAAAAGGAGAATGAGCAGGAGAAGAAGGAGAAGGGGAGGATGAGAAGAAGGAGAAGAATGAGGTAGACAGGGAGAAGAAGAAGAAAGAGGAAGAGAAGCCATGCTTTCGTTTTACAAGCGCCAAAACTAAAATATAGTGTTTCAATTCTCTCTCTCTCTCTCTCTCTCTCTCTCTCTCTCTCTCTCTCTCTCTCTCTCTCTCTCTCTCTCTCTTTATCTCAATGTAGCACCATTTGAGAGGGGAATTGTATCAACCGCACCTCTTAGTCAATATTATAGTCTCTCAGAAATCTTTACACCTCGCCCTGACTCGTTGCACACGCAAGCAAAATTGAATTTATCCACGATCCACGTTCCAAAATAGAGTCCCTGTGAGTTCATGACACGGTACTTCTCCCGACATTCTAGAACTTCTCAATAGAACTGTGGCAGATGATCCAACATTGCTGATGGTCGGACCGTCTCTGACCTGCGTTTGGTTCAACTGCTGCTGTAAGCTTCTCCCTTCAGACAGCTATCTTATGGTAATAGATCAACCGGCTTTCGGTGTGTGATTTGGTTCAACTGCTGCTGTAAGCTTCTCCCTTCAGACAGCTATCTTCTGGTCATAGACCAACAGGCTTTCAGTGTGTGATTTGGTTCAACTGCTGCTGTAAGCTTCTCCCTTCAGACAGCTATCTTATGGTAATAGACCAACAGGCTTTCGGTGTGTGGTTTGTTTCAACTGCTGCTGTAAGCTTCTCCCTTCAGACAGCTATCTGATGGTAATAGATCAAGCGGCTTTCGGTGTGTGGTTTGTTTCAACTGCTGGTGTAAGCTTCTCCCTTCAGACAGCTATCTGATGGTAATAGATCAAGCGGCTTTCGGTGTGTGGTTTGTTTCAACTGCTGGTGTAAGCTTCTCCCTTCAGACAGCTATCTGATGGTAATAGATCAAGCGGCTTTCGGTGTGTGGTTTGTTTCAACTGCTGGTGTAAGCTTCTCCCTTCAGACAGCTATCTGATGGTCATAGATCAAGCGGCTTTCGGTGTGTGGTTTGTTTCAACTGCTGGTGTAAGCTTCTCCCTTCAGACAGCTATCTGATGGTCATAGATCAAGCGGCTTTCGGTGTATGGTTTGGTCAATACCACGATGTCTGCCTTTACTTCTATGGACATGACCTGGTCACCGTGTGTAGCCTGGGTCTTGCTGAGAGTCAGGTGCATTTGTGAGTTATCGTTATCTATTACTGTTGATCACAACTTCTTTCTTTCTCTCTTTCTCTCTCTTTCAGTTTTTCTCTCTCTTTCACTCTCTCCATTTCTTTCTCTTTCTCTCTCTCCCTCCCTCTCCCTCCCTCTCTCTCCCCCTCTCTTTCTTTTTCTCTCGCTTTCTCTCTCTTTCTCAATTTGTGAACCTTTAAAAATAAAGTTCATTCGTTCCCTATCTTAAATATATTACACATTCCGAAACCAAGGATTGACTAATACAAAACAAACTTAACGTAGTCTGCAGCTCAGCTGTGGAACAATCTTCCACAAGAAATCAAAGACATCACAAATCCCTATACAAGTAATCGCAAATTATTCGAACACTATCTCAGTACGGATTACCTTCCCCCTTAAAAATAGAAATAATAATAATAACAAAACCCTAGTATAACAGCCTGTCCCTTTTGGCAGACCAGTATATTCCACATATCTAATAACAAGTGTCGCACCATTATCTAATATTTCTGAGTCGTGTAGTATTGATGTTCTCATTTTGCCCATGCCTTTATAATGCATATCTTTTATATTGTTGCTGTTCTCTGTTAGCCGTGAATAATATATGCATGAAATAATGTAAGAAGTGTATGAAAGAGAGTGATAGAAGAGCAGAATGTTAGACGGGCCTGCGTGAGCAATTCTTTGAAAATCCCTTTCAAAATAAAGTTTGTTTGTTCTCTCTCTCTCTCTCTCTCTCTCTCTCTCTCTCTCTCTCTCTCTCTCTCTCTCTCTCACACACACACACACACACACACACATCTCTCTCTCTCTTTCTAACTCATATCAGATTTCCTTGAGAGGATATATATATATATATATATATATATATATATATATATATATATATATATATATATATATATATATGTGTGTGTGTGTGCGTGTGTGCGCGCGCGTGCATGCGTGCGTGCATGCGTGCGTGTGTGTGAGTGTGTGTGTGTGTGGAAACAAATTTGAAACAAATTATTTCTTCCGTTGATAGCATCATTCTGTTTGGAGTGCAAACACTTACTCCTGGAGACGACAGCCATTTGCTGCATATTTCTTCACTATGGACTGACGAGCACATTTGTTCATGACATCATTTACTTCTTTGTTTAAATTTGTTCTACATACAAGTCTTGTAGTTAAGACTTTACAAACACCCTATACATCCATCACATCTAAGCCATCAACGTATCTCAAACTGTGAGGTTTCATTTCATTGCTATTTCACTGTATACAAAGTAACAGAAGGATTAGTTTAAAAGGCATGATGTAAATTCTATTTTTTTTATTTGCAGGAGAGAAGAAATATGCCATATTGCCAGACAGATCAGTGCCATCTATTTATGGATCCTTTCTGCTATTGGAGTTCCCGGCAACGTGCTGACCATCTTAACGACGCTGTCAATGCAAACTTTGAGTCCAGCTACGTTCTTTGTTGCCCTGTTGGCCTTCTTCGATGGTTCAGCTTTGGTTGTTAAATTGATTTACAACCAGCTTGGGCTAAATGCAGTCCTCTTAGGGAATGGAGGCTGCAAGATGGCGTTCCTCCCCACTGTACCTGGCAACATGTGGCCAACTGGATTGTTGGTTCTGATCTGTGCCGAATCGGTTCACTCTCGTCGTGCTACCCGCTCAAGAAAATCTCAGTATTCACGAAAAGGAGAAGCTACATCTGTGCGGCTACTGTAGCCGGGGTATTCCTGTTGCTTTATGGCATCTTGTTTTTGATCATGCGAGCTCATCATGCGAGTGGGGCTTGTGGTACAATTACCTATTTCGCACCCTTCTGGACAACCTACTGGTATTGGATCAACATTGCCTTGTTTCTCTTTATTCCCTTTCTGCTGATCTTAACGTTTACTGGTGGCATTATCAGGGGCCTCTACCTCTCCCGCCGTGACCGCCGAATCCTCTTGCAAAAAGGAAGTGGACGGGATGACATAAATGAAGCTGCTACCAGAAACAACCAGAGATTGGTTGCTGAAACGGAAAGAGCAGAAATGACCATCACATTTATGATGATTCTGGCAGCTGCACTATTTCTGGTGTTTACAATTCCTGGCTGTGTGTTCCTGATCATGTCCGATCCTCGGGCTAGGGGCAGATGTGACACGAAGTCAGACGCCTACTGGGCGGTGTTTGAACAAGTCCAGTATCTTCTGGTGGACGCCACCCATGCATTGAACTTTTTTATGTACTTCTTTGCTGCCAGACGTTTCCGGAGTCAGCTGTTTAAGCTGCTGACATGCAAGACCTGCAAGAAAGTGAAGTACCAGCACACCATTTCCTCCCAGATCAGCTCTTCCACGAAAGCTAACAGTACTATTTGTCTTCAACACATCAACTGACTTCAGCTGGCTTGTCAATAGCAATCTAGCGACGCTATTTAAATACAGGCTGACTTCTGCTGATACAACAAATGCACTGATTTGTATACAACATCTAAACCGACTACTAATCATGTAAATACAACAAACCCACTGCCTTGTATACAACATTTACACCGACTACTGATAATATAGAAACAACAAATACATCAACCTGCATACTTTATTTAGCAGAATCTCACTTTATTTAGCAGAATCTGGGAACCTGAAGAAGCACCAGCAGGCAACAGAGAAGGATATCTGGTGAATCTGCCAAATAAAGCAAACGTACAGCAGTGTTACATTATAAAAGAACAATGTTACTGTCGCCTCCTGGGCAACTATTAATCCAGGTCATTCTGGAGAGACTAAGAGGTTTCATTGACAAACACCTAAGGGATGAATATGCAGGCTTTGGGCCAAACAGATGCTACCCTGGCTAGATTGTTGCATTGAGCAAAATAATAGAGCAAACTGATAGAGCAAATAAATAAAGTAAAATAATAGAGCAAAGCATGGAACTGAACTCACCACTTTATATTGGGTTTGTGGACAACGAGCGGGGCTTTGATATCCTTGGTGGGATATCAATTTGGTAATCTATTAAGCATTATGGGATACACGGGAAATCATTAACTTAATCAAGACAACACGAGTCTTCCATGAGAGGAAGCAGACACAGGCATGAAGTGACGATTCCTCCATGAGAGGAAACAGACAGAGGCATGAGGTGACGAGGTCTCCATGAGAGGAAACAGACAGAGGCATGATGTGACGAGGCCTCCGTGAGAGGAAACAGACAGAGGCATGATGTGACAAGGCCTCCGTGAGAGGAAACAGACTAAGGCATGAAGCGATGAGTCCTCCAGAGAGGAAACAGACAGAGGCATGAGGTGAGTAGTTTTCCCTGAGAGAAAACAGAGGCATAAGGTGACGAGTCCTCCATGTGAGGAAAACATACAGAGGCACGGAGGGTGACGAGTATTTTATGAGAGAAAAACATACAGAGGATTAGGAATAAGAACGAGATTGAGACAATGTGTCTTTTGTAACCTCTAGTATCTTACTGATTATAGAAGATATTATGAAGACAGCAACACACTTGCCAGAAATATCGTATTGGATGGACTCTTCATAATAAATGTGTTGGATTATTTAAAAGATAATCACATTTCTTGGATTATTTCCCAATGTGTTCACTGTGTTTAGAATATTTGATAATATAATCACACTGTTTGGATTATTTGACTTTATCGTCACCGTGTTAGGATTATTTGAAACTATAATCACTGTTTTTGTATTATTTATAATGTAGTTACTGTTTTATCATTATTTATAATGTAATAACTGTTTTTGAAGTTATCATTGGCATCTTGCAGTCTTGACAGACGATAGTTTGTTACATTGTGCTTCAAAAAGGCATAACTACAAACCCATGGCGGTAGCGAATGTGACTGATAAGGCCAATTCGCGCTGTAAATGTTCGCCCACAGTGGATGCATGTGAACACATGGCCATTTCCACCATCTTGCACCATCTTACATCTCGCACGCTCGGTGTGTGACTTATCTGCAATCAGTTTCTCTTTTGTTTTTGTTCCATTTCTGATCTTTGCCCTCCATGCAACACGTTCAGCGGCGACTTGCTCCCAATGTGCATTATCAATGCGTGTATCAGTCATGTCCCGCTTACACACATCTTTGTATCGTAGTAGAGACCGACCCTGAGATCTCTTACCCATCTGTAATTCATCAAAAAAGATGTCCTTTGGTATTCTACCATCATCCACCCTCCTGACGTGTCCTATCTATCTAAGTCTACGAATACTGATCATGGAATACACCGTCACACAACCTGATCTTTCCAATACTTCAGTACACGAAGGCTCCGGTTATCGTCGGGGTTACGTTCTTGGAAAACGCGACTTTAAGTGAAACGACGTATAGCGAAACACTATTTCCCATAGAATTAAATTTATTATATAATGTTTATTTTGATGGTTGATGATATTTATTAGCTAAATAGAGGTGGGTTGGAGGGCGAGTGGTAGAATTATTCGGATGTAGAGGCATTAACACTACGACTCGCTCCAAAACTATCAACATCACTACTAGTACTGTTTTCACCCGCTTTCTTAGCTAGACCTTCATAGAGAGACTTTGCTTCCTCTTGGATAGCCATCTTGCTCACAGGCATATTCCGCTGGTTCTGTTCTTCAATCCAGATGGCCAATAGTGCTTCCATGTTCTCCATAAGAGTACTTCTGGTACGAGCCATCTTGGAAGCACTCAAAGGGGTTACGTTTTAGCACCCTCTTTGATTTTGTCAGCACCTGTACGAATTGTCCTTACCGTGGTTGGAGGTAAACTATAGACTTTACCGATATCAACAACCCGATCGCCAGCCTTAAAACCACGTAACACATCTAACTTCACCTCAAGAGTAACAGTTTTTCTGGTTCTCTTACAAGCAGACACACTATCAGCACTTACTGTGCGCTATTGAACTCATAATTATGGGTGATTACACGATACAATCCTGAAAAAAAACGCATTGCACAAAATGTGAAATGGCGACGTTAACGCAGCATAACAACACAGGTCACGACGCTATAGCGGAATATAGCGACGTAAAATGAAGTTATGTCCCATTGTGACAACGACATTATAGCGAAACGACGTAAACCGAAGCGACGTATCGCGGGGCCTTCCTGTATTAGTGATAATTTGTGATAATGATATTTGTGTTTTTGAAGTATTTGACTATATAATCACAGTTCTTGAACTATCTGACAGCATAATCACAGAACATTGATTATTTAACAATATAAGCATGCGTCATTCATTCAGTAGCACGTCCTTTGCAGAACCTCTTTCCCATGACAACCTTTCGGATAACTTCTCGGTCACAAGCAAGACCACATCCTGCACCCATCTTCTCTTTGGCCTTCCTCTTCCTCTCTTCCCGGGCATATACCCCTCCATGTATGTTGTCTCCAAACTTTTATGACATTTCAAGATACCAAAATATTACAATCATGCTACTTGGATTATTTGACAACATATTCACACAACATATTCGCAGTACTTATGTTATTTGACAGTATCACTATGTAATCAATATGGATTATTTCACTATGTGACTACTCTGGTTGGATTATTTGACAATATAGTCAATATTTTTCCGGCTCCGTGGTAAATGGGTTACAGACGCAGTTCGTAATCCCGCATACCCGCTTTCGAAACACAGCTGCTGGTGATTCTGTAGCAGACCGCCTTGCGTTGGTTTTTGTTATTGTTAGAAATGGTATGGGTGCCGGTCGTTCAGAAAGCAATGGCAAACTACTGAATGTAAACTTGCCAAGAAATCACAACATCAAATAATGCTAATATTGATTGCGACACCATATAAAGAATATGTGACTAACTGTTTAAATCAATCTTCTAAAAATATTTGACAATATTATTACTGCGTTTGTATTGTTTGACAATGCTGTCACTATGTGGGGATTATTTGACAATGCTGTCACTATGTGTACTGTACCCATATTCAGTTGTCTATGTGCTAACGTACCCCACCTTGCCTGCTTCTCATCTTGTCATCTACCAAATGGCCAGTGAAACTATTGTTCTTCCCTTTTCCATTTCTAGTTTCATAATACTGAATTGAGTCTCCTTCTCTTCCTGTCATGTAGTTTTCTCCCACTTAGGCCTAGTTTTTCACCCGCTTCAATATATTCTTTTAATGTAGGCATGTCAGTCCTCGTGGACAGGTTGCTGTCCGTCATTCAGCTATAAATATAACAACACTGCTGCTTGTCATTGTGTACTTTCCCTAAGTACACCAACACTACTCTGCAAGAAAATCGTAGTACTGATACTATCACCCTGTACTCAATCACTCGTGGCCCTAATATTATTCTCCTCCTCCCTCCTCCTCCTCTCTTCTTCTTCTTCTTCTTCTTCCTTCTTCTTCTTCTTCTTTCTTCTGATTATTCTTTCTTCTTCTTCTTCGTCTTCTTCTTCTTCTTCTTCTTCTTCTTCTTCTTTTTCCCCTCCTCCTCCTAGTCCTGCTTATTCATTTCTTCTTCTTCTTCTTCTTTTCCGCCGCCGGCTCCCTTTATTTTCCCTCCTCCTTCTTCTTCTTCTTCTTCTTTTTCTTCTTTTCTTTCTTCTTCTTTTCTTCTTCTTCTTCTTCTTCTTCTTCTTCTTCTCTTCTTCTTCTTCTTCTTCTTCTTCTTCTTCTTCTTCTTCTTCGTTCTGTTCCTCCTCCTTTCTCCTCCTCATCATCTCTTCTTTTCTTTGTTCACCTCAGGAGTCAGTATGAACGAATAACGAAGATTGCAGCAGTCAAATCAAGCTTTTGACATCTACACACAGTTTGTCATAAACAAAGTGCCTTGTCCTACATATAATTGGCCCTGCTGCAAGGCCATCATTTGTTTGTCAGCTTGTCTGGTCACCTACCACATCTCATATCCATACAAAAGTATAGATTATATGTAGCATCACAACACTCTTTTTCTCGTTGCCATTATTAATAAGTATGTTGTCTTGTTGGCAAAAAGCTACCTTCGCCATAGATATTCTTGTTATAATCTCTTCAAAGCGCCTCCCATCGGATGTTATGACTATTCCAAGATTTTACATTGTGGTATTTCTTTCTCCCTGGAGACGATCATAATCTGCGTCTTCTTACAATTTAATTCTAACCCGTTGTTTACTGTGTGCAACTTCTTCTTCTTCTTCTTCTTCTTCTTCTTCTTCTTCTTCTTCTTCTTCTTCTTCTTCTTCTTCTTCTTCTTCTTCTTCTTCTTCTTCTTCTTCTTCTTCTTCTTCTTCTTCTTCTTCTGCTGCTGCTGCTGCTGCTGCTGCTGCTGCTGCTTCTGCTGCTGCTGCTTCTTCTCCTTCTTCTTCTTCTTCTTCTTCTTCTTCTTCTTCTTCTTCTTCTTCTTCTTCTTCTTCTTCTTCTTCTTCTTCTTCTTCTTCTTCTTCTTGTTGTTCTTCTTCTTCTTCTTCTTCTTCTTCTTCTTCTTCTTCTTCTTCTTCTTCTTCCTCTTCTTCAGCGTTCCGAGCCATTGAGGTTCTTTGCTGCAGATACAATCCGTCTCCATTCGTCTCTCTGGTTGACCTTCTCTTGCCAGTTGTTGATTCCAAGTGCTTGTAGGTCTGTATTTATATTATCTCTCCACCGTCTTCTTGGTCTACCTCGGGGTCTACGATGATTTATTTCCTGAGTGTAAGCGAGTTTTGTTTCCCTATTATCTTCCATTCTTTCTATATGCCAAGGCCATTGTAATCTATTAACCTTCATGATACCAGTGATTAGCGGGGACTTAAACATATCATAAATGTCTTTGTTACTTCTTCTTTTTAATCTATTAACCTTCATGATACCAGTGATTAGCGGGGACTTAAACATATCACAAATGTCTTTGTTACTTCTTCTTTTCCACTCTCCACTTTGTGTATCCCTAATGGGTCCAAAGATGCGTCTTAAAACTTTGTTCTCAAAGGTTTGTAGCAAGGCTTCGTCTCCTTTCGTTGTACTCCAGGTTTCAGAGCCATACAGCACAACTGGTCTGATCAGTGTTTTGTATATTGTGATCTTGGTGTTTCGAGATAGTGCCTTTGATTTTAGTAGATGTTGTAGTGCATAGTATATCTTATTTCCAGAATTGATTCTAGTTTGTATTTCTTCCCTTATGATGTTGGAGCAGTTGAAGATTGTACCCAGGTATTTGTATGTTTCCGTTCTTTTAATGGTCATATTATTTATTTGTATGTGGCCAGAGGTTTTAGCCATTCCTTCTCTTGAAATTACCATATATTCTGTCTTATCTTGGTTGATAACCAGCCTCATCTGTTGGGCTTTTTCCTTTAAGTGAGTCAATATTTCCAATGTCTTTTGTTCATTTTCCCCTATAATATCTATATCATCTGCATAACCAAGCAGCTTGGATGTTCCTCCAATATCACATTCCTCCTTTACCCTCCTTACAACTTTCTCTAGAGCCAGATTGAAGAGTAGCGGCGATTGTGCATCACCCTGTTTCAAGCCAGATGTTATTTGGAAACGGTCTGATTTCCTGCCTTTATATGTTGACGGCAGAAGTGGAAGATGATGATGATGATGATATGTTACTATATTATAAGTATCTTCCATGCATAGTCTGGTCATGTTGATTAACTTCCTTGGTATTCCAAATTCCCGCATAGCATTACATAGACTATTCCTATGGACACTATCATAAGCCTTTTTAAAATCCACAAAAATGCTATGGAGATCTCTTTTATATTCCCAATTTTTATCCGCTATTTGTCGTAAGATAAATATCTGATCTATTGTTGATCTGTTTTGTCTAAAACCCGCCTGGTAGTCACCTAATATGTCTTCTGAATATGGTTTTAGTCTATTTAGTAATACTGCGGATAGTATCTTATAGCTTGTGGACAGTAGTGATATTCCTCTATAATTTTCACATTGGAACTTGTTTCCTTTCTTAAAGATAGGTATCAATAATGCCTCTTTCCAGTCATGGGGTAATTCTTCTGTCCTCCAGATTTTTATTATTAGTTCGTATAGCTTTAGATGAGATGTAATGCATGGCCACCTGCCTTTATAAATTCAGCAGCAATTCCATCAGTCCCAGTTGCCTTATTGTTTTTAAGTCGTGTGATTACATATAGGATTTCTTCAAATGCAGGTTCTTCAATTTGTGGTTCACACGTTAAAACCTCTTCCTGCTGGGAAAGTGTTACTTGGAGCTTCACAATTTAGTAATTCAACCAAGTATTCTTTCCATGTGTTGCGCATTTCCTCATTGGTATTTATCATATTCCCATTTTTATCTTTTAAACCATATGTGTTGTGTTGGTGCCCTCGTTTCATTGACTTCGGTTCTTTAAAAAAACTTTTTGGGTTCGTTTTTCTAGTGATTAGTTTCCATATCTTTGATTATATTACTCATATTTTCTCGCTTCTGCTGTCGAACTATTTTTGTAGCCTCTTTACATTCATTTCTATATTGTTCTTCCTTTTGGATGTTGTTGATGTCATTTAGCCATAGCTGTCTGGCATTCTTTTTCCTAATGACTGCGTCTTCACATTTTGGATTGAACCATCTGTTCTTTTTATGCGTGGTTGACACACCAAGATATTCTTCTGAGGTAGATTGAATTGTATTCTTAATGGTCAACCAAGTTTGGTCAACGCTTTCCTCCAATGGGTTTTGTAGAATTTCAAGTTTACATTTTATTTCATCTGCAAATTTCTCTTTGACTGTAATTTCTTGTAGTTTTTCTCTGTTATATGTTGGGTGTAACTTTTGTATATCCTTTCTTTGCAGTCTGGTACTGCTAGTCTGCAGTCCTTTGGCTTCTGCTAGGTTGATCACTCTCCATCCATTATCATTTGAAGTTGTATGTAGGCTTTCCATACCGGCAACTTTTTTATGAGTTTGCTCTCTACCTATTGTTGCGTTGAAGTCTCCCAGCACAATCAGGATGTCCTGTTTGGGGGTTTCTTCTATGACATCTTCCAGATCATTACAAAAGTCTTCTTTAATATCATTTTCTTTCTCTTCAGTAGGTGCATGTACATTAATCATCATTATATGTTTCCATTTACCTTTTATTCGTAATTTACTAATCCTATCATTAACAGTTTTAAAGTTTAGAACGTTCCCCCATAACTCTTTCTTGATGACAAATCCTGTTCCTAATTCATGTTTATTTTGGGTGTTTCCTCCATATATTATAATCATTCCATTTTGCTCTAAAGTACCCTCTCCTGGCCACCTTATTTCTTGAATTGCTGTTATATCCATTTTATACTCAACCAGCTCCCGGGTTAATTTTTCGGCCGCTCCAGCTCGATATAGTGTCCGTACATTCCATGTTCCAAATCTCAAAAGTCCTTTAACGTTCCGAGGTCGATGTCCAAATAAGTCAGAATTCGAGGCTCATGTATCTGTTTCGTAACAAAATGGTTTTTACAAAGGTGGGGATGTTAACCTCACTCTTCAACCCCCAACCTGGAGGACCAGGGTGTTTCTCTTTGTCTGTTCTCTACCTTTTGACCTGTCCGGCTTGGGAGGCCCTGCTGGTAGCTACGCTACCGCCGGCATAGCTCTCAGGGTCACTGAGAAACTCAAGCTCCTTCCCCACCACAACAAGGTGGAAACACCATCGGGGGAGGTGTGCAACAACCGCATCTACTAAATGTTGCAGATCCTGCTCATTGCCATGCAATCAATACTGTATCATCCCCATATATATTGCTCACATGGGCGTCCCCCCCCCCAATCCCTCCCACCGGGTGGTTAAGATAATCCCTGTCGCCCATTGACCCCTTTAAACCATACACCCGGTATTTTACATTCACATCAAACGATAAGCGCTTAAGACGCATTCGACCAAACCAGAATTCAGATAAGTAACCTTTGTATTTTCAAGTAGTGTTTTTCGTATGTTTGTGTGTCTGTTTGTGTTTGTTTATTTTGTGCTGACGAAGGCTTTAGCCGCAACGTCCATTTTGTTTCTTGTTATCGCGTTCTACTAAAGCTCACACTTGACGGTGATTCATTATATAGAATATAGTGTGACAGACCGGGTAAAGAAAACAACAAAACAGATTTTACACACATTGAACAGGCTGCATATTGCTCTCGTGTTTTCGCTCGTTGAATGAGATACTCGTAGGTATGCTATGTATGTGGTAGTGTACATAACAAGTATCACAACTCACGTATTACAACTCAAGTATTACAACTCAATTAGTACAATTCAAGTACGTACAATTCAAGTATTACAGAAGTGACATTTTATAAATTATTAAAATCAAAGTTGTTGATACTGTTGCTTTCGTTGTCATTGCTTTTTAACAATGGACATAAAATAACACAATAAATGCATTGTTGTAGTGTTGAAGTGCTACACAGAACCTGTACTTTTGTTCTTTCGTGCGTTGTAAAATCGTTGTGTGTGTGTAGTTCTATAATTATATGATGATTATTGTGTGCATTTCTTTATGTTTTTTTTTTAAAAATACACATCATGTATGTACACATTTAGCCATTTAACAATTCATATGTGTACGTGTTTAGTTATTTGATCATTCATTTGCGCACATGTTTAGTTATTTAATGTGTCATGCGTCTACGTGTTTGTTTACTTGGTCATTCATATGTTGCTTCTTTACCTATGTGTACATATATTTTTCGATTGTCTGCAACATCTGGTTTAAGCAACATCACAGAATATTATGGACATTTAGAAGTCCTGAAATAAGGATTAGAAACCAGATCGATTACATCCTGTTTAAAAGAACGTTTTGAAATGCGTTAACAGTCGCAAAAACAGTTCTTAATGCAGACTGTTATAGTGATCACAGATTGATTATAGGCACATTGAAGGTAAAGTTTGAGAAAGTCAACTATACACCAGGAACCAATTATTATGGTCTGTGTGCATTAAAAGCAAATGACAAGGAATTAAAAGACAATTTTAACGTAGAAGTAAATAGCATATTTGATGTATTGTTTTATCTAGAGATCTTATTACAAGATGTGGATGATCAGTGGGAAATGTTGAAAAATTCAATCAGTGTGGCTGCAGAAACAACTATCCCAAAATTAAAGAAAGTATGTCTTTAGAAATGGGTGGCTGAAGAAATTTTAAAACTACTGGAAACAAGAAGACACAACAAAAATAATCCTGACAATTATGAAGAGATTCACAGGAAAGTCAGAACATTATGTAAAGAAGCAAAGAAGCATAGCTTGAAAATAATTGTATAAAAATTGAAAAACAACACAACAGTAAAAATACTAAATTAATGAATTGAATTCAGAAGCTTACTAATAAAAGAACACCTACATTTTTTTTTTTGGAACGTGACTGCATGTTCGGAGCGATGGCAGCTGGCTATGTCCCAGAGTTGACCGGTTTTTGCCTTATGCAGAAATGCGTGGTTGCTGGGCTTCTGGTTGACTGCCACTGCCATCGACGATGAACTGTATTTTCGTGGACTGTGTGGGTGAACATCTAGGAAACATCCAGATGGGAAAATGACTGCCAATTCCATCAGAGATAAACTTGATGTTTCGTGGGGGACTATTGTGTTGACATTCTGGCGGCGGCATTATGCACAGTGTATCTGTGCGCGCTGTTGTTTGTCGAGACTCCTGTCTTTTCCACTTTTAACATTGGGCAGTGGGGAGCGTTTTATGTGATATTCACTGGCACAGGAACGGAGCATAATGGGGACGACCCGTTGCTGTGAAGTTGGAACCGTGACTAACTAACTAACTAACCTACATCAATAGGCTGCTTGAAAACAACCAAACAAAAATAGAAAAACCATAAAAGAGAAACATAAGATTGTACATGCAGGGTTAGATTACGTGAAAAATCTTTATGATAATACAAGAGAAGAAAATTATGATATTCAAAGTTATAATGAAGGGCCATTAATCCTGATGATAGAAGTTCATAATGTTGTTAACCATATGAAATTTGGCAAGACCCCGGGTCCAGACAACATCTCAACAGAAATTACCACTGCCTTAGAAGAATATCCATCATGTGCCATACGGGAAAGCGTGGGCGGTCATGACTTGCCATTTCACTCGTTCTCCAGCCCCTTGAATAAGCTCAGTGTTCTTGTCTCGATCATGCCATGTGGCCAAGCTATCCAGGTATTTACTTCTTGGTCTTCCCCTTGGTCTGTTCCCCTCGATCTTGCCAGTTGTTACCAAGTTCTCCAATTCATTTCTTCTCATAACATGCCCAAAAAATATTGACTGTCTACATCTAATTTCTCTAATTAGTCTACGATTTTCATTTGTTTCTTGTAGGACCTGGTCATTGGTTTTTCGGTCTGTCCATGGTATTCTTTGCATTCTCCTCAGAAACCACAATTCCACAGCCATGAGATGTTTTTTAGCTTGACTGTAGAAGGATATGGAATAGATCAAGTCAACAGACTGCTGAACACAATATATGATAGTGGATACATACCTACTGAATTATGTAATTCTATATTTATTGCAATCCCGAAGAAATCAGAAGTCTTGGAATGTGATAACTATCGAAAAATTAGTAAAATGAGCCACAACACAAAGATTTTGCTAAGAATTATCATGCAAAGAGTTAAAAAGAAAATATATACCGATATAGGAGAAGAAAAAAGTGGGTTTGTAGAATGCTGTGTATGTGCTGGGAACATTAATTGAACGTTCTATAGAAGAAAGCAAAGATTTACTTTATTGACTACACAGAGGCTTTCGATAAAGTAAGACATGTTAACATAATGGAGATGACTGCAGAGCTGCAAATTGATGGGAAAGACCATATACTCATTACAAAATACATATATTGGAAACAACAAGCTGCCATAAAGATTGATAGTGAAGTAGGTTATTATCAGCCTATTAAGAGGAGTGTGAGACAGGGATGTGTGATGTCTCCAGATCTTTTTTCCCTATACAGTGAAAATATTTTCAGAAATGTAGAGGATATAAATGGAATCAGCATTGGAGGACGAAACATCAATAAAATTAGATATGCAGATGATACAGTATTAATTGCAGACAATGCGCAGGACCTGCAACAATTAATAGATGCGGTTGTTGTACACAGTGAGCAACTGGGGTTAGAATTAAATTGTAAAAAGACTCAGGTTATGGTCGTCACTAGGAAGAAAGAAGTGCCACAATGTAATATACAAGTCTCATCTCATCATCTCATCATGTTCCTCTTGTACCTTGCGGTGTCGAGGTGAAGTATAAACTTCGTGAGAGTGCCCGGTTATGGGCTTCGTATATCGACATTCCATGGATTCTGTTATTCCCTCCGTCCAGCGTTTACGTGGTCGGCCTCTTCCTCTGTTTCCATCTGGTCTGTACGTCATTGCTTGTTGTGGCATGCTGTTGACTGGTAGCCTACTTGCATGGCCAAACCATTTGACTTGCTGCTTTCTAATAAAATCTAGAGCAGCTTTAACCCCCACTTTAGTCCTAATTTCTTCATTTCTGATCTTATCTCTTCTTGATACGTTGAGTATTCTTCTCAGGAACCTCATTTCTGTTGTTGTGATTTTTCTTTTCTCTTTTTCTGTCATTGTCCAGGTTTGGCATTGGTAGCACAGAGTTGGTAGGAAGATTGTGTTGTAAAGTGCTTTCTTAGTAGTTATTGATACATGTTTGTTCTTTAGTATTGGTGCCATTTGTCCAATGAGTTGATTTGCCTTATTGCACCTATTTTCGATCTCGTCTTCTGATCTGCCATTTGATGATATTATACTTCCTAGGTACTTGAAGCTCTTTACTTGTTTCAAGGGATGTTCGTTTAGGTGAATTGTTGCTGTTTGTTCTTCTTTAGTTATAGTCATTACCTCTGTTTTGCTTGTGCTAATTTTCATGTTATGTTCCCTACACATTTCGTTTAGACTATTCATGTGGTCTTGTAATTCAGCTTCTGATTTTGCTATTAGTGCTTGGTCGTCCGCAAACAGGAGTTCTCTAATGGTTAGATTTGCAGATGGTTCTTCTTCTGTGTTCTCGTCATGCGGTATTCTTGCTGTCTCTGCTTGGCTGGTTTCTTTACATATGTTGTCTATATATGTTATGAACAAGAGAGGGGACAGGACACAACCTTGTCGTACTCCAGATCTTATATACAAGTAAATGGAAATATTCTTCAACAAGTGAATCGGTACAATTATCTTGGAACAGTCATAACATCTGATGGGAGATGCCTTGAAGAGATTAGAACAAGAATCGCCATGGCGAAAGTAGCCTTTAGCAAGATGAAAAACATTCTGACCAATAAAAAGATGTCAATTGAAACGAGAAAAAGATTGTTGAGGGGATACATAGAGCCTGTTCTTTTGTATAGATGTGAAACTTGGACAATGAGCAGTCAAGCTGAAAACATCTGATGGCTGCGGAAATGTGGTTTCTGAGGAAAATGCAAAGAATACAATGGACAGACAGAAAAACCAATGACCAAGTACTACAGGAGACAAATGAACATCGTAAACTGATTAGAGAAATTAGACGTAGACAGTCAAAATTTTTTGGACATGTTATGAGAAGAAATGGATTGGAGGACTTGGTGACGGCTGGCAAGATCGAAGGGAACAGACCAAGAGGAAGACCAAGAGGAAAATACCTGGATGGCTTGGCCACATGGCATGGACGAGACAGGAACACTGATCTGATCCACGACACTGGTGATCGAGTGAAATGGCGAGTCATGACCGCCCACGCTTTCCGGCATGGCACATGATTGATTGATTGAGACAGGGATGTGTAATGTCTCCAGATCTTTTTTCCCTATACAGTGAAAGTATTTTCAGAAATGTTGACGATATGAAAGGAATCATCATTGCGGGAAATAACATCAATAACAATAGATATGCGGATGATACAGTATTGATTGCAGACAATGAGCAGGATCAGCAACATTTAGTAGTGCAGTTGTTGCACACAGTGAACAATTTAGGTTAGAAATAAATTGTAAGAAGACACAGATTATGGTAGTCACTAAGAAGAAAGAAATACCACAATGTAATATACAAGTAAATGGAATATTCTCTAACAGATGCAGTCATAGCATCTGATGGAGATGTCTTAAAGAGATTAGAACAAAAATAGCCACGGCGAAGGCAGCCTTTTCCTAGATGAACAACATACTGACTAATAAAAAGATATAAATTGAAACGAGAAAAAGGGTGTTGAAGTGCTATACTTCAACTTTTGCTGTATATTTGTACTTTTGTATGGATGTGAAGCGTGGACAATGAGCAGACAAGCTGAAAAACATCTTATGGCTTTGGAAATGTGGTTTCTGAGAAGAATGCAAAGAATACCACGGACAGACAGAAAAAAACAATGGCCAAGTCCTAAAAGAAACAAATGAAAACCGTAAACTGATTAGACAAATTAGACGTAGACAGTCAAAACAATTTTGTATCACGTTATGAGAAGAAATAAATTGAAGAACTTGGTGACAACTGGCAAGATCGAGGGGAAGAGAACAAGGGGAGGGCGGAGAAGTAAATACTGGATACTTGACCATGTTGCATGGTAGAGACAAGAACACTGAGCTGATCCACAAATCTAGTGATCGAGTGTGATTGAGAAATGTGACTGCCCACGCTTACCGGCATGGAACATGATAATGACATTTATTTTGACGGAAGACACCTTAAAACTCATGTGAATAAGATGCAATAACAAAGATCTCATCATCTCGTTTCATCATGTTCCTCTTGTACCTTTCGGTGTCGAGGTGAAGTATAAACAGCGGGAGAGTGCCCGCCTATGGGCCTCGTGTATCGATATTCCCATGGACTAAGTTATTACCTGCGTCCATCGTTTACTTTGTCAATTGGGTAATTCTATTTATACTTCTTTGTTTCTCTAACCAAGAAACATATGAAGAGATTCACAATAAAATTAGAAAATTGTGCAAAAATGAATAGCTTTAGGAAAATTGCAGGGATATTGAAAACCAACACAACACTCGGAATATCAAATGAATGCACACAAATAATCATGAGATCACTAAGAAAAGAAAACACACATCAGCGGATTGCCTAAAAATCAAAGATGGCAAATCATAATAGTTAAAGACAAGATTTTAATGCGTGGTCAGATTATGTGAAAGACCTTTATAACGATACAAGAGAGAAACAGTATGATATTCGGAATGAAAATGAAGAGCCGTCAATTTTGAAGATGGAAGTTCAGAACGCTCTTAACCACAGGAAAACTGGCAATGCCCCGGATCCAGACAACATAAATGATAAATTCCTTAGAAGAATATGGAACCGACCAGGTGACATATATATATATATATATATATATATATATATATATATATATATATATATATATATATATATATATATATATATATATGTATATGTATATATATATATATATATATATATATATATATATATATATATATATATATATATATATATATATATATATATATATATATATATATCATACTGAAGATATACCTTATGAAGACAAGCAACTAGTATTATAGCAGCGAGAAAAACGAAAAGACTGGGAGTCTTATTAAGAAACCCTAAATAAAATCTACAAGGGGCAACTAGAAACGTCTAAAAAAAAGAGCAATGCAGTAAGCACCATAATAGAACCCTTTGACCCAACTAGATAATGAACAGTGAAAAGGGAGAACCAATAAGCGAACAAAAACAAATCCTAAAATGATAAAGCAGTACTTCGAACAACTTCTCAACATTCCATCAGATGCCTTCGGTTTCTAAGAAACCGACACAGATCTCATAGAAGAACTATAAATGGACATACTGAATGAAAAGTTTAGAGAAGCCATCAGATAAACACTATTGAATAAACCACCGGGACATGACGAAATACCAAATGAACTAAAAAAAAAAAAAAAACAGCAAGAGAAGTAGGATGAGCTTGACTCTAGTCCGACTTTGTGAAGACACATGAAGGGTGTAGCATAGGTGGGAGCGCAAGCGCAATTGAAATACCACTACTTTTATCGTTTCTTTACTTATTCAGTCGTCGCGAGATCCGCACAGTGGAAGGATTGGAGATTTGTTCGCAATAGACGAGCAATACCTCCGGCGGGCCTATTCCCGCTGGTTGCGGGATCCGCTAAATTCAGGCGGGGAGTCTGACGATAGTGCACGCTTACACATGTCCGGACACTTGTGATTGACAGATGTACGCGTCCTTATGGTCCAGGCGCATACGAGGCCCTCACCTGTGGGACTTGGCTGAACGCCTCTAAGCCGGGTCCCTTGGGTTCCAGGGTCTGGCCATCACTCGCCACCTGCTCGTGGAAGTGAGGTCTCGGAGGTTTGACGCTGAGCCGCAAGCGTCTGCAGCTTACCTTGTGCCAGACGTATTGGTTACCCATTCCTCTGGAAAACACAAGGCTAGGCCGAGAGAGGGAACATGTCGTTTAGGGCACCACATGTTTCTCTGAAGCTCTGCCCAGGCATTGTGATGGAATATTGGCCACATTCCAACTCACATACTTTGGTCTGTCAAGACTGCAAGGTGCCACTCACTCACAATAGAATCATGCCACGTTCCGAAAAGAGCTCTTTAGAGAGTTAACGGAAGAAAACGACGGCGATAAGACAAACTCGCAAAAAAAAGACAGAGTTAAACAACAAGTAACGAGTGTTAGTGACTGAAAACAGTTCAGTAGAGACTGGATAATGAATTAGTATGAATAGTGATCAGCCCCCACGAGACTGTTCAAGGACGATCATGTGACAAGGCTGAATTCAGACAGCGAATGCGGTTTTAACCTCATTCAGCTGGGAGACTTGTTAGCAGTAACATTTCAGCTACAAAAACGGACCTTGAGTATTTCTACCCAACATTTAAGAAGAAGGAGTTGGCCAAATTCAACTAAGTCATCGAGCGAAGCTAATTAACCCAGCGCATACATTGTCGATAGTATGACAGAAAATCCTGTCAGACTAGACAGCATCAGAAACAATGCGTAACAATCAACCGCTAGATAAAGGGAAGTCAGCTTGGCATATGTGTAACTAGTGTGTTCAGTTTGAGGACAATTCTAAGTAGTGCCTGTTTCATAAGTGACTCTAGACATTTGAGGTTTAACAGTGAGAGGATGGCGTTAACGCATTCTAACTATTGACTTCGGGTCGGATGGCCATGCATGTGAACACGTTAGAATGCCGGGTCATACAGTGAGTGGGGCGTGACATTGTTTAAGTGTAGCATATGGAACACCGTTGGTCATGATTAAAGTGGAAGTGAACTGGCACGCAAGCGCTTGTCATATCATTGTGTCTTCAGTATTGTTCACATGTTATTTGCTGCATAACGAGCCTGTATATCTAAACCAAACGCCAATAACGTTATGACGAACCACAGCTAAGCGAAAGACAACTTGGATTTAGGAAAAAAACAAGGATGTACAGATGCCACTTTTGCTCTTAGACAATTTATAGAAAAATCAATTGAATTTAATTAAAGCCCCTACTTAGCCAGCCTTTGTCGACCAGAAAATATATTTGATAGAGTGAATAGAAAAAAATCTTTGGGAAATTCATAGACGATATGGAGTGACTACACATCTGAAAAGCGTATGTAGAAGCTTATACAACAGTGAATGCACGATGAAAACAAACGGAGTAAACTCAGAACTCTTCACCATAAGATCTGGACAAGGTCTTGTCACGCCCCCTTTCTTGTGCATAACCTATATAGACAGCAAATGTAAAGAAACCAACCAAACAGAGACCATAACAACACCGCATGAAGAACAGAACACAGAATAAGAAGCAACGGCAAATTATGCCGTTAGAAAACTCCTATTTGCGGACGATCAAGCACCAATAGCAAAATCAAATGCAGAATTATAGGTCCACATAATTATCCTAACCGGAGTGAATAAGGATTGATTGATTGATTGATTGATTTAGGAACCGACATCACAGCATTCGGGACATTCCCATAAGCGCTCCGTCCCCATCCTCAGCAGCCAGCAAAGAGTTCCAACACTAATAGTTCCCGTAGCAATCTGATTATATGTCCGTCTCGCCTTTCCTCTGAGCATCGATCGTCGGCCAGATCCCCTCGTCACACCTCGCTGCCTCATTCTTACCAGACTATGGTGATCCATTTGCTCCTCCGAGGTGTACACGTGCTCCCACAAGACCGCAACCAGGTCTGTTTTGTCATGCATCAATACTCCACCAAGTTTTGCCAAGCCAGCCAATCTGTCCGCCTGTTCATTCCCCAGCACACCGGCATGCCCAGGAGAAAAGATCCAGGTGATGCTTGCTACCCGTGACCTCCGAAGCGAAGTAAGCCACTCTGCACGAAGCTTGCCTGTTCTCACCCTCCTCAGCATGCTTTCTGAGTCAGTTAAAATCACAATGTGTGTATGTATCGTGTTCTCTATCCAGCGGAAAGCTGCACTGACCGCCTCCACCTCCATTCTTAAGCTAGAAGTTGTGTTATCATACGCCAGGCTCTCCTGCACCAAATGCCGACCATTAGCTTTTGCCAAGAACCCCCAGTCACTTCTCCTACCTCTCAACACCGACCCATCTGTGTAGATAATCACATCACCCGGGCGAGAATTATCCTAAATTAGTTGCTGAATTTCCACTTCTGTGGCCCATGCTGGCCACTCCTTGCACTCCCGGCTCAATGTGATTATTACTCTGCACAAGTATGACTGCTCGGCTGGCACTCCTCCTCGCCTGATGTTCTCCAACGGGCACACCTGTCTGATCGTATCCTCCGCCTGAGCCATCCATGATTTCCCTCTTATCAGTCTCTGACCCTTAACTACGTCCAGCGCCTATGCAACGGGTGATCTGTGTCTGCAGCTACTCTGAGGTATGCCTTTGCCTGCATCACCTTGTGCCTACCAGCAACAGTAGGCAGACCAAGGATGTAACGCATACACACTACTGGGGTATCTCTGGTGCATCCCAGAATGACCCGCATAGCTTCGTTCTGTATGCGCTCTAATTTCACCAGCTGACTCTTTGAGACAGTGAGCAGTCCTAGTTCTGGTATAGTGTGAAAAGCATTCTCTGCTCTGTGTCCATTGCAGCCATAGTTTTAAGTGCATTCAGTCCTTTTTGAGACCTTGTCACAACCGTCTCCACATGGTCCTTGAAGGACAGACTCCTGTCAAATGTGATTCTCAGATACTTCAGTTTGTTCTCTCTGTTGACGCTTCTGCCATCTATCGTGAGGCTTGGGACATCAGCTCTCACAATCCTGTTGTCCAGAGAGCACCACAAAACAGCTGCCTTTTCCGGGTGGATGACAGCACTCATTTCAGTGCACCAGTCAATCACATTGTCTATTGTTGCCTGTAGCTCCTGGGCTGTTTGCTCCCTATCTCCAATTTGATAATGTTTTTTTTTTGTTTTTCTCATGCGAATGTATCATGCGTAATATGCATTGTTTATGCTTACAAAATCAATTTGACAATGTTTTTCCCCTACGTTAATGTAACATACGCATTTGATGAATGAAAGATGAATGATTGAAAGGGCCGAATGTAAGACGGGCCTGAGTAACCAATTTGTTACCCTTTTAAAATAAAGTTCTTTCGTTCGTTCGTTCATTCTCTCCCCTGCCTGTATGCAAGAATATCATCTGCAAATGTTAGTATCCTTCCAACCCCTGGTGCTTCTAGGTTTGCAATCTTGCTCGTATACACATTAAAGAGCACCGGTGAGATTGCTGATCCCTGTGGCAGTCCCGGGGTTAAAATATGTGGCTCTGAGGTCCATGCACCCAGATTGAGAGCAACCCGACGAGAATGTAGGACGGCTGCTATCCAGTTCACCAACCAGGGATGGACCCCCTTCTCCATCAGTACGGTCATCAAAATATCATATCGAACTCTATTGTATGCATCCTCGAGATCAAGCGCTGCCGCCATCGTTTCCTGTCTACTCTGGAACCCCTCATAAACATCAAAGGCAAAAGTGGCTGCATTTGACCAGGTATCTTTTCCTGGCCTGTAGCTCCCCAGGCCTCTTGGAAGAAGCTTCTCCCTTTTCAAGAAGTCTTGCAGCTTGACAGCGACTATCTTCTCAAGAACCTTCCCAAATGTATTTTGAAGGGTGATGATCCTAATGTCACTAAGCTTTGAATGATCCTTGAATGGTTTTGGGAGAGGGATGAGATAGCTGTGCACCCAATCCTGCGGTACTGATGCTGTCCTAATGCTCTGGTTAAAGCAGTCGGTCATCTCCTTCAGGTCTGCATCGCTCAAAGCCTTCATGTGGCCATACCTAACCCCATCGGGCCCTGGTGCCGTGTCGTTTGCCTTTTTCAAAATATGTTTAATATCTTCAACCCGTATGATGTCTTCATAATGCATATTCTTCATGGTGCCAGATAATTCCTCTCTAACTGCATCTCTGGTGTCCGCATCATTATGATTGGTCTGCTCTAAAAATCTCTGGAGAAACGCCTCCCCTTTCTCTTTGTCTGTTGTCAAACGCAAACCATCATCTCTACAAACTGTTCCCACTGTCATAGGCCGATCTTTTCATTGCATTTGTCTGTGCAGTTTCCAGAATTTCCGCACTGTTTTATCACCTCCAATCTCCTTTATGAAACATTCCCATTTTACTTCTCGAGATGAGATGAGATGATGAGTACTCGGTGGCTGATGTGATCACTATTACTTCGGTGGCCTTTTCTTCTCGAGATGAGATGAGATGAGATGAGATGATGAGTACTCTGTGGCTGATGTGATCACTATTACTTCGGTGGCCTTTTCTTCTCGAGATGAGATGAGATGAGATGAGATGATGAGTACTCTGTGGCTGATGTGGTCACTATTATTTCGGTAGCCTTTACTTCTCGAGATGAGATGAGATGAGATGAGATGAGATGAGATGAGATGATGAGTACTTGGTGGCTGATGTGGTCACTATTATTTCTGTGGCCTTTACTTCTCGAGATGAGATGCGATGAGATGAGATGAGATGAGATGAGATGATGAGTAGTTGGTGGCTAATGTGATCACTATTATTTCGGTGCCTTTACTTCCCGAGATGAGATGCGATGAGATGAGATGAGATGATAAGTACTAGGTGGTTAATATGATCACTATTATTTCGGTGGCCTTTACTTCTCGAGATGAGATGAGATGAGATGATGAGTACTCGGTGGCTGATGTGGTCACTATTATTTCGGTGGCCTTTACTTCTCGAGATGAGATGAGATGAGATGATGAGTACTTGGTGGCTGATGTGGTCACTATTATTTCTGTGGCCTTTACTTCTCGAGATGAGATGCGAAGAGATGAGATGAGATGAGATGAGATGAGATGATGAGTAGTTGGTGGCTAATGTGATCACTATTATTTCGGTGCCTTTACTTCTCGAGATGAGATGCGATGAGATGAGATGAGATGATGAGTACTAGGTGGCTAATATGATCACTATTATTTCGGTGCCTTTACTTCTCGAGATGAGATGATGAGTACTCGTTGGTTGATGTGATCACTATTACTTCGGTGACCTTTACTTATCGAGATGAGATGAGATGAGATGAGATGAGATGATGAGTACTCGGTGGCTGATGTGGTCACTATTATTTCGGTGGCTTTTACTTCTCGAGATGAGATGAGATGAGATGAGATGATGAGTACTTGGTGGCTGATGTGATCACTATTATTTCTGTGGCCTTTACTTCTCGAGATGAGATGCGATGAGATGAGTTGAGATGATGAGTACTCGGTGGCTAATGTGATCACTATTATTTCGGTGGCCTTTACTTCTCGAGATGAGATGAGATGAGATGATGAGTACTCGGCGGCTGATGTGATCACTATTCCTTCGGTGGCCTTTACTTCTCGAGATGAGATGAGATGAGATGATGAGTACTCGGGGTGGCCGATGTGATCATTATTACTTCGGTGGCCTTTTCTTCTCGAGATGAGATGAGATGAGATGATGAGTACTCGGTGGCTGATGTGGTCACTATTATATCGGTGGCCTTTACTTCTCGAGGTGAGATGAGATGAGATGAGATGAGATGAGGTGATGAGTACTTGGTGGCTGATGTGGTCACTATTATTTCTGTGGCCTTTACTTCTCGAGATGAGATGCGATGAGATGAGATGAGATAATGAGTACTAGGTGGCTAATGTGATCACTATTATTTCGGTGGCCTTTACTTCTAGAGATGAGATGAGATAATGAGTACTCGATGGCTGATGTGATCACTATTCCTTCGGTGGCCTTTACTTCTCGAGATGAGATGAGATGAGATGATGAGTACTAGGTGGCTAATGTGATCACTATTATTTCGGTGGCCTTTACTTCTCGAGATGAGATGAGATTAGATGATGAGTACTCGGTGGCTGACGTGATCATTAATACTTCGGTGGCCTTTACTTCTCGAGATGAGATGAGATGATGAGTACTCTTTGGCTGATGTGATCACTATTCCTTCGGTGGCCTTTACTTCTCGAGATGAGATGAGATGAGATGAGATGAGTACTCGGTGGCTGATGTGATCACTATTCCTTCGGTGGCCTTTACTTCTCGAAACATTTCCTGGTTCCCAAGTGAGGCTCACTTCACATGGAAGCCAAACTACATTTGCTATAAATCCGCGTCTATGTGGGTTCGAACCCACAAACCATAGGGTCTGCAGGCAATGTGTGTAGCCTGTAGGCTACCGCTGATCCCATATCATGTGATTGTGTGAGTGTAGCCACCAGGCTACCGCTGCTGCCACATCATGTAGGCTGTTCGTAAGTTTCGCTTTTGTAACGTCGTCTTTTCCCCAAAAATCTAGCTACCTAGATACATACTTATTTCCCTCATACCTATCTACTTACTTACCTGTTTAACTAACTAGGTATCTACCTATTTTTCTACCTACATATATACCCACTTCTCCGCCTCTTTATATACCTACCGATCTACCTCCTTTCCTATTTACACTATCTATCTATCTATCTGCCGGTCTCTCTGGCTGTGGGGTTACAACACTTTCTCTCTGTAATCCCGTTTATCACGCAGAGTCTCGTAGCGGAGCGAGAGCTGAGGCGGTTCGACCCCCGCTCGTGACTTGCGGGATACTGAGCCGGCCGCTCAGAAAGCAATGGCAAACTACTGAGCGTAATCTTGCCAAGAGATCAACATACAGCTGAAAGATGCTGGTGTTGACAGCTAAGTCCTGTAAAGAATATGCTAAAAAAAAAAAAAATCTATCTATCTATCTATCTATCTATCTATCTATCTATCTATCTATCTATCTATCTATCTATCTATCTATCTATCTATCTATCTATCTATCTATTTGTCTCTATCTATCTATCTATCTATCATCTATCTATCTATCTATCTATCTATCTATAGCTCTGCAGCTCAGCTGTGGAACAATCTTCCACAAGAAATCAAAGACATCACCAATCCCTATTCATATAATCGCAAATTACTCGAACACTATCTCAGTACGGATTATCTTCCCCCTTAATAATAGAGATAATAATAATAATAACAACAAAACCCTAGTATAACAGCCAGTCCCCTTTTGGTAGGCCAGTACATTCCACATGGCTAATAACAAGTGTCAGACCATTATCTAATTTTAATGTGTCGTGTAGTTTTGATATTCGCATTTTTGCCCATGCCTTTATAATGCATATCTTTTATATTGTTGCTGTTCTCTGTTAGCCTTGAATGATGTGTGAATGAAATAATGTATGAAAGAGAGTGATAGAAGGGCAGAATGTTAGACGGGCCTGCGTGCCCAATTCTTAACCCTTTGAAAATAAAGTTTGTTCGTTCGTTCGTTCTATCTATCTATCTATCTATCTATCTATCTATCTATCTATCTATCTATCTATCTATCTATCTATCTATCTATCTATCTATCTATCTATCTATCTATCTATCTACACATGTCCCCACATGTGGGTGATGTGTATGGGTTAATGGGTGATGTGTGGATGTTTGAAGGGATGTGTAGTCGGTGGTGGATGTATGTGTGTGTGAGAATATGTGTGTGTGTTTGTGGGGGGGGGGGGGGTATTTGAGAGGATAGTTGGAAGTATGTGGGTGTTGGTGGTTTGGGAGGGGGGTGTGGGTAGGGAATGTGTGTTTGGGTGGGTGAATGGGTGTGTAGGAGATTGTGTGGGTTGGGGGATGGGTGTGTAATGTGTGTGAGGGATGAGTGTGGGGGGTGTCTGTGAATGGGATATGTCTGTGTGGGTGGGAGTGAGTGAGTGTGGATGGGGTAAATGTGAGTGGGTGGAGGATGTATGTGTGGGTGGTGATGATGTTTGTAGATGGAGGATGTGTGAGTGGGTGGGGAGATGTGTGGGTGGGAGTGAGTGAGTGTGGATGGGGTAAATGTGAGTGGGTGGAGGATGTATGTGTGGGTGGTGATGATGTTTGTAGATGGAGGATGTGTGAGTGGGTGGGGAGATGTGTGGGCGATGATGTGTATGGGGAATGTATGTGGACGATGTGTGTGTGTGTGTGGGGGGGGGGGTGAATGTGTTTATAGGTGGAGTTTTGTGTGGGAGGGGAGAATTGTGAGAGGTGGGGGAGGTGTGGGATGTGCAGGTGATTGAAGGATGTATGCGAGGATGGGGGATGTGTGTTTGGCTGGGTGGTTGGGGTGTGTGTGTGGGTGGGAGGGTAGATGAGAGATGCATGTGTTGAAGGGCGCGTGGGTGATGTGTGGGTATGAGTGGTTGATGGATGAGCACGTGAGTGGGTGGATGTGTTTGAGAGATGAGTGTATGGGTGGGGGAGGTGTGTAGTTGTGAGAAGACGTGTGTGAGCGGTGGGTGTGTGTGGGGGTGGGGTATATGTGGGTGACGGGGTGTGTGTGGGTGGGAGGTATGTGTTTTTGTGTGTTTATGGGTGGGGGATATGTGTGGGCAGGTGGGGAGATGTGTTTATGGGTGGGGATGTGTGCATAGGTGGGGATGTGTAGTTGAGAGGTGGCGAATATTGTGTGGGTGAGTGGGTGTAGGTTGGCTGATGTGTGTGTGAGTGGGTGGGG
>JACEFZ010018946.1:0-5000 GCA_014155875.1 Cepaea nemoralis | reverse complement strand
TCTTCTTCTTCTTCTTCTTCTTCTTCTTCTTCTTCTTCTTCTGCTGCTGCTGCTGCTGCTGCTGCTGCTGCCTCTGCTGCTGCTGCTGCTTCTTCTTCTTCTTCTTCTTCTCCTTCTTCCTCCTCTTCTTCTTCTTCTTCTTCTTCTTCTTCTTCTTCTTCTTCTTCTTCTTCTTCTTCTTCTTCTTCTTCTTCTTCTTCTTCTTCTTCTTCAGCGTTCCGAGCCATTGAGGTTCTTTGCTGCAGATACAATCCGTCTCCATTCGTCTCTCTGGTTGACCTTCTCTTGCCAGTCGTTGATTCCAAGTGCTTGTAGGTCTGTATATATATTATCTCTCCACCGTCTTCTTGGTCTACCTCGGGGTCTACGGTCATTTATTTCCTGAGTGTAAGCGAGTTTTGTTTCCCTATTATCTTCCACTTCTTTCTATATGCCCCACCATTGTAGTCTATTAACCTTCATGATACCAGTGATTAGCGGGGACTTAAACAGATCATAAATGTCTTTGTTACTTCTTCTTTTCCACTCTCTACTTTGTGTATCCCTAATGGGTCCAAAGATGCGTCTTAAAACTTTGTTCTCAAAGGTTTGTAGCAAGGCTTCGTCTCCTTTCGTTGTACTCCAGGTTTCAGAGCCATACAGCACAACTGGTCTGATCAGTGTTTTGTATATTGTGATCTTGGTGTTACGAGATAGCGCCTTTGATTTTAGTAGATGTTGTAGTGCATAGTATATCTTATTTCCAGAATTGATTCTAGTTTGTATTTCTTCCCTTATGATGTTGGAGCAGTTGAAGATTGTACCCAGGTATTTGTATGTTTCCGTTCTTTTAATGGTCATATTATCTATTTGTATGTGGCCAGAGTTTTTAGCCATTCCGTCTCTTGAAATTACCATATATTCTGTCTTATCTTGGTTGATAACTAGCCTCATCTGTTGGGCTTTTTCCTTTAAGTGAGTCAATATTTCCAATGTCTTTTGTTCATTTTCCCCTATAATATCTATATCATTTGCATAACCAAGCAGCTTGGATGTTCCTCCAATATCACATTCCTCCTTTACCCTCCTTACAACTTTCTCTAGAGCCAGATTAAAGAGTAGCGGCGATGTGCATCACCCTGTTTCAAGCCAGATGTTATTTGGAAGGGGTCTGATTTCCTGCCTTTATATGTTACTATATTATAAGTATCTTCCATGCATAGTCTGATCATGTTGATTAACTTCCTTAGTATTCCAAATTCCCGCATAGCATTCCATAGACTATTCCTATGGACACTATCATAAGCCTTTTTAAAATCCACAAAAATGCTATGGAGATCTCTTTTATATTCCCAATTTTTATCCGCTATTTGTCGTAAGATAAATATCTGATCTATTGTTGATCTGTTTTGTCTAAAACCCGCCTGGTAGTCACCTAATATGTCTTCTGAATATGGTTTTAGTCTATTTAGTAATACTGCGGATAGTATCTTATAACTTATGGACAGTAGTGATATTCCTCTATAATTTTCACATTGGAACTTGTCTCCTTTCTTAAAGATAGGTATCAATAATGACTCTTTCCAGTCATGGGGTAATTCTTCTGTCCTCCAGATTTTTATTATTAATTCGTATAGCTTTAGATCTAATGCATGACCACCTGCCTTTATAAATTCAGCAGCAATTCCATCAGTCCCAGTTGCCTTATTGTTTTTAAGTCGTGTGATTACATATAGGATTTCTTCAAATGCAGGTTCTTCAATTTGTGGTTCACACGTTAAAACCTCTTCCTGTGGGAAAGTGTTACTTGGAGCTTCACAATTTAGTAATTCAACAAAGTATTCTTTCCATGTGTTGCACATTTCCTCATTGGTATTTATCATATTCCCATTTTTATCTTTTAAACCATATGTGTTGTGTTGGTGCCCTCGTTTCATTGACTTCGGTTCTTTAAAAAACTTTTTGGATTCGTTTTTCTGGTGATTAGTTTCCATATCTTTGATTATATTACTCATATTTTCTCGCTTCTGCTGTCGAACTATTTTTGTAGCCTCTTTACATTCATTTCTATATTGTTCTTCCTTTTGGATGTTGTTGATGTCATTTAGCCATAGCTGTCTGGCATTCTTTTTCCTAATGACTGCGTCTTAACATTTTGGATTGAAACATCTGTTCTTTCTATGCGTGGTTAACACACCAAGATATTCTTCTGAGGTAGATTGAATTGTATTCTTAATGGTCAACCAAGATTGGTCAACGCTTTCCTCCAGTGGGTTTTGTAGAATTTCAAGTTTACATTTTATTTCATCTGCACACTTCTCTTTGACTGTACTTTCTTGTAGTTTTTCTCTGTTATATGTTGGGTGTAATTTTTGTATATCCTTTCTTTGCAGTCTGGTACTGCTGATCTGCAGTCCTTTGGCTTCTGCTAGGTTGATGACTCCCCATCCATTATCATTTGAAGTTGTATGTAGGCTTTCCATACCGGCAACTTTTTTATGAGTTTGCTCTCTACCTATTGTTGCGTTGAAGTCTCCCAGCACAATCAGGATGTCCTGTTTGGGGGTTTCTTCTATAACATCTTCCAGATCATTACAAAAGTCTTCTTTAATATCATCTTCTTTCTCTTCAGTAGGTGCATGTACATTAATCATCATTATATGTTTCCATTTACCTTTTATTCGTAATTTACTAATCCTATCATTAACAGTTTTAAAGTTTAGAACGTTCCCCCATAACTCTTTCTTGATGACAAATCCTGTTCCTAATTCATGTTTATTTTGGGTGTTTCCTCCATATATTATAATCATTCCATTTTGCTCTAAAGTACCCTCTCCTGGCCACCTTATTTCTTGAATTGCTGTTATATCCATTTTATACTCAACCAGCTCCCGGGTTAATTTTTCGGCCGCTCCAGCTCGATATAGTGTCCGTACATTCCATGTTCCAAATCTCAAAAGTCCTTTAACGTTCCAAGGTCGATGTCCAAATAAGTCAGTCCGAATTCGAGGCTCATGTATCTGTTTCGTAACAAAATGGTTTTTACAAAGGTGGGGATGTTAACCTCACTCTTCAACCCCCAACCTGGAGGACCAGGGTGTTTCTCTTTGTCTGTTCTCTACCTTTTGACCTGTCCGGCTTGGGAGGCCCTGCTGGTAGCTACGCTACCGCCGGCATAGCTCTCAGGGTCACTGAGAAACTCAAGCTCCCCCACCACAACAAGGTGGAAACACCATCGGGGGAGGTGTGCAACAACCGTATCTACTAAAATGTTGCAGATCCTGCTCATTGCCATGCAATCAATACTGTATCACCCCCATATATATTGCTCACATGGGCGTCCCCCCCCCCCCCCCCAATCCCTCCTACCGGGTGGTTAAGATAATCCCTGTCGCCCATTGACCCGTTTAAACCATATACCCGGTGTTTTACATTCACATCAAACGATAAGCGCTTAAGACGCATTCGACCAAACCAGAATTCAGGTAAGTAACCTTTGTATTTTCAAGTAGTGTTTTTCGTATGTTTGTGTGTCTGTTTGTGTTTGTTTATTTTGTGCTGACGAAGGCTTTAGCCGCAACGTCCATTTTGTTTCTTGTAATCGCGTTCTAGTAAAGCTCACACTATACAGTGATTCATTATATAGAATATAGTGTGACAGACCGGGTAAAGAAAACAACAAAACAGATTTTACACACATTGAACAGGCTGCACATTGCTCTCGTGTTTTCGCTCGTTGAATTAGATACTCGTAGGTATGCTATGTATGTGGTAGTGTACATAACAAGTATCACAACTCACGTATTACAGCTCAAGTATTACAACTCAATTAGTAAAATTCAAGTACGTACAACTCAAATATTACAGAAGTGACATTTTATAAATTATTAAAATCAAAGTTGTTGATACTGTTGCTTTCGTTGTCATTGCTTTTTAACAATTGGACATAAAATAACACAATAAATGCATTGTTGTAGTGTTGAAGTGCTACACAGAACCTGTACTTTTGTTCTTCGTGCGTTGTAAAATCGTTGTGTGTGTGTAGTTCTATAATTATATGATGATTATTGTGTGCATTTCTTTATGTTTTTTTTTTAAAAATACACATCATGTATGTACACATTTAGCCATTTAACAATTCATATGTGTACGTGTTTAGTTACTTAATGTGTCATGCGTCTACGTGTTTGTTTACTTGGTCATTCATATGTTGCTTCTTTACCTATGTGTACATATATTTTTCGATTGTCTGCAACATCTGGTTTAAGCAACATCACAGAATATTATGGACATTTAGAAGTCCTGAAATAAGGATTAGAAACCAGATCGATTACATCCTGTTTAAAAGAACGTTTTGAAATGCGTTAACAGTCGCAAAAACAGTTCTTAATGCAGACTGTTATAGTGATCACAGATTGATTATAGGCACATTGAAGGTAAAGTTTGAGAAAGTCAACTATACACCAGGAACCAATTATTATGGTCTGTGTGCATTAAAAGCAAATGACAAGGAATTAAAAGACAATTTTAACGTAGAAGTAAATAGCATATTTGATGTATTGTTTTATCTAGAGATCTTATTACAAGATGTGGATGATCAGTGGAAAATGTTGAAAAATTCAATCAGTGTGGCTGCAGAAACAACTATCCCAAAATTAAAGAAAGTAGGTCTTTTGAAATGGGTGGCTGAATAAATTTTAAGACTACTGGAAACAAGAAGACACAACAAAAATAATCCTGACAATTATGAAGAGATTCACGGGAAAGTCAGAACATTATGTAAAGAAGCAAAGAAGCATAGCTTGAAAATAATTGTATAAAAATTGAAAAACAACACAACAGTAAAAATACTAAATTAATGAATTGAATTCAGAAGCTTACTAATAAAAGAACACCTACATCAATAGGCTGCTTGAAAACCCAAAAAAAAAAAAGAAAACCTAACGGGAAAAATAAGTTGTACATACATGGGTTTGAATAAAAAAAGTTGGGGAAAAAATTTTTTAAAAAGGGAAAAGAAT
>JACEFZ010018945.1:67500-93983 GCA_014155875.1 Cepaea nemoralis | reverse complement strand
AAATTACAAGTACCTCAGATAGGTCCTGATGAGGGATGCTGGTGATAGGGAAAGCTAATCCACATGCAAACATCAGTCCAGTGCACTCCTCAGTAATGGCTGCTACTAGAGGCAGTAGCATATATACGGGCTACGCTTGGGTTAAAAGCGAGCGAATGCACACATACACACACACACAAAATCCCCATCCATGTTGAACACTTTAACAAATAAATCCATATCCACTAAACAAATAACTCCACAATTTCTTGTTGAACACTTAAATAAATAAATCCACATGCATGATAACACGTAAACAAATAAATCCACATCCATTTTGAACACTTAAACAAATAAATCCACATCTACAATTTCTTACCAGTTCTTTCATTTTGGGAAATGGCCACAATGGTGACAAGACTTCAATGGCAAGGTTGTGCAGCTCTTGCTGCATGAGTTGCTTCCCAATAATTCCAATATCTGTTGCTGGATAGAGAATGAAAAAACAATATAATCAGATGTCTCGAGATAAACGTATCAGTAATTATCAGTATCATAGTGGGCACAGTGATTCGTCTGCTTATTAACCAAGACACTGGTTTGGGTTCAATCCCCTTAGTGACATAATTCCTCTTTAGACCAGTACACCTCTGTGGTTAACCCAGCCTCTTAAAAAGGACACTGTAAAAAAAGGGCACAATAACTGTTTTCTTACAGTTCAGTTCTAACCCTATTTACTCACTGTGTACCTCACTGTATGCAGTAACAGCACCTAATAAATGCTGCAGACTATAGAAGTTTCATAAAATAAAAACTATAGTAAACAGATAATATTCTTCTTCTTTGTTCACTTGAAATTTGTCTATAGTTGCAATGTTGTCTTTTGTATGAGTTTCACTGTCTTGTTTTAGTTCACTCAAAGGGCCATAGTTTAATTTAATAGCATAAACAATATTTTAAGTGAACATTTTACTAAAATATCTATTCTACTGTTACTTTAATAGGAGGACATGAATACTACAGATCAACTGCAAAACAAGTTGAATCTCTTGTCCTATGATGTACAATGATGTTTACCTTATACTTAGTGTCAACCCCAGTCATGGTAAACCCTAAATAACATCGTATGACAATTATCTTACGCTGAATGTTGATTCCCCCCAACCCTAATCATGATTCATGTACTTTTGTTCTTCTTTTAATGGAAGATTCGTACTTACCTGCCAGTTGTATTATTTTAACTGTCTTTATGTGGGTATCTGGACAGATTTTCCTGACATGGCGAGCCAAATCCCTGAGAGAAGTTAGTACTGTCTTCTCAAGCTTTGCTAATGAATGAAACTTTTTATGATCTGTAAAGGTAAAACAGATTTTATTTAATGACATAAGATAAATAATATATCATAAGCAAATATACGCAAATTCTTCTATGGAAGTATATCATGGTAAAACTTAGTTTTTCTTCTTGTTTCTCTTCTTCCTCCTCCTTCATCTCATACTCTTCCTTCTTCTTAGCAGCTGTAGCAGTAGAAAGTTGTAGTAATAGTAGTAATCGTAGAAGTAGTCATAGTAATATTATCATGCGCATAAGAATGCATAGGAGATATGATGACACAGTGATTAGGATAATGGCTCCCAATTCCTATTGTGCTCCACTTTGAACGGTAGTTATAAAGCCCATTGATATTATCATGCACACAGGCATGAATAAGAGATGTGGTAGGATAATGAATCCCAAGTGTCTATCTCCTATAGTGCTTCCACAATTTTAGCGGTCGCTAAGAAGACCAGTATGGGTCATTGATAATTTCACCCCACTCCATCGCTGTTGTATATGCCTCAACGATCAGCAACCTAGTGCATTGTGATCTGTTTCCTTCTCACAGGAGCTTTTGAAATGGGCTGGAGAAAATCTAATTTCCTTTCTGCGTCTGCTTAGCTCCCACTGCAGCGTCTGCGGCTGAGACTGGCTACAGTACCACAATAAGAGTGTTTAGCATTTGTTCTAACTGTCACATCACTACTTCGAACAATGCTTTTACTTCCTCTTTATTTTTGTCATCACATGCGCTTAACTTTCATCAGGTCCTACCATGAACACTGAGCCATAGTAGCACATCAATCAATCAGGTGCCATCTCCACAATGAAGGTAGGCTGCAATGGCTCTCTAACACAATCTATTTCTCCACCTTGTATATTCTGACAAACTGCTGTTCATCTATCTCTTCATGTTACCTATCCACACATATCACTGTCTACCTCTTGCTCGTCTATCTTATACTCTTTACTCCATTATGGTTTATACAAGAGTGATTTGTCTTTTAATGATGTTAAAATATTCAGCTTGTCCAGTTTTTATTTGTTTCATCAACTCACTTTTCATTCCCAGCCTCTCTAGAACCTCTGTGTTTGATTGATTTAATTTCCATGAAATACGATCTATTCAGACCACTAAGGATTCAGTTAAATTTTTATTAATATCAGAAATAGAAAACACTAAACATAATTCAGGAGCCAGGCAATTGTTCTCAGGAGCAAGCCAATTTTTTCTCAGAAGCCAACATATTAATTTTTGCAAATTCAGGTAAAGAAAATGATTGAACATTCAGATGCCAGGTGGCAGTTTTCAGGGGTCCATCACATCTGGGCACCTGGATGTTTCTTCCAGATTAATATATTACACCTTTTTAACCAGCAACAGAAAGAAACGGAAGAAAAACAAAACTGACACTGACCTGTGTCCTTCATGAAAATGAGGCAGTTTATAGTACTTAGTATGGTCTGGCTGACTCCAGCAACCGCATCGATGGTTTGTGTTATTGTTTCAGGCAGGGGCTGTCCGAGGTTATAGTGGAGCAAATTGCGAACACAGGCTTTTACATCCTGGGAGAGTAACTTAAGACATGCCTCGATTTCTGACTTCGATGAAAGTATTGAGTATGTCAATACCACTATACAATTATTGCCGATGAGTTTTCTATTCTCCACATTCTGTGTAAAAGAGATGGTCATATTTGAAAGTTATTTGAAATTTTTTGCTTAAAATAAAGTAACACTCAATTTAATTACTATGAATGCAGACTAGTACAAAATAAAGTGGGCATTTTATCTGGATATTTCTGTAGCAAAGGGGTTACAGACACAATTCGTAATCGTGCTTACCACATTCGAAACACAGCTGCTGGCAAATTTAAAGCAGACTGCCTGTTGGTTTTTAATACAATAGTATTGTGCTGGCGGTTCAGAAAGCAATGGCAAACTACTGAATGTAAACTTGCCAAGAAATCACAGATAGCCAAAAAATGCTGGAGTTGACTGCAATGTCCTGTAAAGGATATGCAACTAACTTTTAACCTAGACAGAATACACAATATGCACTTTACAACAGTCTAGTCATTGTTCAAGATGACAAACCATGACCGCCCATGATTATCAGCAAGGCACATGCGGGATGGTGACGATGAATACAAAACAAAATGTACAAAATGGAACACTGGCAATGTTGCCTGTACCCAATTTAAACCAGTATTCTCATCACAGAAGAAAGAATCTTTACAGAAAAGAGACTTATATAAAAGAAAGAATAATCACAGCAGGCAGAATCATGGAAATAAAGATCGCATAAAATACACTCATCTTTGAAAATAGTCACCACAGATGAGAGAATTACCACAGAATGTAGATCACAGAAGATCGAATAATCACAATGTTAGAATCCATGAAGAGAGAATCACTGATGAGAGTCAAGTCATAGAAAATGTATAATCACAAAGTTAGAATCTCAGAAGATAGAATCATTATGCTGTAGTAGATCAAGAAGGAAGACTTTTGAAGTAAACATTACTTTCTTCTGAAGTAATTGATACTAAATAGCTAAGATTAACATTTCAATGGAATTAACACGTCTATGAGAATCTGGTAATTAAATGATTTCTTCTTGCTTTCTTTCTCAGATGTCTAATCCAGATTCAGATGTAAACTTTACTGCTGGCTTTTTCATGGAACACAATAAATTATATGTGGTTTCTGTGAAGTGGTCAAGCCTCTGAAGATTGTAGGTTTGATTCTGGACTCCAAAATTTGATTAATGTGTGCAATTTTTGTGGACTCCTAGGGGTTATCGCTGGAGTTACAGAGTTGAAGCTCTGCCAAAATAGACCAAGTCGTATGGGGGTCAAGTCTGGTGTAATGACGCCATTCCTCTCATCTTTAACCCTTTAAGAGTATGGTCATATCTAGACACTGCCTTAACTTAATTCACACCCACCCCCTTGCCTTCAAATGCAAAGCACCCTAACCACTGTGCCAGTGAGACTAATCACAACATGCAGAACTGTTATCATCAAGTACCATCTCCATATTGAAGGTCAAGCTTTAATCAGCCTCGAACACAAAACCTTCTGTCACAAGTCTTCACTGGACACTGATGCGGACTTCTTTCAGTCCACCCCTGGATGTTGACTATGCTCATGTAATACCTCACCCAGAGAGTGATTTCCCTCTAATGGTCTCTCTAGAACATTCTCTGGCAATGATCATCATCATGTGCCATGTGAATAAACATAGTGGTCATGGTTGTCCATCTCACACGATGACAAGAGTCTGGGGATCAGTGTTCCTGTCCTGATTATGCCACGTGGTCAAGCCTTCTATAAATTTATCTTTCTGTCTTCCTCTTGTTCTTTCCCCCTCAATCTTGCCAGTTGTCGCTAAGTTTTCTAGTTTATTTCTTCTCACGGCATGCCCAAAAATCCTGACCGTCAGTGTCTAATTTTTTAATCAATTTACAATTTTTATTTGTTTTTTGTGTAGGATTTGCTCATTGGTTTTTCTGTCTGCCTGTGGTATTCCCTGCATTTCCTTATTTATCTTTTGGTCTTCCTGTTGCTCATTTCCCATCAGATTTGCCAGTTGTTACAAAGTTTTCATTTTTATTGTTGTTAATCATAATATTCTAGGCTTCCATGAAGACAGTAGTTTGTCAGTGCTTTCCTTCTTGGCAATAATGTCTCTTTATATACCCAAGGCACTGTAATTGACTGACCTTTGTACCATTCAGTAATATTTACCACAATCGGTCATGTGGTTTTAGTAACAGTACTGGTGGTGGTAGTAGCATCAGTAGTATAGTAATAGTAGTAGCAGTAGTGTAGTACAGTATAGTAGTAGCAGTAGTATAGTAATAGTCTTACAAGTCTTAAGTCTTTAAAAAGTCTTAAAAGTCGAGAGGATCGACTTCATTGTCCCGGGTTTTATTCCATATGGCTCGGTCTCTTTTGGCTGGACGGCCTGTGAAAGTATCGCACAAAGCACGAACTCCGTAGCTCCGACGACGACCCCCAGGAGTCTCTGAGAAAAATGCACTCGAGAACTGAAAGACTTAGCCCAGAATTGAACCCACAACCTTCAGTAATTGTAGTAGCAGTAGTCTAGTATGGTAGTAGCAGTAGTGTAGTATAGTTGTAGTGATAGTATAGTAATAGTAGTAGCAGTAGTAGTGTTAATAGGATCTGTAGTATAGTTGTTGTAGTAGTAGTCATAGTAATAGTAGAAGCTACAATGTCTAAATTGTAATATTTGTTTTTTACTTTGAAGCAACTCACATACCTGCTTATGACTACATGGGAAGATTTCCCTGTAGCGTCGTTTCCTGGACAAGCGCCCGCTAGTCCTAACAGCCAAACTGATACTTTGCAGAAATGCCACGGCTGACGAGGCATCATGCTTTGGAGTTGGTGTGAAATCTTCTGTGAGATAACATTAATAGTAGTATATATATCAGTGAGGTGACAATTCACATTTGTATAAACAAAATTTATCTTTAACATGTCAGGTTCTCCGACAGGTCTTTGGTGATGGACAAGACCTCCTCCTCCAGTTCTGTTTTTCTTCAGCGATCAGTGATTCTTCTTTTTTTCCTCTATCCCCCAACTCACTCCAAGCCCTCCTATTGTACTACCCCATTGGGATATAGGCTTGAGAGCCAACTAGAAAAGAATAGAACTATCCAGGCTGTCAGAAAGATAGAAAATCAATCCAACAGCAACCATTGTTTTGACCAACACGGACGGACCAGCATAAGAAACTTACTGAACACATGAATAGATGTACACTGCTTCGTCTCCATCTGCTTCATCTTCATCACTATACACATGTGGTCTAAGCAAGAAAACCACAGAATATGTTCTGTAGAGTTGTTCTGCGTGCAGGTAGTTGAGAAAGACATTGACCCACTGGGTCAACCTTAAACTCCAAACTGTGAGAGCTGAAGAGGAACTCCGATAAATGGTTAAGTTCATCATCAGAACTCACCTGATAGTGTATTCATAATAGTTGTATGTGAAAGAAGAAGAGAAGGAGGGAGATGAAGTCAAACAACAAAAAGAAGATGAGAAAGATGAAGAAGAAGACAAGAAAGATGAAAAAGACAATGAAGATGACAAAGAAAATAAGGAAACTAGGAAGACAAACATGATGAACAAGAAAAAGAAAATGAGGAAGATGAACAAGTAGAAGGAAAGAAAGATGAAAATACAAACAAGAAAATGATGAGGACAATAAGGAAGACTTAAGATAAAGAAGATGAAAAGACTGAGAAAGGTGAAAAAGAAGAAAATGAAGACAAACAGGAAGAAAATTAAAAAGATGAAAAAGACAAAGAGAAGAAGAGGATGATGAGGAAAATAAAGAAGAATAGGAAGATGGAAACAAAGAAGAAGCATACGAGTAACAAGTCAGTTAATGAAACTTCTGTTACGAGAATGTATTACATTAACACCACATTAAACTTACCGGTTTCACACAGAGTAGAGTGTCTACCCACAGTAGGCGATCTATTTTCCCCAGTCGCCAGGTCTTGGAGTGCTAAGTGGACTGCCTCAGTCATTCTGAAACAGTGCAGCATAAAAATGTTAAATATATGCTACAAAAGAGATAAACAGACATCATCATCATCTATGTACAACGTAGAATATATATCCCAATTATAACCCAAGAGGGTTGACCAGGATACCGAAAACCAGAATAAATAATTATAATTTTTCTATGACTAAATAATTTTCTAGATTTTTTACTATCACAGAATGTTATTTTCCATGAACAAATAATGTTCTAATTGTTTTTACTATTATAATCAAAGAATGTTATTTTTCTATGACCAAATAATGTTTTTATTTTGAGTTTTTACCATAGCTAAAAAATATGTTCTAGTTTTTTCTATGATCAAACTAGCACATGTTCTAGTTTCTTCTATTATCAAACTAACAAATATTCTATGTTTTTCTATGATCAAACTAAAAACAGTCTTTTTTTTTAGTTTGATCATAGAAAAACAAACAAACAAACTAACAGTAAAAAGATCAAAACAGATCAAACTAACAGTAACATAATTACATATGATATGTTCTAGTCTTTTTCTATGATCAAACTAACAAATGTTCTAGTTTTTCCTATGATCATACTCAACACTTTACCTCTCATTCAGAAATCAATGGCAAACTACTGAACGTAAAATTTCCTAGTAAACACCCAACTTAGGGGATGGATGTGATTACAAAGGAGTTGGGTACCTTAAACTTTAAAGCACCATACATTCATACAATGATACAATGTTCGTGCTCTAGCTTTACTTACCTTTATGATTTACCGCAGAACGTTTACTATAAATTAAGTATAAATCTTGTTTGTCATTACACATTACTATACCTGGTTAAACTTGTTGAAAAACGTAGGAAATCGCAACAAGAAAGTTAAAACTGCCTAAACAACGGAATATAATTATTAATATAGACACCACATGGCACAACACAACGATAGAGAAGTTTTAGTAAACAAAACAATCGGATCGGGAATTAAAATTAAAATTCTTTAACACAATAGTAATAGGCACTAATACTAGTATCTTCTGAAACGGAAAGCTTGAACTAGAGATTCTTTTATGAAAGAAACGTGGCGAGGAATGAAATGAAAGAAGAAAATGAGTAGCCAGAATGATTAAGAAAATTAAGTCGAATTTGTAAACATTAAAACTTATTCAACTTACCTTGAAGACAGGTAAAAGTGTGTTGACAGAAACGAGGTGAAAGGTCGGAGTTCACAGTTCACCAAATGCCCAATAGCGTGCGAGAAATACCTGCATATGCATTAATTTAACATTATAAAGTTATAACCGCACTTACCTATGAATGATGATAGTTGAATTCAGCGTCTTTCCCCAAGTCAGACTAATAATTATCTGCTTTTAGATAAATTCCGTACTCCAAGGAGAAGTTATGGAAGCTATAACGGATGAAGAGATATAATCACGAGTCTTTGCTTATTCACAGACAGTGAAGGGCATTTACGGAAGCTGTGATGAATATCATATCCTGTGATGGAGGTTGGGCGGAAGGAGCCAATCCTAAATTGTTTCTACTGGCGGACAGCGGTTGCCGAAATTTGAATTATTATCTAGAGAATGGCCGACTGTCACGCAGTGGTCCATAGATTCGAGGCACAGGGGTATAACGTATCTGCTAAATTAAAAGGAATAAAGAAACGGACATGTTAGTGTGAGACGAAGGGAATCCACTTTAGAAATTCACCTTAAAGCCGTGCAATGAAGATAATACTCACCCACACGGACATAAACTGGATAAACATACATCCAGTTGCACGTGTGTTGCTAGCATCAGTGTGGGAACCAAAGATAGTAACACCGACAACTATGATACATAAGGGAAACAAAGATAGTAACTCCGTGTTGCCGGGGCCCATAAGGGAAGCAAAGAATAGCAACACTGTAGCCTACCACGCATGTTGTAAGAGGCGACTAAGGAGGATTGATGGTTCCGTCGCCCTGCTACTGAGTGAGTGCGTGGCGCGACACTGTGAGCTGTGAGTTTCGTGTGAAATGCTTTTGAATCTGCCTGAGTGAGGTTTTTTGGAACGTGACTGCATGTTCGGAGTGATGGCAGGTGGCTATGTCCCAGAGTTGACCGGTTTTTGCCTTATGCAGAAATGCGTGGCTGCTGGGTTTCTGGTTCACTGCCATCAGCGATGAACTGTATTTTCATGGACTGTGTGGGTGAACATCTAGGAAACATTCAGATAGGAAAATGACTGCCGATTCCATCAGAGATGAACAGGGTGTTGACATTCTGGTGGCGGCATTATGCACAGTGTATCTGTGCGGGCTGTTGTTTGTCGAGACTCCTGTCTTTTCCACTTTTCACACTGGGCAGTGGGGAGCATTTTTTGTGATATTCACTGGCACAGGAACGGAGCATAATGGGGACGACCCGTTGCTGTGAAGTTGGAACTGCGACTAACCAACTAACTAACCAACTAACTAACTAACTAACTAACTAACCAACCAACAACCAACCAACCAACTAACTAACTAACTAACTAACTAACATAAGGGAAACAAAGATAGTTAACTCCGTAAACTATCATGCATAAGGGAAACAATGAAAAGCAACACTTGAACCTATCATGCATTAGAGAAACTAAGAAAAGTAACACCTGAACCTATCAATATGCATACAGAAAACAAAGAATAGTAACACTGTAAATTATCATACATAAGGGAAACAAAAAATAGTAACACATGAATTTATCATACACCATGGAAACAAAGAATAGTAATATTTGAACCTATCATACATAAGGGAAACAAAGAATAGTAACACCGCAAACTATCATTAAGTTCCAACAATGGTGACACAATGAAGGACATTAAAAGACGAATATCTATTGCTCTTCAAAAACTAAAACAACTTAATACATTGTGGAGGTGGACAGATAAAACTAAAAAAATTAGATGTTTAAGAGCATGCATCTTTCCCATTGCAACAAACTCCCGTGAGACCTGGACACTTACTAAACAAGCTGAACAGCGCATAAATGCCTTTGAAAATAAATGTTATAGACGAGTTCTGAGAATATCTTGGATACAGAAAAGAACAAATGAATCCATACAACAAAATCTGAATATTGAAGAAAAATGGCAACTAAAAACGATAAAACAAAGAAAATTGAAATATTTTGGTCATTTGAAACGTCATGAAAAGTTTGGAGAGAACAATCATGGATGGGTATATGCCTGGAAAGAGAGGAAAAGGAAGGCCAAAGAGAAGATGGATGCACAGATATGGCGGATGATCTCCAGATGGGTGTATCGGACGCAGGAAACTGTTTGTTCTAAGCAATAGGAGATGGTGCAGTCAGACACAGATTATGGTCGTCACTAGGAAGAAAGAAGTACCACAATGTAATATACAAGTAAATGGGAATATTCTTCAACAAGTGAAAAGAAGTAAATTGAAACGAGAAAAAGAGTGTTGAGGGGATACATAGAGCCTGTGCTTTTGTATGGATGTGTTGGACAATGTGCAGTCAAACTGAAAAACATCTGATGGCTGTGGAAATTTGGTTTCTGAGAAGAATGCAAAGAATTCCATGGACAGACATAAAAAACAAATGACCAAGTACTACAGGAAACAAATGAAAATCGTAAATTGATTACAGAAATTAGACGTAGACAGTCACAATTTTTAGGACATGTTATGAGAAGAAATGAATTGGAGAACTTGGTGACAACTGGCAAGATCGAAGGGAGGAGACCAAGGGGAAGACCGAGAGGAAAATACCTGGATGGCTTGGTCACATGGCAAGGACGAGACAGGAACACTGAGCTGATCCACAACACTGGTGATCGAGTGAAATGGCGAGTCATGACCGCCCATGCTTTCCGGCATGGCACATGATGGATGGATGTCCTTTGTATGGTGTTACAATGATGTTACACGTCCCTTGTAGGGTGCTGCGATCAACCCCAGGTTGATTGCGTAGACAAGTTTTACATCCAGCAGGTTGTCATTACTTTCTGAACGAGACGTCCAGGTTTATGTCCAACTTACATCCGGTGTAGGGGTTGAACTTCCTACCTCGGTATCAGCTCACCGGAAGTGTAACATATAAAGAGTCAAACAAAAAGTAGTCTTGGACCTAACAAAATTGGACGTCGGAAAATTGGAAGTAGGAGCGTGTCACAGTTATGACTTAACAGTTGTTAATATGGTAGCAGACATGTTGTAATATATATAAAATTACCGGATCCAGTGCCAAGCAAAAAGTATGTTTGGACCAAACATAGCACACAAACAAATGAACAAGTATTATAATGTAAATTTCCGTTCACTGAGCGTTGAAATTGCGGAGGATGTCACAAACAAGACAAATAACACCATGGCCCTAGTATGACTCTCTAGCGTCCTTCTGTTCAGATGGGAGGTCATGTGTAGCGATATATTATCCCTCGGCACTGAATCAGTTAAACGGGGCTGCATAAGGAAAACTACTGTTTATAATCCCATGACAGATACCGGAAGTCGCTTAAGACGATTAATCATCCCATGTCAATTAATCAGTTAAGAGCTAATGTTCTTATCCTTTCGGCCACGTCGACCTCTAACTGTCACGTAGAAAAGAATTACACCTGTTAACTCAAGGTCAGTTATTTGCTCAGATTCCCTCCCCTGTATTTTACCTTCAGCAGTAATGTCCCTTTTATGACATCCCAAGGTTGTGTACGTGAGCGCAAAGAGATAAGGCATGGTCTCGGGAAGACAGATAACCAGGACCCAGGAACAGAGAACCAAGACCGTTAGGGAGCACAATAAGGCCACAGTACCGGACAGTGTAAGACATGGTATGCAACTGTAATGACACTTTTCCTAAATCGGCAGATTTTGTTAGAGGTAAGTCGCTTATTTTTTTTTTTCATATCCTATTTACAGGACATCACTGTCAATACCAGCATTTTACTGCAGATGTTGATGTCTTGGCATGTTTACGTTCAGTAATTTGCCATTGCTTTCTGAACCACCGGCTTCCATACTAAGACATTAAAACCCAGCGCGACACGGTCTGCTGCCTGGTCGGTCGCAGCTGTGTTTTGAACGCAGGTAAACGGGCTTACAGATCGCACCCATAAGACCTTAGCTACGGAAGGTCGCATACTAGCAACGTAATAAATCGTAGAAGATATTATATGATTCAGTTCCAAACAAGAATTAGGTTCGGATCAAACATTTTACGCAATCAAATGAACAAATATTACAATGTACATTTCTGTTCATTGAGCATTAACATTGCCGGAGATACCACGAAACAAAGCAAATAGCACGATGGCTCTAGTACCGTCCTTTTGTCCAGTGGGGTAACATGTGGCGATATATAGGGTGTATTTTTAATGACTGTGCAATGTTTGAAAATATTGCCGGTCTAAATTTTGTATTCATCCTCTGTAAAGTTCATGCAACATAATGGGTAAATACAAAACTTCTTCTTCTTCAGCGTTCCGAGCCATTGAGGTTCTTTGCTGCAGATACAATCCGTCTCCATTCGTCTCTCTGGTTGACCCTCTCTTGCCAGTCGTTGATTCCAAGTGCTTGTAGGTCTGTATATATATATTATCTCTCCACCGCCTTCTTGGTCTACCTCGGGGTCTACGGTCATTTATTTCCTGAGTGTAAGCGAGTTTTGTTTCCCTATTATCTTCCATTCTTTCTATATGCCCCAGCCATTGTAGTCTATTAGCCTTCATGATACCAGTGATTAGCGGGGACTTAAACAGCTCATAAATGTCCTTGTTACTTCTTCTTTTCCACTCTCCACTTTGTGTATCCCTAATGGGTTCATAGATGCGTCTTAAAATTTTGTTCTCAAAGGTTTGTAACAAGGCTTCGTCTCCTTTCGTTGTACTCCAGGTTTCAGAGCCATACAGCACAACTGGTCTGATCAGTGTTTTGTATATTGTGATTTTGGTGTTACGAGATAGCGCCTTTGATTTTAGTAGATGTTGTAGTGCATAGTGTATCTTATTTCCAGAAGTGATTCTTCTTCTTCTGCTGCGTTCATCCGGAGTTTTTTTCCGGACGTGATTGCGTTGTGCTCGTTTACAGCAGAGCTGCGTTTTTGCGCCGTTAGGCTGACACATCCGACTTCTGCGGGCATTTGTTGACCGGGTTAACTTTCCCGAGGGAATTGATTCTAGTTTGTATTTCTTCCCTTATGATGTTGGAGCAGTTGAATATTGTACCCAGACGTGTACAAAACTTGGACCGGCAATATTTTCAAACACTGCAAAGTCATTAAAAATACACCCTGTATTAAGAGAATGCACATTTCCTGGGACAACACATCGTTGTAATACGTGGATATAAACAAGTCCTTTTAAATGCACATTTTTAACCATTACCCTCCTTGAACAACAATCACCTTCACATTAATAACATATTTGGGGCTGACTCTGTCAAGGATGATTAATCTGAACCAGGGTTGGGTCCTAATATAACTTCTCTTTGAGGTTGAACGGAGTAGGGGTAATGGTAGAATTGAATGCACGTACATACCTTTGAATATAAGCGTTAACAGATTCAGTGCCAAACAAACAAGTAGGCTTGGATCAAACAAAAATGGATGACGGAAAATGGGAAGTAGTGTGTGTCACAGTTATGTCTTTAAAATTAGTAATGTTGTTGTTGAGTTGAGCTAAGAACCGACATCACTGCACTCAGGACATTCACATATGCGCCCGTCTCCTTGTTCAACAGCCAGCGACGAGTCACACTACTAATCGTTCTCACCGCTATCTGACTGAAAGTTCTCTTGGTCTTTCCTGGTCTTTGAGATTCTACCAGAACCCCTGCCAATCCTCCGCAATCTCATCCTTTCCACATTCTGTTCTCAATCTTTTCCGCCACCTTCTCCACCGGGTCCCACAGGCGCACGACCATCTCTAACTTGTCCATAGGTAATCTACCACCAAGAGGTGCATTCCCTGCCAGCCTATCAGTCTGTTCATTCCCCTGCACTCCCGCATGGCCAGGGCAAAAACTCCATACAATTCGCTCAATCTGTGACCTCTGAAGAGATGTGAGCCCATTCCACACGATACATTCCTTTCTCCGCCTTACTAAGCATACTCTTTGAGTTCGCCAAAGAAAGTTATTTTTATGGTATCAGACATGTATTATACATCAAATTAAAGGAAGTAGCGTTGGGAAGTCTACTGCATTGATATTTCAACTATAATTTGGTTTATTAGCCTATGGCAGTTACAGGAAGTTCAAATAAGACGATTTATCATCCCATGGCAATTAATCAGTTAAAAGGACACGTGAGTTATGGCCGTGGTCGTGTCGGCAAACACAGAAAGCATCCTGGTAGTCTAGGCAACGCTGGTAGCCGGCATAACCACAGAATCAACTTTGACAGATACCATCTTGGCCATTTGGGCAAAGAGAGTATGAAATTCTACCACAAGACCAAAAAATACATTCCGCAGCCCATCCATCAATGTGGACAAGCTGTGGTCACTGTTGAGAGAGCAGTCTAGAGCCATGTACCTGGACCAGCAGACCGAGAAGCCACCATCCATCAATGTGGACAAGCTGTGGTCACTGTTGAGTGAGCAGTCTAGAGCCATGTACCTGGACCAGCAGACCGAGAAGGCACCGGTCATCGATGTAGTCCAGTCTGGCGATTACAAGGGTTTGGGAGAAGGTCATCTATCTAAGAGGCCAGTGATTGTCAAGGCCAAGTTCTTCAGCAAAGTTGCAGAAAGGAGAACCAAGGAAGCCTGTGATGCCTGTGTGCTGACTGCATACATTCCTCAATAAATAACTGTTAACTTAAACAAAGCCGTCTCCATGGCGAAAGGCTTACAGACGCGATTCGTAAGCCCGCTTACCCGGTCGTTCAGAAAGAGATGACTAACTACTGAACGTAAATTTGCCAAGACATCAACAATAGCAGCAAATGCTGGTGTTGACAGCGATGTCCTGTAAAACAGGATATGCAAAAAAAAAAAAAAAACTTAAACAAAACAACTTTCATTCTTGTTTTCTTCCGCTGACACAAAGCAATATGGGGTTTTTGTGTGTGGTTTGTTGGCGTGCTTTTAAACTCAAGCGTAGTAGACCGTTCGGCACTCCCTGGGTGATGAGTTCAGTATTACATTGACCGTCTTTACCCCACAAGACATTCTGGGACCAATTTTAGACTAGGTCGACATGGGGGTATCAGTGTCATATTGTAAACAAAAAAAAAAAAATTGAATTCGCCCAGCTGCGCATCGAACCGATGACCTCAAATTCGAATGACTTAACAATTATTGTATCCTTTTCATCCAGGATTGACAGACATGGAACGATGTATAGTCATCGTCTGCGGTGTCCTGTGCCTCATCGCCGTCGCCGTCCTCGTCGACAATCTGGTCTTTATTTGGAGACAGTACAGCAGGTTGAGGACGGCGGTGATATCATCTACCTGGCTGGTGGCCATGTGTCCGGTAGGTGGCGGTACTGTTCTTTGTGGTCTGCGGATGTTTGTGGGAGTCTCTCTCTCTCTCTCTCTCTCTCTCTCTCTCTCTCTCTCTCTCTCTCTCTCTCTCTCTCTCTCTCTCTCTCTCTCTCTCTCTCCTCTCTCCTCTCTCATTACTCACTATCTGACTCTGTCTGTCTGTCTGTCTGTCTGTCTGTCTGTCTGTTTGTCTGTCTGTCTGTCTGTCTGTCTGTCTGTCTGTCTGTCTGTCTGTCTGTCTTTCTTTCTTTCTTTCTTTCTTTCTTTCTTTCTTTCTTTCTTTCTTTCTTTTCTTTTCTTTTCTTTCTTTTCTTTTCTTTTCTTTCTTTCTGTTATGTGTACTAATTATGCGTGTTTGTTTAGAAATGTGTACCCAACAGGTGTCGCTGTTTGTGTGCTCTAGCCCGACTGTATGGATAGTTATGTGTGTATGCTATGCGTGCGTGTCAATATATATCATGTAGAAAGGACTGGTTTTGTGTGTGTGAGTGTGTGTGAGTGTGTGTGTGTGTGTGTGAGTGTGCATACAGTATGTTTGTTTCTGTGTGTACTTATACTGTTTCATGTGTGTACTTGTACTATTTCCTGGGTACTTACACTGTTTCTTGTGTGTACTTTACTGTTTCCTGTGTACTTGTACTGTTTCCTGTGTGTACTTGTACTGTTTCCTGTGTGTACTTGTACTGTTTCCTGTGTGTACTTGTACTGTTTCATGTGTGTACTTGTACTGTTTCATGTGTGTACTTGTACTGTTTCATGTGTGTACTTGTAATGTTTCCTGTGTACTTGTACTGTTTCCTGTGTACTTGTACTGTATACTGTGTGTATTTGTACTGTTTCCTGTGTACTTGCACTGTTTCCTGTGTGTACTTGTACTGTTTCCTGTGTACTTACACTGTTTCTTGTGTGTACTTTACTGTTTCCTGTGTACTTGTACTGTTTCTTGTGTGTACCTGTACTGCTTCCTGTGTACTTGCACTGTTTCCTGTGTGTACTTGTACTGTTTCCTGTGTACTTACACTGTTTCTTGTGTGTACTTTACTGTTTCCTGTGCACTTGTACTGTTTCCTGTGTGTACTTGTACTGTTTCCTGCGTGTACTTGTACTGTTTCCTGTGTACATGTACTGTTTCATGTGTGTACTTGTACTGTTTCCTGCACACTTGTACTATTTCCTGTGTGTACTTGTACTGTTTCCTGTGTACATGTACTGTTTCCTGTGTGTACTTGTACTGTTTCCTGCACACATGTACTGTATTCTGTGTACTTGTACTGTTTCCTGTGTACATGTACTGTTTCATGTGTGTACTTGTACTGTTTCCTGCACATATGTACTGTTTCCTGTGTGTATTTGTACTGTTTCCAGTATGTACTTGTACTGTTTCATGTGTACTTGCACTGTTTCATGTGTGCATTTGTACTGTTTCCTGTGTGCTTGCACTGTTTCATGTGTGTACTTGTACTGTTTCCTGTGTGTACTTGCACTGTTTCTTGTCTGTACTTGTACTGTATCCTGTGTGTACTTGTACTGTTTCATGTGTGTACTTGTACTGTTTCCTGTGTACTTGTACTGTTTCCTGTGTGTACGTTTACTGTTTCCTGTACACTTGTAGTGTTTCCTGTGTGTACTTGTACTGTTTCCTGTGTGTACTTACACTGTTTCCTGTATGTACTTTTACTGTTTCCTGTGTGTACTTGTACTGTTTCCTGTGTACTTGAACTGTTTCCTGTGTGTACCTGTACTGCTTCCTGTGTACTTGCACTGTTTCCTGTGTGTACTTGTACTGTTTCCTTTGTGTACTTGTACTGTTTCCTCTGTGTACTTGCATTGTTTCCTACATGATGTGCACCGTCTTCTATGTGACTTGCACTGTTTCTTGCGTGACATTTATTTTCTTATAAGTTACTTGCACTGTTTTCTTGTGAGGAGCACAAGGGAGGATCCTGCAGATCTTGTTCGCATCTGTGGATATTTGACAACTAAGGTCGTTTTATCTAGCTAAGAATCATCTGAAGTCGGAGAGTATCTGCGTGCACGGCGGGGAACCACCAGTCTGCACACCAGTAAGTCAGACATGGGACAACGGATACTCACGCAAACCTCAGTCCGGTATGAATCACACTGATGTTGGACAACAGGATGTCTCCACAGTACTTAGCGCTGGAGTTCACAGCCAGCGAACGCAAGCAAGCAAGCAAGCATCTAGCCAAGAACTATACCTGTCTGAACTGTACTTGGTACAGTTTGTTGTACATGTGCTGCAGTTTTAATTGTTTGCCCTTAAGCACACTAAGCTCACTGTGACATAGAAAGAACATTCAACTGTATTTTCAAGTGCCTGTTGAGTCTAAAGTTAATAGTTTGTCCAATCATGTATTTCGCAGCATCTCAAGAGGTGCTCGCTGCAGAGTTATATACCATATGTAATGAATAAATGAATACTGCTTAGGCTAAAACACTTAAAACACACAGTCATATTTGTTTGAATGTGGAACGTGTGTTATTCACCCCAGTAATCTAACATTTAAAACGAAAGCTTTCTGTATGCACACAGCTGGCTGAAACTGCCTAATTGCTAAGGCCTCACTATATTCGAATAATCATTTATATCTGAGCGTCTGGCCGTACCAGCCAGGCGGCCCTTTTTCTCAGGCTCAAGAACTAAAACGCACCGTACTATAGGCAGTAATGATAGTTTATTGTTTGTCGAATACAGTGTAGGAAATTAAGCGAAATAAACTTCAAAATTAAATGACAATTGGAAAGCTTGTAAGGAAAGTAGCAAGAGGAAGTCATTTTGTTTTAATTTTTGCATACCCTATTACAGGACATCGCTCAGCATTTTATCGCTGTTGTTGATTTCTTGGCAAGAGTACGCTCAGTAGTTTGCCATTGATTTCTTCTGAGCGACTGGCTCCCGATTCTCGCGCAGCTGCGTTTGCTCACGTGGATAAACGGGATTACGGAGAAAGTCAGTCGCTAAAGCCTAGGCCAGGGAGACCGGCAGAGGAAGACATAGCAATACATAATCGGGACACGAATATAGACTTAATCTGTGATTCTAGTGACCATGTGAAATGGCGAACAATGACATTCCATGTTCTGTGGCATGACACATGATGATGACAGTAAGGAGGCTGACATGTCCACATCGCCAACTGAGAGCAGTTTAGTTACGAAAATATGATTATAGCACCATATACCATAATTACACGTGGCACGGAAACGCGTCCTTCACAATTTATGTTATTTTCACTGTGGTGAAGGTCATCGGTTGAGAAAAACAACTTCCTTTCACAAAGGTTCTGACCTGATTCGTGCACTGATTTTTTTTTTTTTTTTTTTTTTGCATATCATTTTTGCAGGACATCGCAGTCAACACCAGCATTTCTGCCGCTGTGATTTCTTGGCAATTTTACGTTTAGTTGTTTGCCATTGCTTTCTAAACGACCTGCACCGATACCAACGCAAAACGCCACAGAGGCCGGCTCATGAACTGATGCTGGCTTGAAATATAGAGGTCAAAACACGCGGTGAATATAGAGCTTGGAAGTGCACAGGTAGCAGGGTGAATAGGGAGGTGAGAAAATTGAGCCGTGGTTGGACAGGACGCAAGCTAAGTTGAGCTGGGTTGAGTTGAGTTGAGCTGAGATGAGTTGAGTTGAGCTGAGATGAGTTGAGTTGTGTTGAGTTGAGCTGAGATGAGTTGAGCAGAGTTGGGTTGGGTTGGGTTGAGTTGAGTTGAGTTAAGTTGAGTTGAGCAGAGTTGGGTTGAGCAGAGTTGAGTTGAGTTGAGGTGAGCAGAGTTGAGTTGAGTTGAGTTGAGCTGGGCTGGGCTGAGCTGAGATGAGTTGAGTTGAGTTGAGTTGGTTTTAGTTGAGTTGAGTTGAGTTGAGCTGAGCTGAGCTGAGTTGAGGTGAGTTGAGTTGAGTTGAGTTGAGCTGTGTTGAATTGAGTTGAGTTGGTTTTAGTTGAGTTGAGTTGGTTTTAGTTGAGTTGAGTTGAGTTGAGTTGAGTTGAGTTGAGGTGAGTTGAGTTGAGTTGAGTTGAGCTGTGTTGAATTGAGTTGAGTTGGTTTTAGTTGAGTTGAGTTGAGTTGAGTTGGTTTTAGTTGAGTTGAGTTGAGTTGAGCTGGTTTTAGTTGAGTTGAGTTGGTTTTAGTTGAGTTGAGTTTGTTTGAGTTGAGTTGAGTTGAGTTGATTTTAGTTGAGTTGAGTTGAGTTGGTTTGAGTTGAGTTGAGTTGAGTTGAGCTGGTTGTAGTTGAGTTGAGTTGAGTTGAGCTGGTCTTAGTTGAGTTGAGTTGAGTTGAGTTGGTTTGAGTTGAGTTGAGTTGAGTTTTAGTGAGTTGAGTTGAGTTGAGTTGGTTTGAGTTGAGTTGAGTTGAGTTGAGTTGAGTTGAGCTGAGCTAAGTTGAGCTGAGCTGAGCTGAGTTGAGTTGGGTTGAGTTGATTGAGTTGAGTTGAGTTGAGTTGAGCTGAGTTGAGATGGGTTGAGTTGGATTGAGTTGAGTTGGGTTGGGTTGAGTTGAGCTGAGCTGAGCTGAGTTGAGTTGGGTTGAGTTGAGTTGGGTTGGGTTGAGCTGAGTTGAGCTGAGCTGAGTTGAGTTGAGTTGAGTTGAGTTGAGCTGAGCTGAGCTGAGTTGGGTTGGGTTGAGTTGAGTTGAGTTGAGTTGAGCTGAGTTGAGCTGAGCTGAGTTGAGTTGAGTTGGGTTGAGTTGAGTTGAGTTGAGCTGAGTTGAGTTGAGTTGAGCTGAGTTGAGCTGAGTTGAGTTGAGTTGAGTTGAGTTGAGTTGAGTTGAGCTGAGTTGAGTTGAGCTGAGTTGAGTTGGGTTGAGTTGATTCAAGAACCGGCATCATAACACTCGGGGACACTCCCATACATGCTCTGATCTCATCTTCAATAGCCAGCGGTTAATCCCAACACGAATAGTAAATAGTACTATGGCAGCCTGAATATGTCTTTACAAGTCTTAAAAGTCGAGAGGATCGACTTCATTGCCCCGGGTTTTATGTCATATGGCTCGATCTCTTTCGGCAGGGTGGTCTGCCGAAAGAATCGCACACAGCACAAACTACGTAGCTCCAGCGACGACCCCCAGGAGTTTCCGAGAAAAATGCACTCGTGAACCGAAAGACGTAGGGTAATCGAACTCACAACTTTCGGAGCACGAGATAGACGGCTTGACCACTTCGCCAAAGAGACTCCTAGTCTGAATATGTGTCCGAATGGTTCTTTCAGATCCTCTAGTCATTCCCCGCAGCACCATTCTCTCCAGGCTGTGTTGATCTGTCTGTTCTTTCGCACTATACACAAGATCCCACACATCTGCCTTATCATGCACCAATACCCGACCTAGCGGTGCAGATCCAGCCAATCTGCCCGTCTGCTCGTTTCCCGCCACGCCAGCATGTCCTAGATAAATTCAACAACCTAACTGGAATCCACAAGACACATATTAACAGTACAGGAAGGATTGGTTGGCACTAGAATATAGCAAAGGATATGAGGAACAGCGCGAGATGGTTGGGGATCTGTGTTTTTTTTGGGGGGATAACAGAAAGAAGGAGGAGGCAGACGACGACGAAGAAGATGAGAAGAAGGAGGAAGACGAATCATTGGGGGTAAACGAAGAAGAGGAGGAGGAGGAGGTGGGAGGAAGAACAAGAAGAAGGAGGAGGAGATATGCTAAGAAAGAAGAAGCGGAACAAGAAGGAGGAGAAGGAAGGAGGAGGAGGAGGAGAATTAGAAGATAGAAGAAAGAGGAAAGAAAAAAAGTGGAGGAAGAAAGAAGAAGAGGAGAAAAAAGAAACAGGAAGAAGAAGCAGCAGCAGAATGAAAAGGAGAAAACGTGAATTAATGGCTCCGTGAATTCGTGTTGCCGTGTGACAACTAAGCCGCCAGTTATCAGATTATCTGCCGATCAAACATCCCCTCGCTACAACAAGATGATATTCAACATCGTTCACATGTTACCAATTCACACGCTGCCATTCTTCTTATCTTTCTGACAAATTGATGTGTTTTAAATATAGCACCCGTCCTTGGAATGTAAAAAAAACATTAGTTGCGTAACCTTAATAGGACGTCGCAGTCAACCCAGCATTTTTTTATTGCTTGTGATTTCTTGGCATGTTTACGTTCAATAGTTTGCTATTGCTTTCCGAACGACCGGCACCGATAACATTGTATGAAAACCAGCGCAAGACAGACAGAAAGCGAGAAAGAAGGAAAAAACCCCCCCCAAAAACCCCCCCCATTTTTAAAAAAAAAAAAATTTTTTTTTTTTTTAAAATTTGGGGGGAAAAAAAAATTTTTTGGGGGGTTTTTTTCCCCCAAAAAAAAATTTTTTTTCCCCCCCAAAAAAAAAAACCCTTTTTTCCCCCCCGGGTTTTTTTCCCCCCCCCCTTTTTTTTGGGGCCCCTTTTAATTTGGGGGAAAAAAAATTTTTTTTAAAAAAATTTCCCCCCCCGGGGGGGTTAACCCCCCCCTTTTTTTTCCCCCCGGGTTAAAATAGTGTTTTCCCCCCCCAAAAAAAACCCCGGGGGGGGGGCCCCCTTTTTTTGGGGGGGGCCTTTTTCCCCCGGGGGGGAAAACGGAAAAAAGGGGGCCCCCCCAAAATTTCCCCTTTTAAAAATTTTTCTTCTTTCCCCTTTTTAAAAAAATTTTTTTTAAAAAAATTTTTTTTTTAAAAAAAATTTTTTTTTTTAAAAAATTGGCCTTTTTGGGGCCCCCTTTTTTCCCAAAAAAATTTTTTTTTTAATTTTCCCCCAAAAATTTTAAAAAACCCCCCCCAAAAAAAATTTTTTTTTTTTAAAAAAAAATTTTTTTTAAAAATTTTAAAATTTTTAAAATTTTAAAACCCCTATTTAAAAAAAAAAAAATTTTTTTTTTTCCTTTTGGGGAAAAAAAAAAAATTTAAAAAAAGGGAAAACCCCCCTTTTTTTAAAAAAAAATTTTTTCCCCCCCCCCCAAAAAAAAAATTTTCCCCTTTCAAAAACCCCGGGAAAAAAGAAAATTTTTTTTTTTTTTGGGAAAAAAAGTTTTTTAAAAAGCCTTTTTTTAAAAAAAAAAAAAAAAACCCAAAAAAAAAAAAAAAAATTTTTTCCCCCCCGGGTCCCCAAAGGGGGGAAAAACCCCCCCCGGGCCCAAAACCCTTTTTTTTTTCCCCCCCCCTGGGAAAAAAAATTGTCAAAATTTTTTTCCCCCCTTTTTTAAAAAATTTAAAATTTTTTTTGGGGGGTTTTTTTTAAATTTTTTTTTAAAAAGAAAAATTTTTTGTGTTTTTTTTTTAAAATTTTTTTAAAGGTTTTTTTTTTTGGGGTTTTTTTTCCCCCTTTTTTAAAAAAAAACCCCCCCCCCCCCCCGGGGGGGGCCGGGGGGGGGGAAAAAATTTTTAAAAAAAAGGGGCCCCGGGGGGGGGAAAGGGGGGCCCAAAAAAAATTTTTTTTTTTTTTAAAAAAAAAAAGGGGGGGAAAAAAAAAACGGGGTTTTTTTAAAAAAAGGGGGGGTGGTTTTTTTTTAGATATTCAACATCGTTCACATGTTACCAATTCACACGCTGCCATTCTTCTTATCTTTCTGGCAAATTGATGTGTTTTAAATATAGCACACGTCCTTGGAATTTTAAAAAAAATTAGTTGCGTAACCTTAATAGGACGTCGCAGTCAACCCAGCATTTTTTGATTGCTTGTGATTTCTTGGCATGTTTACGTTCAGTAGTTTGCTATTGCTTTCCGAACGACCAGCACCGATAACATTGTATGAAAACCAGCGCAAGACAGACAGAAAGCGAGAAAGAAAGAAAGAAACTCCCACCTAAAAGGCCTCCCATGCCATCACGATGTATGCAATCAAACATTTTTGTCCAGTTAATATCTGATGTACAGTTTCCAAACGAGGACATATTTCTATTCCCAAGCAAATGGAACTAACTGATGTACAGTTTCCAAACGAGGACATATTTCTATTCCCAAGCAAATGGAACTATCTGATGTACAGTTTCCAAACGAGGACATATTTCTATTCCCAAGCTTGCTTGCTTGCTTGTGTTCGTTGGCTTGAGCTCCAATGCGAAGTCCTGTATGTCGGATGAAGTCATCCTGTTGTCCAACATCAGTGTGATGTCATACAGGACCTGAGGTTTGCGTGAGTATCCGTTGTCCCATGTCTGGCTTATTGGTGTGCAGACTAGTGGTTCCTCGCCATACAGGCAGACACTCTCCGACTTCGGAGGAATCGGCGATCCTACTGACTTTAGCCAGGACCACGAAGGGACCTGTTGCCCAGGACGCTCGACGAGGGCGCGTCAATAGGTCTTGGCCAATATATAACCCGGCCCTGGTGCCTTGGAAACACCTCTGCGTCCCTATTCCCAAGCAAATGGAACTATCTGATGCACAGTTTCCAAACGAGGACATATTTATATTCTCAAGCAAATGGAACTATCTGATGTACAGTTTCCAAACGAGGACATATTTCTATTCCCAAGCAAATGGAACTATCTGATGTACAGTTTCCAAACGAGGGCATATTTCTATTCCCAAGCAAATGGAACAATCTGATGTACAGTTTCCAAACGAGGATATATTTCTATTCCCAAGCCAAAATAGAACTATCTGATGTACAGTTTCCAAACGAGGACATATTTCTATTCCCAAGCAAATGGAACTATCTGATGTACAGTTTCCAACCGAGGACATATTTCTATTCCCAAGCAAATGGAACTATATGATCTACAGTTTCCAAACGAGGACATATTTCTATTCCCAAGCAAATGGAACCTATTTCAACCCTGTTCCCCACCGCCCACAGAATACCTGTTTGTTCCCCCCCCCCCCCCCTCATTACCCCAACTCTGTGGCAATAAACATCTGTCAGCTGTCTGGAGTACAAAAGAACCGGTTGAACGTGTCCTGAAATATCAATAATTCCCGCGGTAAACATACAGCCTTATACCCCGCACGAGATTTACCCTCACAAGAACTAAATAGTAGTGCTGATAAAACACGTGACGTCATGCTAACACGACAACGTGATATGGTTGCTCATCATCAAGTGTCCTGCCGATTGGCATGGGTGATTATGCTTCTCCACATTTTGCGACCTCCAACGGCAGGTATCAGTTCGTGTGTTGACGCCCGTCCGTGACATTACACAAGATTGTCAAGAATTTTCTCAAGCCGTCTTCCTCTATCTCTTTCTGCAAATTTTTCCACTTGTCACAACATGTTCCAGATTTTGTTTTCTCATAATGTGGCCTAAAAATGATGACTGCTTCGTTTTGATGTTTGTGATAAGTTGTCTTTGTGACTTAGCTTTCCTTATAATGTCCAGATTGCTCATTTTGGCTGTCCAATTAATTTTCAGCATTCTTCTATAAAATCACACCTCCAAGGCTTCCAGCTATTATTTTCGTCTGATTACCAATTGTTCGGGATTGGAGGTCATATATTAGAACTGGTTTTATGTAACATGCAAGAAGTCTTGCAGATAAAGAAACAATGAATGCAATTGTTTTATTTTTTTCCGATGATCATAGAAAGATAAACACAGCTGTGGGTGATTTGGAAGCAGACTGCCTTGCGTTGTTGTCTATACAAAGGTATGAGTGCCGGTCGTTCAGAAAGCAATGGTAAACTACTGAACGTAAACTTGTCAAGAAATCACAAACATCCAGAAAGATGTTTGCTGATGTAATCAAGACCTTTATTTAAGTGTTATAGACAATTGAGCAGCTTTAGACAAGCTGAAACATTAAAGACGTTTTCGACACCGCATATGTTACCGAAGCCCAAAAGAGAAGCGAAAAATAATAACAAGTGAGAACAGGACACCCAAGCCGCGTCGCTACAAAGCAGGAGAAACACCGCACTGTAACCATCACCCGGATCGGAAAAGTCCGAAAGGTCATGGTTCGTAGTGCACTTGTTCCTGCTGCGAGGCGCCGTCGTCATTTGGAGGTGACAGGTTCGAATCCCGGTCGGTAACTATAGCTTTCAAAGTTTATGTTGTCAAGTGCGTCTTTTTGTCTCTACTTTCTTCTTCTCCTTCTATGAGTGCCAAACAGTACTGTGTGTGTTTATTTATGAACTGTCTCAAAGGGTTCCCCAATGGATTTCCTGTCGACTACTGCAGTAAAGCGTAGGTAACGACCGCTTGTGGTGGAATAGAGCGTCTTGCAAGGACCACGCCCCGTGGCCATAGCGAGGGCAATGAGGGGTCCAAGCCTTGATAGAATTAGCCCAGTGTAAGAGCTGGCTTCCGCTGGGAGCGTGCAAGAGGGTGGATCCGCAAGCTGTGAAAAGAAGGCAATATGGCAGCAACGACGTCCATCTATTGACTGGGTCATAGCTAGCCACCGAGGCGGGGGTGAGGACTGAGGCAGACTGCAGCGGAAAGAAGCTGGCTTTCCCGCGGTCAGTTACGGTGCAGTGATAACGATGGTAGATGCACCGGGTACCCAATGTTTCTCCTCCGAGGGTGGGATGGCTTCTGGGCAGACACACTTAGCGATGTCGATATGGGAAATGTACGACCACGAACGTCTCTAAAATGAATACATAGGAAATCAACCAGTTGAGGCCACTGAAATAAACAGAAGTAGAGACTAGAGGACGCACTAGACAACATAAAATTTGAAAGCTATAGTTACCGACCGGGAGTCGAACCTGTCATATGGAGTGTCTAGTTGGTCATGCGTCGAAGTACACTTGTTCCTGCAGCCAGGCGCTGTCGCCATTTTGAGGTGACAGGTTCGAAACCCGGTCGGTAACTATAGCTTTCAAATTTTATGTTGTCTTGTGCGTCCTCTAGCCTCTACTTCTTTCTTATCCTTCTGTGTGCGCCAAACAATACTACGTGTGTTTATTTACTTATTTACGAATATGAATACACACGACAGGAGAAAAACGTCCGGGAGTTATGACCCTGACGAGCCCGTCCCGTGATAGTGTCAGAAAAGTAAAGGGTCTGAAACATTCGGCGTGGGTGGACTTCTTCTGATGATCAGAACCCTCTGTCGTGTTTTCGCCACACTGCCAGCTACCATGCATGTCGTAAGATACCCGATATCTGGTCTTCCTGCCTGTCACCACTCTACCGCTATTCCCGATTGCCAGTTTGCCATAGATAAATTCTGCTACAATCGATATACTC
>JACEFZ010018945.1:0-65000 GCA_014155875.1 Cepaea nemoralis | reverse complement strand
TCATCATCATCAAAATCATCATCATCATCACCACTTCCACTTTTGCCGTCAAACGTCGTGGGGAGGAATAATTGCCGTTCCAGCGCTCGGTGGACGGCACTGGATAGTGTCATTCCGTATGATTGTATAATACAATGCCTTTGATGTCGTCAATCCGTTTCCTTTTCCGGCGTCTTCTTGCTCTCGTAGCAGATGATCTTTCATGAAGGGCCAGTGCTGGTAGTTGATGGTGTTGCATTCTAACGAGATGGCCAAACCACTTGATCTTCTGTTTTTCAATAAATGTTTCATAAGGTGTTGATCCCACTGTCTATCCGATAACATCATTTCTTGTTCAGTCTCGGATACTTCATTTGGTAGCTCCCCTCTAGCATATCATCTCGCAGATGTCGGTCAGCTGCACTATAATGTTGACTTCTCTTCCTTGACTTGGGGACGTAAATTACACGTACCTAAGAAGTCAGAGTGGGTTATCCTGTTGGCGAGGGACACTGGTAATAGGGAAAGACAACGTTCACGCAAAAAATCAGTCCAGGGCACTCATTAGTGGCAGTAATCAATGCTAGTAGCACCATGTGTGTGGATTACGCTGGAGTTCAAAGCGGGCGGTCCAGAAAAGTTGTTACTTTAACAACTTCTTACTCAACAGTTGCTGCTATAACATACAGTAACAATACGAGAGAGAGAGAGAGAGAGAGAGAGAGAGAGAGAGAGAGAGAGAGAGGCAGAGGGAGAGGGAGAGAGAGAGGCAGAGAGAGAGGCAGAGAGAGAGCACGAGAGAGAGAGAGAGAGGTGGGGGAGAGGCAGAGAGAGAGGCAGAGAGAGAGGCAGAGAGAGAGCACGAGAGAGAGAGAGAGGTGGGGGAGAGGCAGAGAGAGAGGCAGAGAGAGAGCACGAGAGAGAGCACGAGAGAGAGAGAGGTGGGGGGAGAGGCAGAGAGAGAGGGAGAGAGAGAGGTGGGGGAGAGGCAGAGAGAGAGGCAGAGAGAGAGCACGAGAGAGAGAGAGAGGTGGGGGAGAGGCAGAGAGAGAGGCAGAGAGAGAGGCAGAGAGAGAGAGCACGAGAGAGAGAGAGAGAGGTGGGGGAGAGGCAGAGAGAGAGGCAGAGAGAGAGGCAGAGAGAGAGCAACGAGAGAGAGAGAGAGAAAGGTGGGGGAGAGGCAGAGAGAGAGGCAGAGAGAGAGGCAGAGAGAGAGGCAGAGAGAGAGGCAGAGAGAGAGAGAGAGGTGGGGGAGAGGCAGAGAGAGAGGCAGAGAGAGAGGCAGAGAGAGAGCACGAGAGAGAGAGAGGTGGGGGAGAGGCAGAGAGAGAGGCAGAGAGAGAGGCAGAGAGAGAGGCAGAGAGAGAAGCACGAGAGAGAGAGAGAGAGGTGGGGGGAGAGGCAGAGAGAGAGGCAGAGAGAGAGAGGCAGAGAGAGAGGTGGGGGAGAGGCAGAGAGAGAGAGAGAGGTGGGGGAGAGGCAGAGAGAGAGGCAGAGAGAGAGGCAGAGAGAGAGGCAGAGAGAGAGAGAGGTGGGGGAGAGGCAGAGAGAGAGAGAGAGGTGGGGGAGAGGCAGAGAGAGAGGGAGAGAGAGAGGTGGGGGGAGGCAGAGAGAGAGAGAGAGGTGTGGGGAGAGAGAGAGAGAGAGGTGGGGGAGAGGCAGAGAGAGAGAGAGAGGTGGGGGAGAGGCAGAGAGAGAGGGAGAGAGAGAGAGAGGTGGGGGAGAGGCAGAGAGAGAGGGAGAGAGAGGTGGGGGAGAGGCAGAGAGAGAGAGAGAGGTGGGGGAGAGGCAGAGAGAGAGGGAGAGAGAGAGAGAGAGGTGGGGGAGAGGCACAGAGAGAGAGAGCACGAGAGAGAGAGAGAGGGAGAGAGGTGGGGGAGAGGGCACAGAGAGAGAGAGAGCACGAGAGAGAGAGAGAGGTGGGGGAGAGGCACAGAGAGAGAGAGAGCACAAGAGAGAGAGAGAGAGGTGGGGGAGAGGCACAGAGAGAGAGCACGAGAGAGAGAGAGAGAGGTGGGGGAGAGGCAGAGAGAGAGGCAGAGAGAGAGGCAGAGAGAGAGAGAGAGGTGGGGGAGAGGCACAGAGGAGAGAGACACGAGAGAGAGAGAGAGAGGTGGGGGAGGCAAGAGAGAGGCAGAGAGAGAGAGGCAGAGAGAGAGGTGGGGGAAGGGGAGAGAGAGGCAGGAAGAGAGAGGCAGAGAGAGAGGCAAAAGAGAGAGAGGTGGGGGAGAGGCAGAGAGAGAGAGAGAGGTGGGGGGAGGCAGAGAGAGAGGGAGAGAGAGAGAGAGGTGGGGGAGAGGCACAGAGAGAGAGCACGAGAGAGAGAGAGGAGGTGGGGGAGAGGCAGAGAGAGAGAGAGGCAGAGAGAGAGAGGCAGAGAGAGAAAAGGCAGAGAGAGAGAGAGAGGTGGGGGAGGCAGAGAGAGAGGCAGAGAGAGAGAGGCAGAAGAGAGAGGAAAAGAGAGAGAGGTGGGGGAGGCACAGAGAGAAGAGAGCACGAGAGAGAGAGAGGTGGGGAGAGGCAGAGAGAGAGGCAGAGAGAGAGGCAGAGAGAGAGAGGTGGGGAGAGAGGCAGAGAGAGAGAGAGGTGGGGGAGAGGCAGAGAGAGAGGCAGAGAGAGGCAGAGAGAGAGGCAGAGAGAGAGAGGTGGGGGAGAGGCAGAGAGAGAGAGGTGGGGGAGAGGGCAGAGAGAGAGGGAGAGAGAGAGAGAGGTGGGGGAGAGGCACAGAGAGAGAGCAAACGAGAGAGAGAGAGAGGTGGGGGAGAGGCACAGAGAGAGAGAGCAAAACGAGAGAGAGAGAGAGAGAGAGGGAGAGAGGGAGAGAGGTGGGGGAGAGGCACAGAATGAGAGAGCACGAGAGAGAGAGAGAGGTGGGGGAGAGGCACAGAAAGAGAGAGCACGAGAGAGAGAGAGAGAGGTGGGGGAGAGGCACAGAGAGAGAGAGCAACGAGAGAGAGAGCGAGAGAGAGAGAGAGGTGGGGGAGAGGCACAGAGAGAGAGCACGAGAGAGAGAGCACGAGAGAGAGAGGTGGGGGAGAGGCACAGAGAGAGAGCACGAGAGAGAGAGAGAGAGAGAGAGAGATAGAGAGAGAGAGAGAGAGAGATAGAGCTTCTAAAATGAACCACTACATCAAGGTAGGAAGTAACTACCAAATGGATGCCACGGTAACCATGTGAGCGTGTAAACAAATTGGCTGGCCATTTTAGGAATTCGGGTGTACCGGTTCACCCAGAATGCATTCCTCGCACATGCGTCTGTCAATGCAAATTGGACGAGAAAATATACTTGTTTACAAGAATATTCATATTGTCGTGTTAATATTCTTTTCTACACGTGAGTGTGTGTTTGTCTGACTGTATTTCCGCAACCATTTGTCATCATCATTATCAAGTGTCTTGCCAACTGGCGTGTATGATCATGATTCTCCACATCTTGTGATCTCTAACGTGATGTATCAGTTTGTGGGCTGACTCCCTTTCGTGCTATGCCACAAGACTCGCGAATTTTTATCTGGCCATACTCCTCTTCTCTCTTTCCACAAATCTTTCCATTTGTTATAATATGTTCTAGTTTTTGTCTTCTCATAAATTGGTTGCAAGTCATCACTGCCTCTTTCTGGTGTTTGTGATAATTGCGTCTTGTCTCCTGTGTCTTTGTGTCTTTGCCTCTTAGGTCTTTGTGTCTTTGCCTCTTGTGTCTTTGCCTCTTGTGTCTTTGTGTCTTTGCCTTTTGGGTCTTTGTGTCATTGCCTCTTGTGTCTTTGTGTGTTTGCCTCTTGTGTCTTTGTGTCTTTGCCTCTTGTGTCTTTGTGTGTTTGCCTCTTGAGTCTTTGCATCTTGTGTCTTTGTGTCTTTGCCTCATGTCTTTGTGTCTGTGCCTCTTGTGTCTTTATGTCTGTGCCTCTTGTGTCTTTGTGTGTTTGCCTCTTGTGTCTTTGCCTCTTGTGTCTTTGCCTCTTGTGTCTTTGTGTGTTTGCCTCTTGTGTCTTTGCCTCTTGTGTCTTTGTGTCTGTGCCTCTTGTGTCTTTGTGTCTGTGTCTCTTGTGTCTTTGTGTCTTTGCCTCTTGTGTCTTTGTGTGTTTGCCTCTTGTGTCTTTGTGTATGTGCCTCTTGTGTCTTTATGTGCTTGCCTCTTGTGTCTTTGCCTCTTGTGTCTTTGTGCCTTTGCCTCTTGTGTCTTTGTGTCTGTGCCTCTAGTGTCTTTGTGTGTTTACCTCTTGTGTCTTTGTGTGTTTGCCTCTTGTGTCTTTGCCTCTTTTGTCTTTGTGTGTTTGCCTCTTGTGTCTTTGCCTCTTTTGTCTTTGTGTGTTTGCCTCTTGTGTCTTTGTGTCTTTGCCTCTTGTGTCTTTGTGCCTTTGCCTCTTGTGTCTTTGTGTCTTTGCCTCTTGTGTCTTTGTGTCTGTGCCTCTTTTGTCTTTGTGTGTTTGCCTCTTGTGTCTTTGTGTGTTTGCCTCTTGTGTCTTTGCCTCTTTTGTCTTTGTGTGTTTGCCTCTTGTGTCTTTGCCTCTTGTGTCTTTGCCTCTTGTGTCTTTGTGTGATTGCCTCTTGTGTCTTTGCCTCTTGTGTCTTTGTGTCTGTGCCTCTTGTGTCTTTGTGTCTGTGTCTCTTGTGTCTTTGTGTCTTTGCCTCTTGTGTCTTTGTGTGTTTGCCTCTTGTGTATTTGTGTATGTGCCTCTTGTGTCTTTATGTGCTTGCCTCTTGTGTCTTTGCCTCTTGTGTCTTTGTGCCTTTGCCTCTTGTGTCTTTGTGTCTGTGCCTCTAGTGTCTTTGTGTGTTTACCTCTTGTGTCTTTGTGTGTTTGCCTCTTGTGTCTTTGCCTCTTTTGTCTTTGTGTGTTTGCCTCTTGTGTCTTTGCCTCTTTTGTCTTTGTGTGTTTGCCTCTTGTGTCTATGTGTCTTTGCCTCTTGTGTCTTTGTGTCTGTGCCTCTTTTGTCTTTGTGTCTTTGCCTCTTGTGTCTTTGTGTCTGTGCCTCTTTTGTCTTTGTGTGATTGCCTCTTGTGTCTTTGTGTCTTAGCCTCTTGTGTCTTTGCCTCTAGTGTGTCTAGTTTACTGCAGAGGAAAGGTTACACAAATGCACCTGGAACTAGACCAGCTGCAGATACTGTCGGATCAATAAATAAATGCTCAAACTGTCAGCCTGTCAGAGCTTCCATGCTAGACCAGTTGCTAACCAAGGTTTAGAGCCTGGTTTGCTTTGCATGACATTTAGTCTTTAAGTTGCATGTCCTCGCACCAGGATAAGGCTTGTACCCTCCCCATTGCGGTGCTCCACCCGAAGCAACATGTGAGGGTGTAGGGTTTGGTGAGCACCGCCCAACACTCGGCGCTAACGGAAAGCAGGTAGTAGCGTCTACTGTCATACGGTAGCTCAGTCATATCTGACTAAGACCCATCACTCGGCGCTAACATAAAGCAGGTAGTACCGTCTACTGACATACGGTAGCTCAGTCATATCTGACTTAGACCTGTCTAACTGTCATACGGTAGCTCAGCCATATCTGACTTAGACCTGTCTAACTGTCATACGGTAGCTCAGTCATATCTGACTTAGACCTGTCTAACTGTCATACGGTAGCTCAGTCATATCTGACTTAGACGTGACTAACTGTCATACGGTAGCTCAGTCATATCTGACTAAGAACTGACACTTAAATAGCAAGCCAATGAACGAAAATAGTCTACTAAATCACAAACAGGGGCTTGGGGTTGAGTGCAACGTCCTGCTTGTTTTAATATTCTTATTTATCTTCCACATATAGTGCTGGTCTAGACTCACGCAGTGATCGCTCTAGTTGCCGATGCTAGTGCCAAACGCCTTTCTATTTCGTGATGTCACCATTTGCATGTAAGTTTTCCTTTTGTCTCCGTGATGTATAATTTATTTCTATTTAATTACATGTATCTCAGAAGTCGGAGAGGGTTCGCCTGATGGTGACGGACACTGGTAATCGGAAAGCTAACCCTCACGCAAAATTCAGTCCAGTGCACTCCTTAGTGGACCACAGCTGGAGTTCATAGCCAGCTAACTCACACTTAACAGATTCAGCGACAAACAAAATGTAGGTGTGGACCAAACAAAAATGGATGGCGGAAAATTGTTAAGTAGGGATGTGTCATAGTTATGGACTTAGAAGTTGTTAATATGGTGAGCAGACATGTTGTATTATGTATACGATTAAAGGGATTGTATATGGAAATCTACTCTATTGATATTTTAACTTTAGTTTGATTTATAAGCCAATGGCAGATACGGGAAATTTGAATGAGACGATGTATCATTCCACGGCACTTAATCAATTAAATTACCCATCTCTCCCCCCCCCCCCCTCCAAAAAAAAAAAACAAACAAACAAACAAACAAACAAACAACATACCATTCGTCATTAGAAAAAAAATACCAGTACACTATTTATAACACGTTAACCTCTTATTTACCGAGTAAAAAATGATGTTATCAGACAGACAGTGGGATCAACACCTTAAGCCACATTTATTGAAAGGATAGAAGATTAAATGGTTCAGCCATCTCGTTAGAGTGTAACACTGCCAGTTACCACCACTGGCGCTACATCAAAGAATGTCTGAAACAAGAGTAAGAGAATGCCCGAGAAGAACATGGATTGACGATATCAAAGACATTGTAGTCACACGGAATGACACTATCCAGTGCCAATGAACGGGCGCTGAAAGGTAATCAGTATCATACTTCTATATCTCATGGCATTTCCTGGCACCAACTTTAGAACAAGTCGACTTTGGAGCCCATTTCAGTTTGAAAAATCCGTCTCCATGCGGATTCGAACTCATGACCACCGGGTCGCCAGGCCAGCGTCTAGCCACTACGCCACTCTGGCTCCGATGGTATAACTTTTCAGGTCATTAATGCATGTGTGGTCATCGCAGGAGCCAGTCTGTGGTCATGTACAAGTTCGTCCAGCTTCTGAGCACTTACGCCAATAGCTTCACAGGCATGAAGAGCAGATCTTGACCCAGCGGATCCACTTGAATGTCCGGCCAGTGTGCTGCTGCTTCTCCTGTTTCCCCACTGTTAGAACAAGCAGGTAACAACACACACGGGCAAAACTTTACATTGTCTATACAAGCACAGCATGCATGGACAAACCATTACAGCGTCTGTACAAGCACAACATACTTGGACAAAACATTACATTTTTGGTTCTGGTTTAACAAAGATCTGCTTCGAGAGCAAGAGGACGCCTGAGAAGAAATTAGATTGACTACACCAAATACAATGTACAACCACACGGAATGACACTAGCCAGTCTCATCGGACGCTGGAACATCAACTATTTCTCCCCCTTATTCTTGATGTTTTTTTTTCCCTCGATCGCTTTGATTTCAAGCGTAGTCGAAACTGCGTGATTTTTTGTTTTGTTTTGTTTGCATGGGGGATTGCTTTCCATATCACCCTGTGTCCCTCAGCCATCATTAATAGGACTAACATGTTGACGCCTCGTCTTTGACTTGGGAACTTAAAAAGATGGACACTGGTTATAGGGAACGCTAATCCACTCGCAAAAATTAGTCAAGTGCACTAAAAGTACTTGCACGTGAATGGGCAACGCTTGAGTTCTAACAAAGATAGTAACCTAATGCATAAAATACTAATTCCGTAGCTCCAGCAACGACCCCAATTCTCCAGGAAAAATGGCCGAAGAGTCTGGAAACGAACTCACTATCTTCGGAGACAGGTGGTTTAACCTCTTCGCCACGGAGACTCCTTACCTAATATATTATGATTCGATGATTCATAGTGACCTAATCGAAGTGTTTGATGATTGCGTAAGATGGCGAATTATGACTGCCCACGCGTTACGGCATGACACATCCTAAGATGATGATGATGATGATGATGATGATGATGATGATGATGATGATTATATCTGTAATGCTCTATGTCCGGAAACCAGATGGTGTGTCATTACGCCACCTTCCAGGAAGTAGGCCTCGTAATATTGTTCTCTCTAAACCACTGTAATATATGACGTCACATGTCTGAAGCCGTGATTGTGCGTATGGTGACAGAATCATATTTTTATAGATTACAAATCGGCACTGTCAGGTCTCAGTGAGATATGACTGAGCTACCGTATGACAGTAGACGGTACTACCTGCTTTCTGTTAGCGCCGAATGTTGGGCGGCGCTCACCAAACCTGACACCCGACATTGTGGCAATGGCTTCGGATGGAGGAACGCAAGTGGGAGGGAACAAGCCTTATCCTGGTGCGAAGAAATGCAACCTAAAGACTAAATGTCATGGCAGAGCAGACCAGGCCATTAGCCTTCGTCGGCAACTGGTCTAGAATCGAATCTTTGACAGACTGACAGATATAGCAGTAATCCGACAGCTTCTGCAGCTTTCTTTGTTCCAGAAGTATTGGTGTTATCTTTCCTCTGGAATAAACTAATCAGGCCGAGCGAGGGATCATGCTACATTGGCAACACATGGTTTCTACAATTCAGTCCTGGCTTTGTGCCATGGAGATGTGTAACTCCACCCATCCCTGGTCTTACCGTCATGGGCTGTAGTTATTTAGTCTTGTTTAAAGCATAATATAACAAATTATCTGTCAAAACGGCCAGGTGCCGGTAGTTGTAGTAACTTGACACTTCAGGGCTAGTGACGCTCAATCCAGACATATCGGATTCGAGGTCTGCCGCAAGCGATTTGTGAGCAAATCGCTTTATGCTCATTTCGTTGGTATGAGGCGTCAGTTTTTCAGAAGGCAACGGCAAACGTAAAATTGCATAGGAAATCATAAACAACCAATACATTTAGGAGTTGATTCGATGTCCTTTAAAATGCATGCACTCAACTTAACTTGTAGTTGAATCCAAACAACTGTGCTGGGAACAATCGCACTAATCACTCGACCACCTCGGGTCATTAATGTTTATAATTTGTAGGTCCAGCATCTGTGTGTTGAAAGTTCTAGTGCTGCAGTACCCGGTTTTCGTCGTCATCCTCAGCCACGTCATTATGATCACCTGGTTGGATGGAGAGTATATCCCAGGATCGGTATGTGCGTGATGTATCTTCGTTCACTTGTCATATCCTTGCTCACTTGTCGTATTCTCGCTCACTTGTCGTATCCTCGCTCACTTGTCGTATTCTCACTCACCTGTCGTATTCTCGCTCACTTGTCGTATCCTTGCTCATTTGTCGTATCCTCGCGCATTTGTCGTATCTACGCTCAACTGTCGTATCCTCGCTCACTTGTCGTATCCTCGCTCACTTGTAATATCCTGGCTCAATTGTCGTATTCTCGATCACTTGTTGTATCCTCTCTCACTTGTCGTATCTACGCTCACTTGTCATATCCTTGCTCGCCTGTCGTTCCTCGGTCACTTGTCGTATCCTCGCTCACTTGTATTATCGCTCACTTGTCATATCCTTGCTCGCCTGTCGTATCCTCGCTCACTAGTCGTATCCTCCATTGGCTTGGGATCTCTGAAAATCATTATGTTATTTCCTTGGCTTCACGGTGTGTTTCTGTGATGTTGTGTTAAATGTGTCCAGTGGTGTTCGTGCTACAGAAGGATTCAGATTCTGTATGCAATGGCTACAGGTTCTGTGAGTGTGTATGCAATGGCTACATGTTCTGTGAGACGCACAGTTAAACATCAAAAACAGAAATGAATTATCATCATAATCAAGCCCCCTGCCAGCTGACCTAGGTGTTCATGGCTCTCCACAGGTTTCGGTCTTTGGTGTTCTGGATCAACTCTGCTGATGATATTCCTCCATGCCACCGTCTCAATCCATCCAGCATCATTTCTCTTGGTTTGCCGTTGCCCCTCTTCCCCTCGATCTTTCCAGCTGTCACGATGTTCTCCAATGCCTCTCTTCTCATCACGTGACCAAAGAAAGCTGTTTGTCTTTTTCATATTGTTGTATATAATGTTCTAGTTTCATTAGCCTGTCTCAGGCAATCGTTGTTAGTTACTCTGGCAGTCCAAGGAATTCACAACATTCATCTCAGGAACCACATCTCTGTTGCTTCCAAGTTCTTCCTAATTTGTTCATTTACATTCCAAGATTCACAGCCACACAGCAGAACGGGTTCTATATAGCACTTCAACACTCTCTTTCTTACATTCAGTGATAGTGACTTATTGCATAAAATAGTCTTCATTATGAGGTCACATGTGGCGATATATTATCCTTCGGCACTTTTGAATCACCAGGCCTTATCCACGTCGGATAGGAAGCACTAGACTCGAGTTTTGCTCACGTTTGAGTTCGTCAGTAGTGCATATCCCTGACTGGATCCGTGATCGAACTCCAGATCACTGGCGTTTGAGGCGAAACTCGAGTCTAGTGCTTCCAATCCAACGTGGACAAGGCCCAAGGTTCCTACTGAAACACCATCAGAGTTGCCAGTAGTGGGTTGTGCCCAATCTTCAAACCTCAAATCCAGAAACAACCAAATAAATTAACTTTTGAATTAGTTAAATTTGTTTTGCCGGTGTTGTGCTGTGGGATATTCATGCTATGTAAAATATGACAATATGTCCATGGTATCCTTACAGTGGACGTCCACGAACCTGTACTCGTACTTGAGTGCCCTGCGCCTGCTGTCAGTCCTCATAGCCATCTACTCCCTCAACATTCTGGTCGCCCTCTGCAAGAAGACAATGAAGAGCCTCTATGTGCAGCACAAGTTCACTGCATTAAGTCTGTGTCTATTGTTTTATGGCATACAGGTTTGTTAGACGTCTAAAATAGGTTTGTAAGTTGTCTAATACAGGTTTGTTAGTTGTCGAAAATAAGTTTATTAGCTATCCAAGACAGGTTTGTAAATTGTCGAAAAGAGGTTTGTAGCTACACATAATAGGTTTATTAGCTATCCAAAATAGGTTTGTTTGTTGTTGAAAATTGGTTTGTAGTTGTTGAAACTAGGTTTGTTAGTTGTCTAAAATAGGTTTGTAGCTTTACTTAGTAAGTTTTTTTTCCTCTCATATCCTTGTTTATAGGACATCGCAGTCAACACCAACATGTCTGCCGCCTGTGATCTCTTGTCAAATTTACGCTCAGTAGGTTGCCATTACTTTCTGAACGACCAGCACCGATACCAACGCGAAACCAACGCAACGTGGTCTGCTGCCATATCGCACGTAGCTGTGTTTCGAACGCGGGTATACGGCATTACGAACCGCGTCCGCAAACCCTTCGCCATGGAGTACGGCAATAGGTCTGTTAGCTATCCAAAATCGGGTTGTTAGTTGTTCAAATTAAGTTTGTTTTTGAAAATGGGTGTACTACCGATTTGTTAGATGTTGAAAATGGGTGTACTACTGTCGAGTTAATAAAAAAAAATAAATACACACACACAACATTTAAGTGAGAAGCTAAACAATAGGAGATTGTATATATCTCGTACGTTTTTCATGGAAACAAAACACAATCAAATAAAAACGAATATGCCGTATTTCGTGGAAGCAAATACAATCAAATACGGAAGAATATTTCATGTTTCATGGAAACAAAAACAATCAAATACAGAAGTTCTAGAAATACTGGTAATGAAAAGGGAATTGATGAAATAAATAAAAATTAAAAAAAAAAAAGAGGCAAGTGATATATTTCGGCAACGTTAACAGACATAACACGCTTAATGAAAACAAAAACAAAGCATATTGGAGGGTTAGGTTGAAGTGGCAGACAACATCAGAAGATGGACGAACATCAGTAAAAGCGAGAGACAGGCAGTGTTACAGATCCATTGCAGTTAACCTTCATTGTGGAGCCGGTACCTGATTGATTTATTGGTATATTTGTCTATTTGCGTGTGTGGTTTCCAGCTATGTGACTTGTTTGTTAGTAGTTTGTAGTCAAATCATTTGTAAATAATTTAAATAAAGTGGTGATGCTGCAAAGGCGACGGGGTCAACTTCATTGCATCGGATTTTATCATGTACAGCTGAGTATCTTTCCACACAGCGGCTTGCAAAGTGCGTCGTAGTTAGCACGAACTCCGTTTCTCCAGCGCCATACCCCCCCCCCCCCCCCCCCCCCAGTACGCCTCAAAGGGTATAAAAGAGTCCTATTTTTACTGTACTACTTCCAGTACAAATGTGGCATAGAAATAGAAGGGAAAATTCGTAATCAAGTGGACAATTTTAAACACCTAAGGGCATTTATAACATCAGACAGAAGATGTACAACAGAGATTAAGAGCAGAATAGAGCAGGCAAAAGCCGCATTTAAGAAAATAAAGAGTGTCTTATGAAATAAGTCACTATCAATGAATGTAAGAAAGAGAGTGCTGAAATGGTATATAGAACCAGTTTTGCTTTATGGTAGTGAATCTTGAAATGTAAATGAACAAATTAGGAAGAATGTAGAAGCAACAGAGATGTGGTTTATGAGACGAATGTTGCGAATTCCTTGGACTGCCAGAGTAACTAACAAAGATTGTTTGAAAGAGGCTAATGAAACTAGAACATTATATACAACAATAAGAAAGAGACAAACAGCTTTTTTGAGTCATGCGATGAGAAGAGACTTTGGAGAACATCGTGAGAACTGGAAAGATCGAGGGCAAGAGAGGCAGAGGCAGACCAAGAGAAATTATGCTGGGTGGATTGAGACGGTGGCATGGAGGAATATCAGCAGCAGAGTTGTTCCAGAACACCAAAAACCGAGATATGTGGAGAGTCATGAACGCCTACGCTAGCTGACAGGGCACTTGATGATGATGACTTCCAGTACGCCTAAAAACGTTTTTAAAATTCCATTAATTTACCTTACTACAACCAGCAGGCCTCCAGACGTGTATAAGAGTGCTTTACTTACTTTGTGTTTATCACATCCCCAAAATGGCGACAGAGTTTGTAGTCAAGGTGGTTTTGGCAAGATAAGACAGGACCACGCGATACAGACTTGCCGTTCTCGCTTCTCTACAGGAAATCCTATTTGAGTTTATGGCTGAAAAAGGAGTCTTCAGCTTTCAGGGTTGCTTCTCGAGCGAGGTCATGGCCAACTGTAAGTATTATTTGTAGTAGTAGTACTAGTAGTAGTAGTAGTAGTAGTAGTTGTAGTAGTTGTAGTAGTAGTAGTAGTAGCAGTAGTAGTAGTAGTAGTAGTAGTAGTAGTTGTTGTTGTTGTTGTTGTTGTTGTTGTTGTAGTGTTGGTAGTATAAGTAGCAACAGTAGTAGTAGTGGCAGCAGCAATAATAGTAGTAATAGTAGTAGTAATAGTAGTAGTAGTAGTGGTGGCAGCAGTAGTTTTAGTAGTGATAGTAGTAATAGCAATAGTAGTAGTAGTAGTAGTAGTAGTAGTAGTAGTAGTAGTAGTAGTAGTAGTAGTAGTAGTAGTAGTAGTAGTAGTAGTGGTGGTAGTAGTAGTAACATTAGTAGTAGTAGTAGTAGTAGTAGTAGTAGTAGTAGTAGTAGTAGTAGTAGTAGTAGTAGTAGTAGTAGTAATAGTGGTGGTGGTGGTAGTAGCAGTAGTAGTAGTAGTAGTAGTAGTAGTAGTAGTAGTAGTTGTTGTTGTTGTTGTTGTTGTAGTGTTGGTAGTATAAGTAGCAACAGTAGTAGTAGTGGCAGCAGCAATAATAGTAGTAGTAATAGTAGTAGTAGCAGTGGCAGCAGTAGTTTTAGTAGTGATAGTAGTAATAGCAATAGTAGTAGTAGTAGTAGTAGCAGTAGTAGTAGAAGTTTTAGTAGTAGTAGTAGTAGTAGTAGTAGTAGTAGTAGTAGTAGTAGTAGTAGTAGTAGTAGTAGTAGTAGTAGTAGTAGTAGTAGTAGTAGTAGTAGTAGTAGTAGTAACATTAGTAGTAGTAGTAGTAGTAGTAGTAGTAGTAGTAGTAGTAGTAGTAGTAACATTAGTAGTAGTAGTAGTAGTAGTAGTAGTAGTAGTAGTAGTAGTAGTAGTAGTAGTAGTAGCAGTAGCAGTAGTAGCAGTAGCAGTAGTAGTAGTAGTAGTAGCAGCAGCAGCAGCAGCAGCAGCAGTAGTAGTAGTAGTAGTAGTAGTAGTAGTAGTAGTAGTAGTAGTAGTAGTAGTAGTAGTAATAATAGTAGTAGTAGTAGTAGTTGTAGTAGTAGTAGTAGTAGTGATAGTAGTAGTAGTAGCAGCAGCAGTAGTAGAAATAGAAGTGGTAGTTTTGTTGATTGTAATCTTTATTTGGCATGTAGATTTTGTCTGTGATTCTTATTTGTTTAATTTAAACACAGAAGACGATTTTGATTTTCTCAGTGTTTCTTTGATATAGACATCTTCTTCTTCTCCTTCTTGTGTTTCTTCTTTCGTTCACTTTTCTTCATAACTTGGTTGCGTGGCATTCTAATTTATGTGGTGCGCCTTCTGATCGGTTTCCTCCGTCTTCAGCACAACGCTTTTGTTAGGGCAGACTGTGGTCTTACACGAATTTAGCTATGTATATATGCACACACGTGTCTATGTATATATGTAAGTATAAACATACATATCTAGAGCTGTCTGGTTTTACGGCGCCAGAGTCTCGCCGTCGCCCGTACTCCATTTAGTTAAAACAGTTCCGCTAGGTGAAGGCTAGGAAGTGGACTTTTGCTGCCAGAGGTGATGAATGCACAAGCCATGGGGGTATTTTGCAAGGTTGTGCGTTTACCCTCAACTCTGCACTCCCGGCTATTACAACAATTTGGATCGGGTATAGACTTCAGTGATTGTAGAAAGTGGGAAATTGGGCCTTAGTTTAAATAATAGAAAGACAGAAGTCATGGTGATATCAAAGAAACAGATTGTGCCTAAATTTGCAATTACAGTACAGGACATTATTTTGAGGCAAGTGCAGAAATTAAGATATCTAGGCACATTGGTAGCACCAAATGGAAGATGCATGACTGAGATAAAGAACAGAATAGGACAATGAAAACTGTATTCTATCAAATGAAGAACATTTTGTGCAATAAGTCATTGTCCTTGAAAGTCAGAAAAGAGTTCTTGCATGTTACATAGAACCAAGTTTTAACGTACGGCTGAGAATCCTGGACAATTAGTAAACAGGCAAAAAGATCTCTGGAAGCCTGGGAGATGTGGTTTTATAGAAGAATGCTGAAAATTAATTGGACAGCCATAAAGAGCAATCAGGACGTTTTAGGGGAAGCTGAGTCACAAAGGCAACTTATCACAAACATCAGAAAGAGGCAGTCATCATTTTTTTCTTTTGGCCACGTTATGAGAAGACAAAAACTGGACACATATTGTGACAACCGGAAAGATTTGCATAAAGAGAGATAGAGGAAGACAGTGTGAGAAGATTCGTGACAGTCTGGTGTCATGGCACAGAAGGGAGTCTACACACGAATTAATCCATGACGTCGGAGATCGTAATGTGTGGAGCGGCGTGATCGCCCACGCCAGCCGGCAAGACACTGGATGATGATGATGATAGACGTCAGACATTCCACGTTCCCATTCTGTTTCATCTTTAGCTCGATGGCAGTTTTCCCACAGTAGTACCAACAGATTTATTGTTGCATCTCTGGGAGTCTCCGTGGCGAAGTGGTCAAGCCGTATGACTCCGGTTCCGAAGGTTGTGGGTTTGATTCCGGGTCGCGTTTTTCGGTTCACGAGTGCAGTTTTTAGGAGACTCCTGGGGGTCGTCGCTGAAACTACGGAGTTCATGCTTTGTGCGACTCTTTCCGTGCTGCGGAAAGAGACTGAGCCATATGTGATAAAACATGGTGCAACGAAGTCGACCCTGTCGACTTTTAAGCGACTGTTTTTTTTATTGTTGCATCTATACTACAGATTGCCGGTCTCCCTGGTCTAGGTGTTACACGACTTTATCCGTAATCCCGTATAATGTCGTGAGTAACGTGACGTGTGCGAGAATTGGTAGCGGTTCTCTCCGCGTCGGTAACTTACGGGGTATGTGAGCCGGTCGCTCAGAAAGCAATGGCAAACTACTGAGCGTAATCTTGCCAAGAAATCAACAATAAATTGAAAGATGCTGATGTTGACAACGATGTCCTGTAAAGGATATGCAATAACAACACAAAATACTACAGATTCCCAAGTGACTTTAAAGTGGTCCGTTCGCCCTGTCTCTTACGGCCTTGACGATGTCTGGCCCATCCATTGCCCTTCCCTCCTCGACCAGCCATGTTTGTCACGTGATTGGCTCGCTCGCTACTTTCCATACCTGAATATTCCGGTCCATGGATAAGAGTCAGCTGGGCTAATTGTGGTGTACTCAGTCTGTCGAGCCACTCATGTCGTATGGGGGTCAGTCTGGGCCTTTTTGAGCAAATGCATACTGTCACAACTTACACCAGGGAAGGGGGTCTTCGTAGCGGAGATGTTAACATGCCTGCTCCGAAGGTCGTGGGTTTGTTTCCGTATTCCATCATTAGGTTCACGAGGGAAATTTTCTCGGAGATTCCTGTTGGTCGTTGCTAGAGCTACGGAGTTCGTGCACTTGCGACTGCTTTCAGCACTCCACCCTGTGGAAAAAGGCTGAGCCATATGGAGTTAAAACTCGGTGTAATGAAGTCGACCCTCTTGCCTTTATGCCCCTTTTAAACTGTTTAGACACTTGAACGGAAAGGGCATTATCAAATTAATTTACCTTGTACGTTCTCTTTCAGTCTACGAAAACGGGGCCTTCTGCTTGGAGATGTTTCTGCTGACTCTCTTTAACCTTTGGTCCTACCGACGACCTCTGGGTCCCGCCATCACAATGAGTGATCTGAAAAAACCCAGTCTCAATATCGAGATAAATGACCTGAACCTGGAGAATATCAAGACAAACACAAAGGGTAGAGTCCCCAAGGAAATCGACTATGGGAAGCTGGCAGATCCTACAAGCCCGAAGGAAAGCAACACAGACATTGAAATGAGGTCCAGTGCAATTGTCAAGATTTCAAGTTCCGTGAGCGTTATGGAGGAAGATAACTCTGTTGCGAAATGGCAGCCTACGATTACTAGTTCTTGGAATGTTAATATGGACGGCGGATTAGTACAAATTCACAACCCCCAGAATGGAAGAAGCGAAACAACAATGCAGAATTGTATAGAGTGTAATTTTTCTGAAGTGGCTAATAGACGCGGAGTAAACAGTCTAGCGGCAGCTATACACAGATTTGATGGCAAAATATAGCCTCCTTGATCTATAGGAATAGAAGGGAATGTGCCAGGGAAGACAAACTTAATGGGAAGAGAGAGAGAGAGAGAGAGAGAGAGAGAGACGAGAGAGAGAGAGAGAGAGAGAGAGAGAGAGTATGTGTGTGTTTTGCAAGGCCTAAAAGCTAATTGGGTTAAACTGTTCACAAAACTCGGTAAGGGAAGACAACCACTACTTACCTAGATCCACTATGATGTTATCAGGACAGACACGCTTATAAACTTAGTGAAAACTGGCAAAAGTGGTCGGAAAATATCAAATGAAAGACAAAAGAAATACATGTATTGTCTTATGCATTAATGTGTGTGCAACTGCTGGTTTTTCTAGTGACTTCTAGTTCCATCGACAATGAGATGTGTATAATTCTGGTGGCAGACTTTTGTGTTGGCAATCTGGCAGCGGCCTTATGAGCGCTTGCGTGTGCTTGCTGTTGGATTTTTCGGGACTGCTGCCAGTTTAACGTTTCACACGTGACAGAGAGGAGCATTTTATGTGGTTTTCACTGCCACAGGAACGGGACAATTTTAGGCTGGCCCGTTACTGTTAAGTTGAAACGACTAACCATTAAATTGTGTACCTGTTAATATGCTTTCCCCACTGAAAGATGACCACTTGGGCAGGACAGCGCTAAGGAAAAAGGGCCAAATACAGATAGATGGGTATGGCCATTCGGAGATGTAATAATTATCCGGGACAATACCACTTTAACAACTTAAACTCAGCAAATCCATGGCCAGTCTGCTTATGCAACAGGCATCAATCCCTAACTGGCACCTGGCCTTCTTGACAGACGATAGTTTGTTACATTGTGCTTCTAACCAGGCTTACTAACTACAACCCATGGCGGTAGCGAACGTTATACCTCTCCATAGCACAAAGCCTGAGCTGAATTGTAGAGACCATGTGTTGCCCATGCAGCATGATACCTCTTTCGGCCTGCCTAGTTTACTCCAGAGGAAATTAATATCAATACATTTGGAACAAGACAAGCTACAGAAGCTGCCGGAGCAGCAAGCAAATGCTTTAACTGTCCGCCTGTCGGAGCTTCGATCCTACCAACCAAGTTGCCAACCAAAGATTAGGGCCTGGTCTGCTCTCCCATAACATGTAATAATTAGGATGCATTCCCTCGCACTAGGATAAGGCTGGTGCCCTCCAAATTGCACTCCTCCGTCCGCACATTGTCGGGTATCGGGTTTGGTGAACGCCACCCAACATTCGGCGCTAACAAAACGCAGGTAGTATCGTCTACTGTGATACGGTAGATCAGTAATATCTGATTAAGTCCTGACATTCACGCATAGCCATCAAAAATAACCCGGCAACAGCAGCGAGAAAACGAGTGTTTAAGAGCTCTATCCTGCTGTATACACGTGAATCATGGACAATATCCGAGAAACTTATAATGGCAGCGGTCATGTGGTGTATGTGGTAAATGCAAAGTAAAAGACGCGAAGAATACCATTCATCATCATCATCATCATCATCATCATCATCATCATCATCATCATCATCATCATCATCATCATCTTCCACTTCTGCCGTCAAGCGTCGTGGGGAGGAATAATTTGCGTTCCAGCGCCCGCTGGGCGGCATTGGATAGTGTCATTCCGTGTGATTGTACAGTGTCTTTGATGTCGTCAATCCATTTTCTTCTTGGACATCCTCTTGGTCTTGTCGCAGATGAGCTTAGATGCAAGGCCAGTGATGGTAGTTGTTGGTGTTGCATTCTAACGACATGGCCAAACCACTTGATCTTCTGTCTTTCAATAAATGTGGCACAAGGTGTTGATCCCACAGTCTGTCTGATAACAGCATTTCTTACTCGGTCTCGGATTGTTAGGTTGGCAGCTCTCCTCAGGCATCTCATCTCGCAGGTGTTGATTTTGCGAAGGTGTGATTTGGATAAAGTCCAGGTTTGAGATTGGTAGCATAGGGTTGGTGTGAATATGCTGTTTATTATCTGTCGTTTTGCGGACATGGGTATATTTGGATGTTTCAGTAAGGGTGATAGTTGATATGTAAGTGCACTAGCTTTTTGACATCTGATTTCGATTTCTCTGTCCAATCTGCCATCTTCTGTGATCATACTTCCAAGATATTTGAATTCTTTAACTTGTTTCAGAGTTGTGCTATTTATCTGTATACTTAATGGGCCCGGCGATCTGCTAACTTGCATTACTTCGGTTTTGGCTGTGTTTATACTCATATTGTATCTGCTGCAGGTTGAACTCAGATTATTAATATGATGTTGTAGTCTGCCCTCATCGCTGTAAAACAGGCACTGATCGTCTGCAAATAGAAGTTCATTTATTTCCTGTGGATCAGTTGTTTCATCTGGAGTAAAGAGTTCTAAATTTTCTGAATCTGTTCTGTCAAGACTTGCTTCTTTGGATATTCTGTCCATGTAGACATTAAATAGCAGAGGAGAGAGCACACATCCCTGTCTCACTCCTGTATTGACTGTGAACATATCTGATATTCCTTCTTGTGTTCTTACTGCACTTCGGCTCGAGTGGTACATGGCTATGATGTTTTCTAGCAATTGCCCTTGTATCCCATAGTCTTCAAGGATGGTCCATAATTTGTATCTGTCTACTCTATCGAAAGCCTTTTCCTGATCTACAAACACAATATTCTGCTGGTCACTATATTCGATAGTTTTTTCACATATTTGTCTAAGTGTAAATAGTGCATCAGTGCAACTTTTACCTTTCCGAAAACCGAATTGTACTTTGCTTAACTGTTGTTCAACTATGGGTCTAGCTCTTTGTTCCAATAGTTTTGCGTACATTTTCCCTATATGGCTCAGGAGTGATATACCTCTGTATGTTTCACACTCTCTCATATTGCCTTTCTTTTTCCATATTGGTACTATTATTGCCTGTTGCCAGTCATCTGGGACTTTTCTTGAAGAGTACCACTGACTGACAGAAATACCAGTGAGGCAGTCCGAGGACAAATATTGAAGCTTAAATTGATTAGAGAAATTGGACAGAGGCAGTGAAAATTTGGGCATCATCATCATCGTCGTTGTTGTCATCGCCAAGATGTGTCATGCCAAAAAGAGTGAGCGAACATCATAGCGTTGGCTCAGCTCCGTTTCTTTGTTCCGATTATCTTCTGTTGCCAAGCCACTCTGGTATTTCTTTGTCCTCCCAATGCTCTTTTGCCTACAATTTGTCAACAGTCGCAGAGTTATAAAGTTTATTTCTCCTCAAAACTTGTCCAAATTAATATTGACTGTCTACGTCTAATTTGTCTAATATATTTACTGTTTGTGTTGGGCTACGTGGTCAAAGGCTTGCGAACGCAGTTCGTGAGCCGAGCACCAGGCGTTCGAAACTCAACCGCGTCAATTTGTATAGCAGACCGTGTGGCGTTGTGTTATAACGTATTCCAGCTGCATTCATTTTTCTTCGAGCAGTAGGAACAGTCCCTCGCCGGCTTGCTAGGCCAGTCGCAGGTTGAGTACAGGATAAAGTCTGCCTTTATTAAAGTTCCTAATTATTTAAATGCATTGTTTCAGACTGGTTCCACTCAATTTGATGTTGCATTTGGGAAGGCGACTGTGTGTAATTACTTTTCTTTTGTTCAGACTAAGTCCTGCGATTTTGACTGATAGATCTTGTAACTACGTTTCATTTTCAGCTATCAGAATTCAACATTTCATAAAATCTTAATCATCATCATCACGTGGTTTCCAACTGGCGTGGGCGTTCATGTTTCTCCAGATCTCCTTGGTGTTCTGGATCAACGCTGCTGATATTCCTCCATACCACCGTCTGTCCATCCAGCATTATTTCTCTCGGTTTACCATGGCCTCGTTTCCTACCAAACTTTTCAGTTGCCAGTGTTCTCAAGTGCCTATTTTCCACCATACATGCAAAAAATGTTTGCCACTTTCTTATAGCTGTATACAGTGCAGACCTGATAAAGCGAACTCATCTGGGACACAAGAAATAGTTATCAAAAATACCTCTTATAAAAGACAGCAATTGCCGGGGATAAACAAATTGTTCTTCACAACAGAAATTTGCCACATCCGAGATCGCCGTAAGCGGTTTGCACTGTATAATGTTTTACTTCCACTAGCCTCTTCCAGGCAATCGTTTTACTCTGGCAGCCCAAGCTGTTCGCAAAATTTGTCTCAGGAACCACATTTCCGTTGATTCCAAGTTCTTCCTAATTTGTTTATTCACTTTCTATAATTTACTGCCAATCAGAAAATATTCTATACAACATTTCATAAATACACACGTATTGTTTGGTGCTCATAGAAGGCCTGTAATTCTTACCCCTACTCCCATGAGCGCCAAATAATAACGCGTATATATATATAACATTTCAGCACTCTCCTTGCATTCAATGTTAGCGACATTACATAAGACATCTCAAACATATAAACGAACAAGCACAGCTTTATTTGTGTTGTATTTGTTTTATTTTGGCTAGCACCATTGGACGTCAGTCTAGTCAATTTCTCTGGGATTTTTCTGAGCACTAGTTTTCCTTCATATTTTACCATGAGTTGCCGGGGTAACCCCGCAACGCCACGTATTTTAAGCTGAAACACTTGCTACAGAAACCCAATTAATAAACTGCCCATCCTTTGGTTTGTTGATAAGACACGACTTTACGAATAAAACTGGTTACAGTTGTGAAAAATTGTGTTCGTCAAATAGATTTTCTTGCTGGGTAGTTGTGGCCCACATGCTAAATTGTTTCATGTAAATACAGATATCACTTTTAAAACCACGACTAGCTTCAGCTTTTGAGATTTGTTTCGTTTGTAGTTTTAGCTGAAGATGTTTGGGCTTTATCCATGTCTGTTCAGCTTGTAAACTGCCGGATTGGCTGCTTATCTTTTGAAGTGCCTGGGGGTGGTGGTCTGTTTCAAAACCGTTTTCATACTGTCCACAACTGCGGAATAATATTGGGTTAGTTGTCATACAACAATATCACAACAAATGGACATGTTACATATTGCTAGAAACAAATAATACATTTTACAAGGTCTAACCATCTAAGAAAACTGGCGCGTAAACAGTCTCGGGAATGTATATATTTCGTCATCTAACTCATCCCTGGCCTATGTGTTAGCGACTTTCTCCGCAATCCCGTATACTCTCGTGAGTAACGTGACGTGCGCGAGAATCGGTGGCGGTTCTGGTCGCGTCGGTAACTTGCGGGGTATGTGAGCCGGTCGCTCAGAAAGCAATGGCAAACTATTGAGCGTAATCTTGCCTAACAATCAGCTGAAATATGCTGATGTTGACAGTGATGTTCTGTAAAGGGTATGCGAACAAAACAAAAACAAAAATAAACTCATCGATGTCTATTTTCATTCATATCTGCGGAGCCTTATCGAGAACAAGTCACCAAACTGTTCAAGAAGCCTGATACGGGGGAGAAAATGGCACATTCCAAGCCTAAAACCTGGAGACACCCGATGTTCAAGTGGAGCAGCGTAGAAGCCTATACCGTCACTAAAGGCCATCAAGAAGATGAGAGGAGTGAACCTGTCTGCGAGCTGCAGCGAAGCGCCAGAACTTCCAGCAACCTCAAATGAAGCGAGCACCAGGATGGGCGACGACAACCCACCAGAAACAAGACCAAAGACAACTCAGAAGGAGAGCGAGGAGAAAGACAACATAGTCGGAAAAATCGACACGCATCAGACGACCAGATGGGTGACCAAACTCATCCAGGTGGAGCTTACAGACGACCAGATACTGAAGCCGCTGCAGAAGGAAAATCTTCACATCTGTATCTTAAAGACCAACTTCAATATTCCTATATCTACAACACAAGCGGTGATGAGAAGGCTGAACAGTTTCAGCTTGCAAGGCTAGATTGGAGAGTTGAAGAAGCACATAAAGTTACTCCTGACGCCAATTAACAAAACCCAAGAACAAGACACCGACAGCAACGCAAAACTTCTGAACGACATGACGACAATTCAGCGCAGCATCCAAAAAGAGGTGGAACGCATGTCCCAGATGAAGAAGGAGAACGAAGAAATTCTGCAAGTAATCAAAAACAGAGAGAGAGAGAGAGAGAGAGAGAGAGAGAGAGAGAGAGAGAGAGAGAGAGAGAGAGAGAGAGAGAGAGAGAGAGAGAGAGAGAGAGAGAGAGAGACTAAAAGCCTAAAGGGAACTAACCCAAAACATGCCAGCAGATGACCACAGAGAATCCCGCAAGCTGAAACCAAGCCAAAGACCTGTGCTGTGAGAATCTGCAAGCTAAAGCCAAGCCAAAGACCGGTGAGAAACTGCAAGCTGAAGCTAAGCCAAAGACCGATGAGAAACTGCAAGCTAAAGCTAAGCCGGTGAGAAACTGCAAGCTAAAGCTAAGCCGGTGAGAAACTGCAAGCTAAAGCTAAGCCGGTGAGAAACTGCAAGCTAAAGCTAAGCCGGTGAGAAACTGCAAGCTAAAGCTAAGCCAAAGACCGGTGAGAAACTGCAAGCTAAAGCTAAGCCAAAGACCGGTGAGAAACTGCAAGCTAAAGCTAAGCCAAAGACCGGTGAGAAACTGCAAGCTAAAGCTAAGCCAAAGACCGGTGAGAAACTGCAAGCTAAAGCTAAGCCAAAGACCGGTGACAAACTGCAAGCTAAAGCTAAGCCAAAGACTGGTGAGAAACTGCAAGCTAAAGCTAAGCCAAAGACCGGTGAGAAACTGCAAGCTAAAGCTAAGCCAAAGACCGGTGAGAAACTGCAAGCTAAAGCTAAGCCAAAGGACCTGGTGAGAAACTGCAAGCTAAAGCTAAGCCAAAGACCGGTGAGAAACTGCAAGCTAAGCTAGCCAAAGACGGTGAGAAACTGCAAGCTAAAGCCTAAGCCAAAGACAGGTGAGAAACTGCAAGCTAAAGCTAAGCCAAAGACCGGTGAGAACTGCAAGCTAAAGCTAAGCAAAGACTGGTGAGAAACTGCAAGCTAAAGCTAAGCCAAAGACCGGTGAGAAACTGCAAGCTAAAGCTAAGCAAAGACCGTGAGAAACTGCAAGCTAAAGCTAAGCCAAAGGACCGGTGAGAAAATGCAAGCTAAAGCTAAGCCAAAGACTGGTGAGAAACTGCAAGCCCAAGCCAAAGACCGGTGAGAAACTGCAAGCTAAAGCTAAGCCAAAGACCGGTGAGAACCTACAAGCTAAAGCTAAGTCAAAGACCGGTGAGAAACTGTGAGCCCAAGCCAAAGACCGGTGAGAAACTGCAAGCTAAAGCTAAGCCAAAGACCTGCGCTGTGAGAAACTGCAAGCCCAATACAAAGACCGGTGAGAAACTACAAGTTAAAGCTAAGCCAAAGACAGGTGAAAAACTGCAAGCTAAAGTTAAGCCAAAGACCGGTGAGAAACTGCGAGCCCAAGCCAAAGACCGGTGAGAAACTGCAAGCTAAAGCTATGCCAAAGACCGGTGAGAAACTACAAGTTAAAGCTAAGCCAAAGACCGGTGAAAAACTGCAAGCTAAAGCTAAGCCAAAGACCGGTGAGAAACTGCAAGCTAAAGCTAAGCCAAAGACCAATGAGAAACTGCAAGCCCCAGCCAAAGACCGGTGAGAAACTGCAAGCTAAAGCTAAGCCAAAGACCGGTGAGAAACTGCAAGCTGAAGTTAAGCCAAAGACCTGCGCTGTGAGAAACTGCAAGCTAAAGCCAAGCCAAAGACCGGTGAGAAACTGCAAGCCCAAGCCAAAGACCGGTGAGAAACTGCAAGCTAAAGCTAAGCCAAAGACCGGTGAGAAACTGCAAGCTAAAGCTAAGCCAAAGACCGGTGAGTAACTGCAAGCTAAAGCTAAGCTAAAGACCGGTGAGAAACTGCAAGCCCAAGCCAAAGACCGGTGAGAAACTGCAAGCCCAAGTCAAAGACCGGTGAGAAACTGCAAGCTAAAGCTAAGCCAAAGACCGGTGAGAAACTGCAAGCTAAAGCTAAGCCAAAGACCAGTGAGAAACTGCAAGCTAAAGTTAAGCCAAAGACCAGTGAGAAACTGCAAGCTAAAGCTAAGCCAAAGACCAGTGAGAAACTGCAAGCTAAAGCTAAGCCAAAGACCGGCGAGAAACTGCAAGCTAAAGCTAAGCCAAAGACCGGTGAGAAACTGCAAGCTAAAGCTAAGCCAAAGACCGGTGAGAAACTGCAAGCTAAAGCTAAGTCAAAGACCGGTGAGAAACTGCAAGCCCAAGCCAAAGACCGGTGAGAAACTGCAAGCTAAAGCTAAGCCATAGACCGGTGAGCAACTGCAAGCTAAAGCTAAGCCAAAGACCGGTGAGAAACTGCAAGCTAAAGCTAAGCCAAAGACAGGTGAGAAACTGCAAGCTAAAGCTAAGCCAAAGACCGGTGAGAAACTGCAAGCCCAAGCCAAAGACCGGTGAGAAACTGCAAGCTAAAGCTAAGCCAAAGACCGGTGAGAAACTGCAAGCTAAAGCTAAGCCAAAGACCGGTGAGAAACTGCAAGCTAAAGCTAAGCCAAAGACCGGTGAGAAACTGCAAGCTAAAGCTAAGCCAAAGACCGGTGAGAATCTACAAGTTAAAGCTAAGCCAAAAACCGGTGAAAAGCTGCAAGCTAAAGCTAAGCCAAAGACTGGTGAGAAACTGCAAGCTAAAGCTAAGCCAAAGACCGGTGAGAAACTGCAAGCTAAAGCTAAGCCAAAGACCGGTGAGAAACTGCAAGCCCAAGCCAAAGACTGGTGAGAAACTGCAAGCTAAAGCTAAGCCAAAGACTGGTGAGAAACTGCAAGCTAAAGCTAAGCCAAAGACCGGAGCGAAATTGCAAGCTGAAGCTAAGCCAAAGACCGGTGAGAAACTGCAAGCCCAAGCCAGCAAAGGATTCTCAATGACGTACAAAGTCAATGAAAGATCAGTTTTCTTCTGTGATAGAAATTACAATGAAGAAAACTACGAAAGGACTAAATGGACCCTAGAAGATATTGAGAAGACAGCCAACATACTCCGGGTCTGGCACAACATACTCCGGGTCTGGCACAACATACTCCGGGTCTGACACAACATACTCCGGGTCTGACAACATACTCCGGGTCTGGCACAACATACTCCGGGTCTGGCACAACATACTCCGGGTCTGGCACAACATACTCCGGGTCTGACACAACATACTGTGTCTGGCACGACATACTCCGGGTCTGGCACGACATACTCCGGGTCTGGCACAACATACTCCGTGTCTGGCACAGCATACTCCGTGTCTGGCACAGCATACTCTGTGTCTGGCCCAGCATACTCCGTGTCTGGCACAACATACTCCGGGTCTGGCACAACATTCTCCGGGTCGGGCACAGAAAAAGGACACAAAAGCAAATAAACCAAAGGAGGAGATCTCATAAGAGCTGCACCATATCAAAACAGACGAGCCAGAAGCCAACATTGACAAAACAAAGTACAAGAAGAAAATGACAAAGGAGAACCAGTCGGTCAAACCTCCAGTTGACGTTACAGGCACGAACACTGAAATCGGAAAGTCAGCTAATACTGACACAGAAGACGAGAGAAACTAAACCCGCACACCAAACCGTCACAATTATGAACAACGCCACTGAGGCTGGTTGAACGAGGTGGAAAGTTTTCCCCCTACAAATCGGAGGATGGGTGGATCTATGCCGGCTCCATGGTGAGGGGAGTCACGGATGCAGTCATACCGCGTTCGAAACACAGCTGTTGGCTATGTGGCAGCAGACCGCCTTGCCTTGGCTTATATTTTTATTTATGAAATGGTATGAGTGTCAGTCCATAAGTGCTCGGATCCCCTCCTCAGCAAATCCCGCAGCGTGTAGTTCTGTGTTGGTTTATCAATCTACTTTGGCTTCCTGCGTAGTGTTCTTGTTTGGCCATTCATTCATCCATTCATTCATTCATTCATTCATTCATTCATTCAGTAGCATGTCCTTTGCAGAACGTCGCTCCCATAACAACCTTCCGGAAAACCTCTCGATCATAAGCAAGATGTCCCGCGTCCGATACACCCATCTGGAGATCATCCGCCACATCCTGCACCCATCTTCTCTTTGGCCTTCCTCTTCCTCTCTTCCCAGGCATATACCCCTCTATTATTGTTCTCTCTAAATTTTCGTGACGTTTCAAATGACCAGAAAATTTCAATTTTCTTTGTTTTATTGTCTTTAGTAGCCAACCTTCTTCAATATTCATATTTTGTTGTATGGATTCATTTGTTCTTTACTTTACCCATTCTTAGAACTCGTCAATAACATTTATATTCAAAGTCATTTATGCGCTGTTCAGCTTGTTTAGTAAGTGTCCAGGTCTGACAGGCGTATGTTGCAATGGGAAATATGCATGGTCTTAAAAATCTAATTTTTGTAGTTCTGTCTGTCCCATTCCATAATTTATTCAGTTGTTTTAGTCTTTGAAGAGCAATCGATAGTCGTCGTTTAATTTCTTTCATTGTGTCACCGTTGTTGGTAATCATGACCCATGATTGTTTGGCCATACCTCTTTTAATTTGCTGTTCTCGCAATCTTACCATGGTTGTAGATTCACGGTCATCACTTGGTTCTCGCAAAAGTTACTTCTCGTAGAGCATTCAGAATGTCAGCCTGGTCCATGGCCGCCCTCCACAGTAGCTTTACCTGCGAGCTTGTCAGCCCGCTCATTTCCTTGTACTCCCGCATGCCCTGGCAAGAAGATGAAACTAATCTTTGCCAGCCGAGACCGCTCCAGAGGCAGCAACCACTCTCTTCGGATCCACCCCATATCTGTCATCTTGAGCATACTCATTGAGTCGCTAAGGAAACATGCCCTAGTGAATGTCTGTGTCTCGAGCCATGTTATTGCCTTACTTACTGCCATGACTTCCATAGTCAGGCTACTTGTGGTCTCAACAAAAGCACCAGAGTCTTCCTTCACAATTATCCTTCCGGCCTGAGCTGTAAAGGCCCATGAGCTTCTCACATGTCGGACCACCGACCCATCTGTGTAAATGACAGCATCATCGTCTGGCGAATTCTCTAAAATCAACGTTTGTACTTCCGCCTCCACAGCAGCCGGATTGTCTTGTCTGCATTTTCTGTCTTAATTAGTCTTAGTTAGTTAGGCTTTCCTCTTGAGCCAAAGGTGGCGCATAGGGCAGAAGTCATGGATCTCCATGCCTGGAGGTTCGCTGCTACCTGTTGTAGATCTTGGATGTTTTCATGGCCGTTGAATGAGCCTTCTCTGATGATGGTTCTACGCAGGGTCTCTCTTGGTCTTCCCCTTTTTCTTTTCCCCACCGGTGACAATATGAGGGCTTGGTAGGAGAGTTTTGTCTTGTCCATTCTGAGTACATGACCGATGTAGTTCCAACGGCGTTTTCTTATAAAATTGGATATGATATTTTGTCTAGTTGTATGCAAACAGAAAAAGACGTACATAGATCTGTCGGCACTTGTACCCACTCCTCGGCCAGGTTCTAAGTCCTCAAGTGTTGAAGAATGTCTTCGGCTTGACCCATCCACGACCTTCCTCTTTTTGACCTGCTGCCCTTAACCTTCATAATTTCACTATGCAGTGGATGTTGTGTTTGCGTTAACTCTGAGGTAGGCATTTGCTCTGCAAATTTGTATTCTGTCTTCAATGTTGGAAAATCAAGAAGGTAGCGCATCGCCCTGCATGCTGTATCTCTTGTACATCCAAGAATAATACGGCTGAGAGTCAGGATCGCCATCGCATTCTTAAAAACAGACATGACCAGCCCCTCGTACAGAAGACATAGATGGCGCTGCTCACAGTTTGCTGCCGCCATCACCCGCATCGCAGCCAAACCCCGCTTGGCCTTTGTTATCACCTGGTCTATGTGCACATTATAAGCAAGGCTTGGATCAAAACGTACCCCCAGGTAATTCATTCCCTGCATTCTTTCCACAGTCTCAGAAGACAGATTTACAGTTGGTGTTGGAGTTTTGACAATATGAATATTCAAAGAGAACCATGTCACTGCTGCCTTTGTTGGGTTGACCATTGCCCCAGCTTCAACACACTAAGTACTTATGCGATTGAGTTCGGCTTGTAGTTCCACAGCAACCTGATCTCTATCCTTACACTAAAGCATCGTCGGCATATGACAATGTCCTCCCTGGTCCAGTGATCTGCTCGCAGGTGATTCTAACAGTATACGCGTTGAACAGCACCGGAGATAATGGTGATCCCTGTGGTAGGTCAGGATATATTGTTGTTGGTTCCGAAGTCCAACTGCCACATCTAACAACTACTTTCCTTTGGAAGAGGGCTGCAGCGACCCAACTAAGGAGGAAAGGACTTATCTCGAGTTCAAGCAACTGAAGCATTTAGAAATCCAATGTAACTCTGATGTACGCGTCCTCCTGATCAATCGCTGCAGCAACAGTTTCAGTGCCTGAGTGGAAACCTTCATAGACGTCATGGGCAAAAACTGCTGCATTGGTCCAGGTTTCTTTTTTTGGACGGTACCCTCCCCAGGGTAGGTGGGAAAACACCTTGCCTCTCTAGTTGGCTTGATATTTTTCTGGCAATTACCTTCTCCAGCAGCTTGCCTATTGTATTCTGTACGGTTATTACTCGATATCCCTGAAATTGTGTGGTCTTTGCCAGGCTCCGGCAAGGGAATCAGAAAGCTGTGTAACCACTCCTCCTTGATGCTAGAACTCCCTATACTGTCGTTGTACATGTCTGCTAGTTTCTCTAGCTAGCTGTCGGTACACCTATTGATGTCGTCGTATCTTATGCTATCAGGCCCTGGAGAGCTGTTTTTTTTTTATCGTCGAAGCGCAGCCTTGATTTCTTTCACTGTCACTGTGTCTTCATCCGTAATGTTCTGGGTCTTGCACCTGTCTGAGGTGATCTCCTTGGCAAGGTTTCGGCCTCTCATGTCTGTCTGGTTGCTCTGTTCTAGAAAGCGTTCAAAGAGGGCTTTGCCTTTGTTCTCGTCAGTCCTCTGCCAGATGGGGTCAGTATCTTGGAAGTCAGAAATGCTCTTATTCTTGACTACCCCATTCATGCTTTTATGTAGTCGCCAGAACAATTTCATTGACTTGTCTGTGCTTACTCTGACATACATCTGCCCATTTTTCACTTGTAACCAACTTAACCCGTTTTTTTTCCAAATAGCTTACTTTTGTGTGCCTCTCTAAGTGCATGCAGGAACTAGGATGGGCAACTCTGCTATTCTTGGCGTTTTACCATTTCCTTACAGCACTGCGCTTATCCACCCAGGCCTTCACCTCTAAATTCCACCAAAGTGGCTGCTCCCAGCTTTTTCTCCTGCCCTGAAGCTTTCTGAGCTTGTACCTTATTTTACTCACCACATCTTGCCCTGTACTGTGATACTGGAAAGTTTTGACCGTTGACTTGTGCTGCCTGGTTCTGCTTTTCTCCACTAATATGCTGCAAGGGTGGTGGTCGCTGCCGTAGTACCCTAGAACTAGAACGCCCCATCTACACACTGTAGTGAGTGAAGGAGAAACCAGCGCCATATCGATAGCACCGTCCTCCTCACCTGGACGGCTTGCTGTCCTGGTGACACAGCCACTGTTGATACAAACCAGGTCAATGTTTTCAAGTGCAGTCTCGAGCTCCTCCCCCTGTGTGTTGGAGGAAATGTTTCCCCATGGTCTGCCTTTAGCGTTGAAATCGCCACAGAAAATAACATTTCTCTCGTGATCAAATATGTCACTTAAGCACTGCCACTTCTGGGAATCCAGCACTCGCGTTACGGGCATAAACATTAACCAACTACGAATGATAGACCGGATTGAACTCTAACCGCCTGTATTTGTATGTCGTCATTGTCCCAACTGGACATGTCTAGCTCTGAAGCCACCATACTGTCGCGAATGAGAATCGCCATTCCCAAATGTCGCCTGTTGTAGAAACATTTGAAGCCGGCAATTTGGAGTAGCTGATCACCCAGTCTCGTCTCCTGGCGCGCTACAATGTAATTTCTGTATACTAGATTTTCCAGAATAGGGCCTCGTTGGTTTACGCTGGCACAGTTCCAATATAGAATACGAGCATTCCTGAGGCCCAGACGGTCACATTTAAGTCTAAAAGGTCATTACAGCACATAGCATTCCTAGCCGTTTGCGGCCACCTCGCCTCCCCCGCCGCTTTGCTGGGTTGACTGCCCTCTGCACGGAGCAAAAACATTGGCCAGCCATGTTGAATAACCGAACACCACAGAAACACCTACGCTGCGGAAATTCACTCAAGGATTGCTTCGCTCAATGCACGAACTCCGTAGCATCGGCGCAGATCTTGAGAAGAAACTCCTGATATTACATCCTGGTACACAATTTACACGCAAGAGATGAAAATATCCATCTCCTACGCAAAAATGGGAACGGTCACAAAACAACACAACCGTCCACCACCATCTTGACCGGAAAGAAAGAAAGAAAGAAAGAAAGAAAGAAAGAAAGAAAAAGAAAAAGAAAGAGAGTTGCAGATTCCTTTAATTTAGGGCAAGAAAGGAAGAAAGAAAAAGTTGCAGATTCCTCAATTTAGGGAGTCTAGTTAGGATACTGATAATGCTGGTGGTTGATGGTGGCGGCGGTGGTGATGGTGGCGGTGGTGGTGGTGATCTATGAAAACATACTTGATTTGGTTTCATTATAGTAATACTTGTATCCTTCTACGCTCTTGGCTGTGACGTGTTTCATGACGTTTCCAGACGGATCTGTGGACAACACGTCATACGTCAATGATCGTACAGTCTGTTGCCGTCTCCACTATATTCTCAGTTCATTATGTTGCCATTTTCAGCATTATTATCTATCATCATCTATCATCTGCCATCTATCATAATCTATAATCTATAATCTTCTATCTGTCGTCTATCACCTATAATCATCTATCATTTATAGTCGTCTATCATCTGCCTGTCGTCTACAACTATCATCTATAATCATCTGTCAGTTATAATAATCTATCATCTATCATCATCTATCATCTGCGATCTATAATAATCTATCATCTATCTTCTATCTGTCTGCCGTCTATCATCTATCATGTAACTTCTATCTGTTGGTCGTCTATCATCTGCCATCTATCATCATCTGTCATCTATTATCTAACATCTACCATCAACTATCATTTATAATCTATCATCTATCAGATGATAGATCATCTGTCATCTATCTTCTACCATCGACTGTCATTTATCATCTTTCATATGCCCATCTGCCATTTAACATCTATCATAATCTAACATCTGTCACCTTCTAACATCACATATCATAAATCATCTGTCGCCTATCTATCTTTTATCATTACACTTTCATTTAACAATGTTTTTTCCCCATGTGAATATGACATGTGCAACAGATAACTGATGAACAAAATATGAGTGATTGGAAGGGCCGAATGTAAGACGGGCCTGCGTGCCCAATTTGTGACCCTTTGAAAATCAAGTTCGTGTGATCCATCATGACATTTCCTTCACCTCCTTCGTGAATCTCCCCCCCCCCCACCCCTCCCCACCCACGTACTAACCTCAGCACTAACTAAGCGCCATCTTTTTTTTTTGCGCTCTCTCGCTTTGAAATCAAGCGTAGTTCATACTATTTCTAGTAGCAGTGGACTGAATTTTGCATGTGGATTAGCTTTCCCTATTACCAGTGTCCCTCGCCATCAGGTGAACCAACTCCGACATCAGAGGTACTTGTAATTTACGTCCCCGAGTCAAGGACGATAAGTCAACATTTTTTAATCCAACTGTCCGGTGTAGGGGTTGAACCCGCTACACTGGCATCAACACACCGGATGTTTAAGAACGAGTTCTTATCCATTAGGCCACGCTGATCTCCAAGCCCCCTTTGACACCATGATGCTTGCTGCACATCGTTGAACCATTGGGCATTTCTAGGCTTGGCCAAACATGACACCAGCCGTCTCTCCTCCCCACAAAAATATCTTGTTGAGAACCAACCGATGGCTACACCCTTAGAGCAAGCTAGCCTTCGGATCCACAGGGTGTATTTGTAATGACTGCAGTGTTTGAAAATATTGCCGGTCCAAGTTTTGTATTTACCTTTTATGTTGCATGAACTTCACAGAGGGTGAATACAAAACTTGGACCAGCAATATTTTCAAACACTGCACAGTCAAATATACACCATATACTACACCAATGACCAGTCTGGAGTATCCATTTTCTAGAAATAGGGTCAAAAAGCAAGATGACCGACTTCATTGCACCGGGTTTTATCCCATATGGCCTGGTTTCATCCTGCTAGTCGGCCTGCCGTAAACTTCGAACCGAGCACGAAGTCAGTAGCTCCAATGATGTCCCCCCGGAGTCTCCGATAAAAATTGCACTCGTGATCCGAACGACGTAACCCTAAATCGAATCCACAATCCTCGGTGCGTGCGTCCGGCGGTGCAACCACTTAGCCATTGAGACACCCGACCGCTGGTTTTAATTAAACGCAAACGCAAAGCTTATGTTCTAAATGACTAGATGAACCTAGGGCAACTCCAGTTACAGGCCGTCTAAATGACTAGACGAACCTAGGGCAACTCTAGTTACAGGCCGTCTAAATGACTAGACGAACCTAGGGCAACTCGTTACAGGCCGTCTAAATGACTAGACGAACCTAAACTCCAGTTACAGGCCGTCTAAATGACTAGACGAACCTAGGGCAACTCTAGTTACACAGGCCGTCTAAATGACTAGACGAACCTAGGGCAACTCGTTACAGGCCGTCTAAATGACTAGACGAACATAGGGCAACTCTAGCTACGGGCCGTCTAAATGACTAGACAAACCGAGGGCAACTCCAGTTACAGGCCGTCTAAATAACTAGACGAACCTAGGGCAACTCTAGCTACGGGCCGTCTAAATGACTAGACGAACCTAGGGAAACTCTAGTTACATGCCGTCTAAATGACTAGATGAACCTAGGGAAACTCCAGTTACAGGCCGTCTAAATGACTAGACGAACCTAGGGCAACTCTAGCTACGGGCCGTCTAAATGACTAGACAAACCGAGGGAAACTCTAGCTACGGGCCGTCTAAAGACTAGACGAACCTAGGGCAACTCCAGTTACAGGCCGTCTAAATGACTAGACGAACCTAGGGCAACTCCAGTTACAGGCCGTCTAAATGACTAGACGAACCTAGGGCAATTCCAGTTACAGGCCGTCTAAATGACTAGACGAACCTAGGGCAACTCCAGTTACACCCCGACAACGCAGCTCAAGAGAGTCACGGTAACCAGTGGTCAGACGCTCGCCTGCCGGCTGGGTGCTCACGGGGTCCATCCACACTGGCGCGGATTCAAATTTGTAAAACTGACCCTGGCTCCCAGGTGGCCCCAACCTAATATGAGTACCAGTGTTGCAAAGTAACAGCTGCCGATTCTATACTGACCACATCGCCCACTGATTGGTCTATAAAATATGGGTCAAACACCGTATATCCGATACACTGTAAGTGCTGATTGGTCTATAAAATACGGGTCAAACACCGTATGCCCAATACGCTTTAAGTGCTGATTGGTCTATAAAATACGGGTCAAACACCGTATGCCCAATACGCTTTAAGTGCTGATTGGTCTATAAAATATGGGTCAAACACCGTATGTCCAATACGCTTTAAGTGCTGATTGGTCTATAAAATATGGGTAAAACACCACTTGCCCAATACGCTCTAAAACGGCCCTTTACTTTTTTTTTTTTTTTTACCGTACCACAAAGCCACCCAATCCTTTCCCCACTTCCAACCAAGTAAAGATGGGGTATATGTAAAGTCCCCTAACAGAGATGGTGTTGGGGTGTGAAGTGTTATGCGTTCACATATTCTTGGGCCTACATATGTGATTGGGTAGCCAGTTCTCTTCCTCGTGTTTCTTCCGAGATAATTTCCCGACAATTCTGAAAATTGACTGGTACCCATCTTTTCATGAGGTTGGGCCAAACCCAGATACCTACAGGTAAAACAACAGTCTCCTGGTTTGAACCCGAACTACTGACTTGCCAGGCAAGCGCACAACCACTATGCCACCTATAAAGATACTAGGAAAGAATATTACGAGGACAAAAGAAAAACAACTTACCCAGGAATAAAATTCTGGGAATGTAAGCTCCATCAGGACTCAGGTCAGAACTCTTTGGCGAGTCATCTTCCTATAGAAAGAAGTTCATGAGAGGATAAGTCATCCGTCGGACACCAAGCAACACATCAAACATCCTCAGCCATCATATACTATACTATATAATATACGTTTACTTTATTCAAATCAAGAAGCAGATGCAGTGCTGCTGATGTTCCTGGGTTGTGGGAAGTTCTGATAAAGATCTTGCTTTGCCTCCAATTAGGACACCCTGGGTTAATGATTAACAAAAGAAGGGTGGAGACCGATGTCTCCTGTGATGAAGCTTGTCGAGAAATTTCCACAGAGGGAAACAACACAAGTCAAATATTCCCCGCGATGCGGGTAGACATTCAGCACCCAAGACTTTTACTCACCGCTTGGAGGGCTGAACTTTCCACAGTGGGAGACAACTGAAGTCAGATATCCTACACGATGAGGGTTGGCCATCAGCACCCAAGACTTTCACTCACCGCTTAGGGGACACAAGAACATGCTAAGAATTAGCGTGGAGCTGGCGGGATGCATAGAAGCAAATCATCTCATAGCCCATGCCATGTGGCATTGATCATGTCTGTCCACAGCCCAATGTCTCGTGTGCTGTCAGCTATTTCTGATAATGATGGTAAACCATTGCTATGATGTTCAGCATCTTCTCTTTTGGTCTCCCCTGATTCCCATCCCTTCAGACTTTCCCGTTATGACGACATATTCCAGTTGCCCTCTTCTCATGACATGCCCACAATAATGTGCACTGTCTTCTGGTGCGAGTAACCAGTTCTCTTTGTGAGATAGCATTCAAGATATCTTCATTGTGCTGTCTATCCATCCACGATGATATTCTACAAAACCACAAATCCGCAGCTTCCACATTATTACTGACTTTGCTATTTGTTCATCGCTTCCACTAATACTTCAATTCGAACAGGAATAAAATCGAATCGACTAGGCTCTACAACAACTATACTAACAATAACAACAATAACAGCGACACCAACAATTGCAACGTACAATGACAATTCTTATTATGCCCTGCATCCCCCATATGGGGGATATAACAAAGTCAAAATAAATGTATTAGTATTAATAACAAAAGGACATAAGTGGTGGTTATTACAATGAAACAATGTCTTCTCAAATGAAACATGACAGTGAACGGAACTGTTCTGAAGCAGGTCGACCTGTTGAAGTATGTGAGAACTTTGATGACAGCGGATGGAAGGAGAAGTTACATGTGGAATTGTCCGAGCAAAGAAGCATTTCACAAGATAAATTTCCTGTGCTGTCTGTTAATCGGGATGTGAAACAAAGTTCTTAAGAGCTATATCGTGCCAGGTACGTAAATTAGCCACCGACAAATAACAGCATAGTGTGCGATAATTATGTGGAACCTGCAGAGATGTTTTACACAAGAATGAGGAGAACACCGTGCATGAATAAATAAAAGCTCAATGAAGATATTTTGAAAGAATTAGACTCAGAGAATGGCCACTCGCGTCAGAAGTAGACGGTATATATATTGTTTGGGCATGAGAAGAGGAATGCTGGAGTACATCGTGACAACAGGAAATATTAAAGAGAAGAGAGAAAAGGGAAGACCAACGGAGAAAATATAGGACAGTTTGACATGGCATGGAGGAACATCGGTATCAAATGTTTGACATTACAAGAAAGAAGGCTGCTGAGAATCTAAGATTTCTTAACCCATTTGGGAACGCCACTTATCCTGGCCCGGTGAGCGACAATCAGCTTCCTTGTCTCTGGGGAATAGCAGCTGGTAGTTGGGAGAACTACGCCTTCTTATTCCCCTATTCCCCTACCATATGACCCAGTGTAGGGACCAGACTAGCTCCCTAGGTAAAGTTAACTTATCCCAAGCGCTGCTTAGACATGATCACCAACGGCATGGACTATAAAAAGGAGGATACTAAAGAGACAGCCTTCTTTGGTGATAAGAGAAGAGGCTTTTAAGGACATTGTGACGACTGGAAAGGGCGACAGAAGAGGCAGAGAACGAACGATGAAAGATCATTTTTCAAAAGATCCCAAATTGGGCAACAGGCCTGTTTAACATTCAGCCCTTCCAATCACTCATCTTTCGTACATCGTGCACGCTACATTCACATACCAAAAAAAAAGAAATTCTCAAATGAATGTTGTGAACATAATAGACATCACCATGCTATGAGGCAGGCACACACACACACACACACACACACACATGCATGAACACCCAAGTCGCTTGTCAAGGCACATGATGCTGATGGCGGTGGTGTAACAGCAATGCTCACCTCAACACTGATCATGACGAAGTCAGACGACAAGTGTTCGATATCCTGGCTGTTGGCAAACCTCGGTCTCAGAGCTGCAAGTAGAGAACATGGTCAAGACGTGGAAGATCCTGAAGTTGAGATGTCAGGCGTCAGGTATTCATATATTCTAAGTCTTAGCAAAATTATATGCAGTGCATTATTGTCTTCCTAACTTTTTCCTTCTCGGGAAATTCCCATATGTGTCCAGTACTCATTTTACCCATTTTATATCCTGGGTCGACCCCAGATGGTCATCATCATCTTTATCCCTCAAGCATCAGGGAATGAGTAGTTGACATTCCATGGCCCGATGAGTGGCAATGGATAGTGTCATTCCATGTGATCGTTTAACGTCTTTGATGTCGTCAATCCATTGTCTTCTCCGGCAATTCCCATGTGTGTCCTGTACTCATTTTACTCATTTTATTTATCTCCTGTGTCGACCCCAGATGGTGATCATCATCTTTAGCACCCAAGCGTCTGGGAAGGAGTAGTTGACATTCCATGGCCCGATGAGTGGCAATGGATAGTGTCATTCCATGTGATTGTTTAACGTCTTTGATGTCGTCAATCTATTTTCTTCTCGGGTCCTCTGGTTCTCGTTTCAGATCTTTGATGTACCGCCAGTGCTGGTAGTTGATGATGTTGCATTCTAACGAGATGACCGAACTATTTGATCTTCTGCCTTTCAATATGGGACTGATCGGACTAAAATCTGACCACTGCTGGGTATTGAACTTGGGGGGGGGGGGGGGGGGGGGGGAAGCATCTTTGTAATCATGTGCTCCAATAACTGCTCACAGAACTAATACTGTTTGGTGACGAGTTGTGACAAGAATATAGAATAATACTGTTTGGTGACGAGTTGTGACAAGAATATAGAATAATTCTGTTTGGTGACGAGTTGTGACAAGAATATAGAATAATACTGTTTGGTGACGAGTTGTGACAAGAATATAGAATAATACTGTTTGGTGACGAGTTGTGACAAGAATATAGAATAATATTGTTTGGTGACGAGTTGTGACAAGAATATAGAATAATATTGTTTGGTGACGAGTTGTGACAAGAATATAGAATAATACTGTTTGGTGACGAGGTGTGACAAGAATATAGAATAATACTGTTTGGTGACGAGTTGTGACAAGAATATAGAATAATACTGTTTGGTGACGAGTTGTGACAAGAATATAGAACACTGTTTGGTGACGAGTTGTGACAAGAATATAGAACAATACTGTTTGGTGACGAGTTGTGACAATAATATAGAATAATACTATTTGGTGACGAGTTGTGACAAGGATATAGAATAATACTGTTTGGTGACGAGGTGTGACAAGAATACAGAATAAGTGTGCTGTCGTTTGACGAAATGTGATACAAAATACACATTAATATACTGTTTGGTGACGAGGTGTGACAAGAATACAGACTAATACTGTTTGGTGACAAGTTGCTTCCAGAATACAGAATAATGCTGTGACATGAGGATTACAGAATATAATGTTGGTGACAAGGTCTTACAAATATACACATTATCGTGGTGTTGTTTGACGAAATGTGATTTAAAAAATACACAGTAATTTACTGTCTGGTGACGAAGTATATAAACCAAAATAATATACTATTAGGTGACAAAGTGTTATAATGAAAATAGTAAGGAATCAAAATACACTAATGTGATCAAACCTTCATACTACACTATATTCAGAAGAAAACAAGAGAAAACAAAGCGTATCTACTCTTCCCCACTATACATGTTTAGGACATCGAATGTATACATGCAATACGATAAAGAAGTTGTCTTGGACGAGGAAATTAATGCGCTAAGGCAATCCCGAACGAGGACAATGATGTAAGTTTACTTGGGCAATGAAATCCAGCTTATAAATCAAATGCGCTAAGAAAAATATTGATTGACGACATCATATTTAGTTTATAAGCACAATACGTTAAGAAAGAGGGGCTGAGTGGTCTCGAGGTATGGTGTCCGCCTCGAGTGCTGGAGGTCCCGGGTTCAAGCTCCGGTGAGGGCCGGGATTTTTTCACGTGGACTTCTAATAACATTTCCCATGGTCACTGGGTAGTGAGATCGGACGCCCGTGTGTATTGCACACGTAAAAAATCCCTATAGAGTAGCCCAATGGCGCTGCCCGGGCAAAATTCCGAGTTAAAAATCTACCCAAAGTATTTCAGGATCCTCGCCGGTGCTACGGAGTTCGTGCACTGAGCTGAGATTCTCCGGACTCAGGCTTGAGTTAGGAGTAGAACGGAGCACTTATGGGTTACACCCGTGTGCCGTGATGTTGATCCGTCGACTAAACTAAACTAAACGTTAAGAAAGTTGGTTTAGCCGAGTAAATGAAATTTGCAAACAATGCGTCAAAACAATCTTGAACGAGGACATCAAATTTAGTTTATAAACAATGCTTTAAGAAAGTTGTCTTGGGTGAGACCAAGTTTCAAGAAAATAGTTTGACCACATTAAACAATACTCTTTAATTAATAATTAATTTTAGAGGTAAAAACTGAAAGGCACATGTGCAAAAGGAAGACTGCCGTATCAATGAATGAAAAGTTGCATCGAGAGGTGAACAGAAAAGAGAAATGTTTAAAAATCTATGGCAGTCCAGCTTTGTTACCACGATAGCGTGTTATAGTGCTGGTCTTGCTCACCCGGCCTGGTATCTGAACTTGGGAGAGGGAAACAAGAGTTTTGGGATACAGTCTCTCCCTGCCCGAGGATCTTACTATCTTTACCTACAGGTCTCGGCCAACCAACCTTTCTGCATATTTGTCTATCTGTCTGCTTGTTCATAGGTCTGCCTGTCTTTCTGTGCACGTCTATACCTTTGTCCGCTTTGGTCTACTAACACGAAATGCCAATGCCCCAATAACCAACCAAACTTGACCAGTGCAGCGCTTTAAAACTAACTCAACTTAGCTGGACAGTATAGTACTTTCCAACTAGGAAGAAACAACGAACATTTTACCTTTGCAAGCTCGGCACCATGGCTTATGGAAGACAATCATCGCTGGCTTTCTCCTGCAAATCATTCAAACAATGACTGTTGCCAGCAAAGTTCTGCCTGTGTGGTCATATACATTCTCTCATACCACATTCAGTACAAAGCAAATCAATACACACCTATCATGATCACATACATCAAAACGCTGATAATATGCTTCGTTACCCCCAAGAGAACTTGGCGTGGTGGCTATTGTACTCGCCCACCACTCAAAAGGTCCTCGAGTCAAACCTCGGCCACATGAAAGGCAGTGATGACTGACTCAATCACTGCACGGAAAGGTACAATCTGGACATTTCTGGCAGGATTAGTCGGTACACAGCCACCACATCTACCGAGCTCAAGTGGTTCTATAATACATGCTATGCCGATGTACCTGGAAACGAAAGGGTCGATTGGCTGGCCTCCGGGGAGAACGAAGATGAACACGGAGTTGTGATACTGTCTATAGATGATCGCTAATTGCACGAGTACAGACAGATCATTGATTACATGCGCCACGACTGATGGACACTAGCAGGAAACATCGGGGTAGAGGGGGAAGCAGAGACGTGCTTAACTAACTGGTCATTGGAAGTATAAGTATCGATGTTCTTCCATATCCGAGGAATACTGGACATATATTGGCATGTCTCGATTGCAGTAATGTCGGTGTTGGGCGACTCTGACAAAATGGTTACCAGACTGTATCGGATGAGGCGAGTTTTTAGAAGCTATCTTGAGCCAATCCTGATGGAGGTGAATCATGGGCAATTTTCAGACTAATGGGTGTAACACGGATGTATTGAAGAATGACGGAAACATCGTGGACAGATAAAAGGTGTAGCTTGAAAGAAGTTATCTCCCAAAGACAGTTGGTTACCCGCATAAGAAAAAGACAACCCACATTCTTTTGACACGTGGTGAGAAGGGGGAAGCCGAAGTAGGTCTTGTCGTGACAAAGGGCAAGTTGGATAAGAGACGCAATAGGGGTCACATGAGAAGACAACAGCTTGGTATCATGAGTGACGCGTGCGTATCAATATCTCAGCGGTTTTTTCCTCTCAATGATTTTCTCAGCGTTCTACCCACAATAGAATATTTCTAGTATACATTCCACGTAGACAGACTTAATCACGTATGTCCCTTGCTCTTGTTGGGAGTAATTTGGACATTAAAGTATATCTCTTCAATATTTGGAGATTAGATGGGCGCCAACAAGCAGATCTCTTCCATATTTGCAGATTAAATTAGCGCCATCAAGGATATCTCTTGCATATTTGGAGATTAGATGAATATGAATACCGCTCGCTCCTTTGGAAAGATGGACATCAAATCTATCTATGGCAATGTCAAGTAAAATTGCAAAGGATCATTTTAGGTAGACAATGATACAAGTGGGAATATAACGGCAAGAAATGGACAAACAGCAGTCAGAGAATGTACAATCAAGACGAGAGACAGTGTAGGAGACTCATTGCAGCCAACTTTAATTTGATTAAAAGAACCATTTTACACTTTTTAAGGCGCACAGAGCACCTATCACTAGAGCCATCATTGTATAGACCAGTCGGCACTTGATGGCCGATGTTAATGTCGTTAACATCACAGCGGACCCAGTTACTTCCCATAAAATGGAACGATACCTATTTTTGGCTAGGTCGACTTCGGAGCACAGGCCAATCATAAAAACAACCCGTCTTGATGGGGATTCGAACACATTACCTCCAGACCGATAATCAAGCGTTCTGGCAACTGCACTAGCCCAGATCTTGTAGTAGAGTTAATTAGTTGCATATCCTGTTCATGACGTTTGCAGTCAACACCAGCATTGTTTGCTGGAGTTGATGTCTTGGCAAGTTTACGTTCAGCAGTTAGCCATTGCTTTATGAACGACCGGCACTCATACCATTTCGTAAAAAACCAGCACAACGCAGTCTGCTGCCAAACTGCGCGCAGCTGTGTTTCGAACGAGGGTGTGCGGGATCACGAACTTGTACTAGAGGGTATATATATAAAAAAAGAGGTTGCGGCTGTGTATACAATAAACTCCAGGAATACAAGTCACCTCCTAGTCTTACCTCATGGAGAAAACATATCCAGGCTTATTTAGACCAAGACCCCAAGCACTAACCTGCTGTGGCTATGCAAAATGATAGATCCTGTTGTGGCTATGTGAAGTGGTAGATCCTGTTGTGGCTATGTGAAGTGGTAGATCCTGTTGTGGCTATGTGAAGTGGTAGATCCTGATGTGGCTATGTGAAGTGGTAGATCCTGTTGTGGCTATGTGAAGTGGTAGATCCTGTTGTGGCTATGTGAAGTGGTAGATCCTGTTGTGGCTATGTGAAGTGGTAGATCCTGTTGTGGCTATGTGAAGTGGTAGATCCTGTTGCGGCTATGTGAAGTGGTAGATCCTGTTGTGGCTATGTGAAGTGGTAGATCCTGTTGTGGCTATGTGAAGTGGTAGATCCTGTTGTGGCTATGTGAAGTGGTAGATCCTGTTGTGGCTATGTGAAGTGGTAGATCCTGTTGTGGCTATGTGAAGTGGTAGATCCTGTTGTGGCTATGTGAAGTGGTAGATCCTGTTGTGGCTATGTGAAGTGGTAGATCCTGTTGTGGCTATGTGAAGTGGTAGATCCTGTTGTGGCTATGTGAAGTGGTAGATCCTGTTGTGGCTATGTGAAGTGGTAGATCCTGTTGTGGCTATGTGAAGTGGTAGATCCTGTTGTGGCTATGTGAAGTGGTAGATCCTGTTGTGGCTATGTGAAGTGGTAGATCCTGTTGTGGCTATGTGAAGTGGTAGATCCTGTTGTGGCTATGCGAAGTGGTAGATCCTGATATGGCTATGTAAATTGGTAGATCCTGATGTGGCTATGTGAAGTGGTAGATCCTGATGTGGCTATGTGAAGTGGTAGATCCTGTTGTGGCTATGTGAAGTGGTAGATCCTGTTGTGGCTATGTGAAGTGGTAGATCCTGTTGTGGCTATGTGAAGTGGTAGATCCTGTTGTGGCTATGTGAAGTGGTAGGACCTGCACATTTGTGTAGTCTTCAGCTCACGGAGGAATACGGGGCCAGTCTCACCCTCCCATAGCTAACGTCGAGTGCCGGTATCGTACCCGTGTCCCTCATGTCATTGCTGGCATGACGCCCAATCCGTTACACCTGTGTCCGCTAAACACAAGTCCTGTCGCGGGAACCCACTGTAGCTATATGAAGGTTTAGGGCCCGCATTTTTGCAGGGCTGAGTGCACGGGGTGATAGGTGGTCAGTCTCTCCCCCCGTAAAGAACGACGAGAGCTGACATCGTACCCTTGTCCGAGCGCGCTCGTGCTACTGTTAACTAAAGTCCTAACCAATTTAATTTAAGCATGAAACACTTACTGCTCCCTGGCTAACTTCTGGCCCTCCTTCAGTGACACCCATTTGATATTCTTGCCCCACGCTGCAAGAAAATGGAGGCAGACAGTTAATATGCAATGTTATTTTAAATATTCTGTAAAATAATGGTAATAAGCCGAGTTAATCTTACAACAGATGCAATATGACTATTGTTCTATGGCGAAGGTGTTACTGACGCAATTCGTAATCCCGCAGACCGCGTTCGAAACACAGCTGCGGCAATTTAGCAGCATACTGCCTTGTTTCGGTTTCTTACTAAATGGTATGGGTATCTGTCATTCAGAAAGCAATGGCAAACTGCTGAATGTAAACCTTCCAAGATATCACAAACAACATAAACAGATAACTATACAAACAACCAAAACTGAAATAATATAGGTTAGCATTTCTCCCGGTCCACTAAGTATACTGATAAATAGCACATCTCTGAAACAAGTTAAAGATTTCAAATATCTTGGAAATATAGGGTGCATTTTTAATGATTGTGCAGTGTTTGAAAATATTGCCGGTCCAAGTTTTGTATTCATCCTCTGTAAAGTTCATGCAACATAATAGGTAAATACAAACCTTGGACCGGCAATATATTTAGACACTGCGCAGTCATTAAAAATACACCCTGTACGATCACAGAAGATGGCAGAATAGACAGAGACATTGAAAACAGATGTCAGTGGTTTACAAAGAACGGTAATGGAAGGCGTGTTTCCTGGAAGAAAGGGCATGGCTAGATCAATATGGCGGGAGGCATAGAACAACACCCTGGCACGAACATGAGACAAGAACTAGTGTAGGATCGAGACTTTCCGGTGGGCTGTGATGGTTGCGGCGCTCTGAAAGGACTTGACACATGATGATGATGCTAACTTCTGGTGTTGATGGTGTGACGAATATAGTACACACCCTTGTTTGGGAGTTGGTTGCATAAGAAGATAAATTGATAGATGCTTGGTTGACTAAGTGAATTGTTTGTGGTGTGGGTACTTTTGCTTTTTTTCACTCCAAACAAACTTTGCGAGCTATATTTAGAGTCACCAGCTATATATAGCGCCGACGGTGATCTCCTCTGTGTTCGGGTGGAGTGCGTGTCAGTGCGTTTCAATTGCCCCACACCACAGTGTTTCTTTGGCTGTGGCAACCGTTTCTGTGTGAGTGTCTGTCTCATCATGAGTTTTCTGGAACTGGCAGCAGCTGTCCACGACAAGCAGAGTAGCGTGGTTTTTCTGCAGCATCACGGCATCTTACATTCTGCAAGACGCTGTTCTCATAATCATGTCATGGAGCTATCGCTGACTGAGCGTCAGGACAGATGGAGATGCCGACATAGAATTGCGCACCGAGCTACGGCGCAACACACGGAAACCCCTGGATGTTCGGCGCAACACAGGGAACCCCTGGGTGTGACGTCATACCCTGGGATTCCCTTTTGTTTGGGGTGAAAGAAAGCAAAAGTACCGTGGTGTTAATATATGCTTGGTGGGATAGATGTTCGATTAGTTGTTTGTTTGGTAGATTGATGATTGGCTTTAGACCAGTGGTTTTCAACCGGTGGGGAATCCCCCCCCCCCAGGGGGAATTTTAGGGTTTCCGGGGGGGGGGGGGAATTAAGATTATTTCAAGATCGCATTAATACAAGAACAAGTTACTTGATATTGTATTTCCCTCTATATTTTACGGTTTTGTACTTCTCGCCGTAGTGAAGTTCGTTTTATAACATAAGTAGACTCACAAATCACGTTTTATGTAGATGTCTAGACTTGTTCTAGTATGTGCTATTACATTTAGCTTCCGGGGGGATTTATAGGGAGGAAATTCGAAAGGGGGAGGAATGACGTTCTGAACATATGGTAAAGGGGGGCATGGGCCAAAAAAAGGTTGCGAACCATTGGGTTAGATGGTTGTTTGAATATGTTTGGTTGGATAAATGCTTGGTTTAGTTTGCTTGATTGATTGGTTGTTTGATTGGTTAGATTAGTTGTCTGAATATATACTCGGCTGGATAGATATATGGTTTGTGTGGATGATTGTTTACTGGCTGGTTGGTTAGAATAGATGGTTAGTCGTTTGAATAGATGCTTGGTCGGATGATTCGTTGACGTGGCAAGTTTTTTTTTTTTTTCGCGTGGATGGTGGATAGGACATATTTTTGGTTGGTTTATTGCTGATTGGATAGATGGTTGGGTAATTATGCGACTAGTTGGTTGGAAGTTTGTGCGGTTGATTGTTTGGGTGGATATATGCTTAGCTGGTTGGTTGGTTAATTCCTCGGTTCATTGGCTGGTTCGTTGATTGGTTTGTTTGTTGGTAGATGAGACGGTCGGTTAGTTGAGATCCCTGTCATATCAGTTCACTCGCGTACATGATAAAATCCAGTGCTGTTGACCGCCTAGTCTCAGTACTCAATCCGTTTGGGGGGGGGGGGGGGGGGGGGGGTTGTGTGGTCTCGAGGTATGGTGTCCGCCTCGAGTGCTGGAGGTCCCGGGTTCAAGCCCCGGTGAGGACCGGGATTTTTTTTCACGTGGACTTCTAGTAATAAAATTTTCTGGGGTCGGACGCCCGTGTGTATTGTTGTGCACGTAAAAAATCCCTTGGCAGTTGGAAATCGAAAAAGAGTAGCCTAACGGCGCTGCCTGGGCAAAATTTCGAGTTAAAAATCTACCCAAAATATTTCAGGATCCTCGCCGGTGCTACGGAGTTCGTGCACTGAGCTGAGTTTCTCCAGACTCAGGTTTGAGTTAGGAGTAGAACTGAAGCACTTATGGGTTACACCCGTGTGCCATGATGTTGATCCATCGACTAAACTAAAAACTAAAAAAATCCGTTAGCCGAACCACATTTCCACTAAACTCACGAAACTCTACAAATGGCTGGACAAGACGAGGGTACGAACCGTTTATTGTATAATGTGGTATTGCTGTGACTAACATAGGGACGGGAAATGCCCGGCCCTCGGGCCGTACAAGGCCCGCGAAGTCATTTGGTCAGGCTCTGCCAAACGCTCTGTGGCGAAGGTGTTACGAACGCAATTCGTAATCCCGCATACCGCGTTCGAAACAACTGCGGGAGATTTGGAAGCAGACCGTCTTGCGTTGGTATTTAATAAAATGGTTTGAGTGCCGGTCGTTCAGAACACAATCGCAAACTACTGACCGAAAACTTGACAAGAAATCACAAACAGCACCAAAAAAAAATGCTGAGTTGACTGCGACGTCCTGAAAAGGACATGCAATTAACTGCCAAGGCAACTTGAGTTCTATAAACGTTACATAAGCAAAATATGAATTTCCCACAGAATTCTTTCCTCTGCTCACAGTCCACACTACCCAAAAAAATGGCGACCAGGAAAGACTGATGTGATATTTCCCACAAGGCACATCGAGTGCCGTTCGGTCTCGACATATGAGGTCAGCACCGTATACCGAGTACATGTCATGGCATTGAAAAAAGTTAGTTGCATATCCTTTACAGGACGTAGCAGTGAACCCTTGCATTATTTAGCTGTTTGTGATTCCCGGGCAAGTTTACGTTTAGTTGTTTGCCATTGCTTTTTCTGAACGACCGGCACTCGTACCATTGTATGGAAGCCGGTGCAAGGCGGTTTTCTTGCAAATCGCCCTCAGCTGTGTTTTGAAAGAGGTATGCGTAGATTCGTTACAGAGCCGGCATGAAAAGGAGTCCTTTTAAAAATCCCATGTGTTATGTGGGACGAGATTCACGAGAATGTATCAACAAGAGAAAATCAGAAATGAAGAAATCGGGACTAAAGTGGGGGTCATATAGCAGCGCTAGATTTCATAAGAAAATAGCAAATTAAATAGCTTGGCCATATAACTAGATTACCAACTAAGAGTATACCACAACAAACAATGATGTACAGACCAAATGGGAGCAGAAGAAGAGGCCGACCATGTAAACGATGGACAGGGGGATTAACAGAGTCCATGGGAATCTCGATACATAAAGCTCATAAACGGGCACTCTCCCACTGTTTATACTTCACCTCGATACCGCAAGGTACAAGAGGAACAAGATGAGATTAGATGAGATTGTCAAGAGACTACAACCGAATGCCCAGAGGCAAAGCTGGGCCGTAACCAGACACAATGCAAGCGAGGTCTTTACGGGGCAAACAAAAAAGAGAAAGAAGTTGATACTCACTTTTGACCTTCTCTGAGGCAGCAGACACACTGCCGAATACAAAAGACGCAGCGCTAGCGAGGTAAGAATTCATGGCTGCAGCTGGAGATTATGCTGAGATCCCGTGAGCTGTCAGCTACTGTATGCGATCCTGTGTTGAGCAGAGTTGAGTAGAATGTGTGGCGGCCAAGCAGCTGGACAGCGCTGCACCAGGATGCTGTCTGACGACCAATGGTGCTCAACCGAAATGACTCTATGACGCGCCGTCCGTTGCTGGGACACATGTCGTGATGTTTGTGCAACGTCATACATACACAACGTTCACAACTCGCTCGCATTTGTGTGTGGGTTTAGGGGCAAAGTAAAGGCGCGCAACTTTGTGATTTGCTTATCATCATCCAATGCCTTGTGGGCTGGCTTGGGCGATCATGCCTCTCCACAAATTACCGTCTCCGACGTCATGGATCAATTCGTATGTTGACTCCCTTCCGTGCCATGACATAATACTGTCAAGAATCTTCTCAGGTTCTCTTCCTCTATCTCTCTTTCCGCAAATCTTTCCGGTTGTCACAACATGTTCCAGTTTGTATCTTCTCACAACGTTGCCAAAAAACGATGATTGCCTTTATCTGATGTTTGTGATAAGTTATTGATTGATTGATTGATCTAGGAACCGACATCACAGCATTCGGGGCATTCCCATAGGCGCTCCTCCCCATCCTCAGCAGCCAGCGAAGAGTTCCAACACCAATAGTACCAGTAGCAATCTGATTATATGTCCGTCTCGCCTTTCCTCTGAAGCGTCGATCGTCAGCCAGATCCCCTCGTCACACCTCGCTGCCTCATTCTTGCCAGACCATGATGATCCATTTGCTCCTCCGAGGTGTACACGTGCTCCCACAAGGCCGCAACCACGTCTGCCTTGTCATGTATCAATACTCCACCAAGTTCTGCAGAGCCAGCCAATCTGCCCGCCTGTTCATTCCCCAGCACACCGGCATGCCCCGCAGAAAAGATCCAGGCGATGCTTGCCACCCGTGACCTCCGAAGCGAAGCAAGTCACTCTGCACGAAGCATGCCTGTTCTCACTTTTCTTCGCATGCTTTCTGAGTGATAAGTTGTCTTTGCGACTCAGCTTCACTTAAAACATCCGGATTGATAATTTTGGCTGTCCAGTTAATTTTCAGCATTCTTCTATAACACCACATCGCCATGGCTTCCGGCGGTTTACTAATTGTCCAAGAATCGTAGCCGTATGTTGAAACTGATTCCATGTAACATGCAAGAAATCTGTTTCTAACTTTAATGGACAATGACTTACTGCACAAAACGTTCTTCATTTGACAGAATGCAGTTTTTGCTTGTCATATTCTGTTCTTGATCTAATTGATACAACTACCATCTGATGTTATCCATATGCCTAGATTTGCTTACGGGTTAAAAAGAAGCAACGTCATGGCAATAGGGACATGCCTATAAGAGCCCAGTGTCCCTAGACACATATCGATATTTATGGGTGCTAACTATACACATCAAACACTTCTTCTTACAGTCCATGCCGCATGGCGTTGGTGTTCATGTCTGTCCACAACCTTCTGTCTCATGTGCTGCCAAACATTTGTGATATTGATGTTCCCCCATCAATCATTTCCGATATTCAATATTGATGTTTCTCCACGTCATGTCGTCAAACTGTCCAGCATCTTCTTTCCTGGTTTTCTCAATCTCTCTTCCATTCCAACTTTCCCGCTGTGACGACGAACTCCAGCTTTCCCTTTCCCGTGTGCTCTTCTGATGCCAGTAACCAGTTCTCTTTGTGAGTTAATTCTGTCAAGATATCCCCATGACTCTTTCAATCCGTCCACAGTATTCTTCTATAAAAGCACAGCTCATCTTCCACATTGTTCCTTCCCTATTTGTTGATTCTCCATGATTAACTTCCAAACATCCGAGTCTACACAGATGTGTCAGCACAAAATGCTGTTCGAAATGGAGGAGCGGGAGTGTACATAGAATACCCAAATAATACTAGGGACACGGCCAGAATTCCAACAGGAAAGTACTGCCATAACTATGATGCTGAAATTGAGACAATCAAGATAGCAACAGAGGAATTACTAAATACCAGCAATGGTACACAACCTGTGGTGCTGTTGACAGATGCAAAATCAGTACTCGAGGCGCTCCTGTTTGGGAAATTGCCAGTACTAAGGACATTACTTTCTGAACTTAGCAGTCAGCATAGGGTCACCATAAAGTGCAAACCATCTACCACATTATGGACCGACCAGAACAAGTCATTATTCTGCGCCTCAGAACAGGACACACTAGATAGTCTCTATTCTCTATAAGCACAAGAGGGTCTCTGTAAGCACAATGGGGTCTCTATTCTCTATAAGCACAAGAGGGTCTCTATAAGCACAAGAGGGTCTCTATTCTCTATAAGCACAAGAGGGTCTCTATTCTCTATTCGCACAAGAGGGTCTCTATTCTCTATAAGCACAACAGGGTCTCTATTCTCTATAAGCACAAGAGGGTCTCTATTCTCTATAAGCACAAGAGGGTCTCTATTCTCTGTAAGCACAAGAGGGTCTCTATTTTCTATAAGCACAAGAGGGTCTCTATTCTCTATAAGCACAAGAGGGTCTCTATTCTCTATAAGCACATGAGGGTCTCTATTCTCTATAAGCACAAGAGGGTCTCTATTCTCTATAAGCGCAAGAGAATCTCTAGGCCCAACCACGGACCGGTCTTTATCAGGACCATCACAAGACAAAGAAAACAACCAGATAGCACCAAATAACTTTACTTTAAGTACTGCCATAACTACGATGTTGAAATTGAGACAATCAAGATAGCAACAGAGGAATTACTAAATACCAGCAATGGTACACAACCTGTGGTGCTATTGACACATGCAAAATCAGTACTCGAGGCACTTAGCAGTCAGCATAAGGTCACCATAAAGTGCAAACCATCTACCACATTATGGACCGACCAGAACAAGTCATTATTCTGCGCCTCAGAACAGGACACACTAGATTACACAATCACATGTATACAAAATTCAAGATTGGTGAATCAGCCATGTGCACATGTGGATTGGCGTTGCAGACAGCAGAGCACATACTCCAAGACTGCCCAAACTACAATATGTCTAGGCAAACCTTCTGGCCTAGAGAGACAACAGTGGAAGATAAACTCTATGGACCGCTGAGTGAACTAAAAAGACAGTTAAATTCATACAAGAGACAACATTGCAGTTATAGACATATTTCAAGCGAGCGAAAGAAGAAGAACTTCCATACATCAGGATTGGTTGGATACAGTTGTGAAGACTTCTATTCCTCAACTCCGTTGACAAAGATATCGTGCAGAATTTGTTGACTATAAAATATAGGACTAGCATCATCTACCCAACATAAGGACATGTACAAGTCTTAGATTCTACTTACATCAGCTAATGTCGAGGTATTTACAACAGGAGGATTGAACCTGCTACCTCGGCATTAGCGCACCAGAAGTATAAGCTCAAGAGGGTCTCTATTCTCTATAAGCTCAAGAGGGTCTCTATTCTCTATAAGCACAAGAGGGTCTCTATTCTCTATAAGCACAAGAGGGTCTCTGTAAGCACAATGGGGTCTCTATTTTCTATAAGCACAAGAGGGTCTCTATTCTCTATAAGCACAAGAGGGTCTCTATAAACACAAGAGGGTCTCTATTCTCTATATGCACAAGAGGGTCTCTATTCTCTATAAGCACAAGAGGGTCTCTATTCTCTATAAGCACAAGAGGGTCTCTATTCTCTATAAGCACAAGAGGGTCTCTATAAGCACAAGAGGGTCTCTATTCTCTATAAGCACAAGAGGGTCTCTATTCTCTATAAGCACAAGAGGGTCTCTATCCCTCTATAAGCACAAGAGGGTCTCTATTCTCTATAAGCACAAGAGGGTCTCTATTCTCTATAAGCACAAGAGGGTCTCTATTCTCTATAAGCACAAGAGGGTCTCTATTCTCTATAAGCACAAGAGGGTCTCTATTCTCTATAAGCACAAGAGGGTCTCTATTCTCTATAAGCACAAGAGGGTCTCTATAAGCACAAGAGGGTCTCTATTCTCTATAAGCACAAGAGGGTCTCTATAAGCACAAGAGGGTCTCTATTCTCTATAAGCACATGAGGGTCTCTATAAGCACAAGAGGGTCTCTATTCTCTATAAGCACAAGAGGGTCTCTATTCTCTATCTCAGTCTCTTGTCTATGTCCGCGTGGATGGTCCTATGGCCACTGAGAAGCAGCAGGGGGAGTGAACCCACTACATCAGCATCAGGGGTGAGGTGGTCAGGCTGTGGTGGTGTGGAGTGGGTATGGTGTGGGGTGGTGGTGAGTTGGAGGATCGGATAAGAGGTGGCGTGGGGAGTAAAGCAAAAGGTGGTCTCCATTCTCTCTCTATCTTCTCTTGTCTATGTCCGAGTGTGCGTGTGTGGACCTATATCTGCTGAGTAACAGCAGGGACATGAGCTCACTACATCAGCATCAGTGCACTGGAAGTATAAGCACAAAACGTATTGAACGCAGACTCAAACCCAATTCTTCTTCTTCTTCTTTTATTCCTCCAGTGAAGTGTTGGAGAGAGATGTAAGGACTTTTTATATGCTCTTTATAATGCTCTTTGTAAGTTGGCTATACACAGCTCGGAATTCTGAGGTAAGTAGGAAAATTTTTTCAAACTTTCATGTTCTCTTCATTGCTTTCACTTTTTCATCTTTTTATTCTTCTCGTCCTGTTGTCACGTTTTTATGTAGTCACAGGAGATCTCCGTGACTATATGTTGTGTTTTGTGAATGTGTTTGTTTGCTGATGAAGGCTAATCGCTGTAAAGTCCTGTTATGTGTCGTAATTCTGTTATGTAAAGCTGCACTACTTTGTGTCATTTTATATTATTCATTTCAAAAAGTGTTGAGGTACACAAGAACCTGAACTTTTGTATGGATGTGAAGCGTGGACAGTGAGCAGACAAGTTGAAAAACATCTAATGGCTGTGGAAATGTGGTTTCTGACAAAAATACAAATAATACCATGGACAGACAGAAACACCAATGAGCAAGTCTTACAAGAAATGAAAACCGTAAACTAATTAGAGAAATTAGACGTAGACAGTCAACAATCTTTGGGCATGTTATGAGAAGAAATAAACTGGACAAGTTGGTGACAACTGGCAAGATTGAGAGGAAACGAACAAGGGGAAGGCAGAGAAGTATATATTTGGATGACTTGGCCACGTGGCATGGTTGAGACAAAAAAACAGAGCTGATCCACGACTCGTGATCATCTGAGATGGCAATAACATTATCACCCTTGCTTATCGGCATGGCACATGATGATGATGATGATGATGAGATGTCATAAACAAACAATATATATTATAAAATATGACTAAAAAGTATGAAAATCTGGAAAATTTCAGAACACACAGAAATACACAGAGCACACAGAAATACACAGAGCACACAGAAATACACAGAGCACACAGAAATTCACAGAGCACACAGAAATACACAGAGCACACAGAAATACACAGAGCACACAGAAATACACAGAGCACACAAATACACAGAGCACACAGAATTACACAGAGCACACAGAATTACACAGAGCACACAGAATTTCACAGAGCACACAGAAATACGCAGAGCACACAAATACACAGAGCACACAGAATTACACAATCTACACAGAGCACACAGAAATACACAATCTGTAAATGCAGTAAACAGACTTGAACAGTGGACTGACCTAGACTGTTACAATGGAACACAAATATTTAACGACATTTCAAGAAAAGTTTCCTCCTTTTGCCTCCAGGCTTTCACAAAAAATACAGATTTAGAAGGCCAGAAGATTGACTTCACTGCACCTGGTTTCAATCTACATGGTTCTGTTTCTTTCTGCAGGCACTGGCTCCATAGCTCCAGTGATGACCCCCAGAAGACTCCAAGAAAACTGTACCCGTGAACTAAATTATGCAGGTCAGAATCAAACCCAAATCTTTCAGTGCGAGAGGCAGGCGGCGCAACCACTTTGTCGCGGAGACTCCTTCAGGCTCTCACAAACTCACACAAATATAACTCACAAAAATGGTTCTGTTTTATGTTTGTATTGCTAAATTTACTTGCTTTAATGCGAATGCATAGGCCAGTAATAAATTATAAATATTAGAGTAAGTCTGTAAGTAAGTCACAAAATGATACAAGACAGTTGAGAAACGGTCGAAGGTAGTTTTATAAAGGTGTCATTATGTGGCATATCCATTTAGCTTAATGTCTATATAGGACAGACGATAATTGCCGCAAGCATATTCGCATACATTCATACAACATTTTACATGTATGTGGTTTTAATGTGTTGGCCACGGTCGAAGATTGCACCAATGAAGAACAGCATGCTGTTGCGAGGGTTTTCCCTGTGGCTAAAGAACTTGCTACCAAGGATATTCAAGAGGAAATGTAACCTGTCTGTAGTGGCAAGTGTTTTTCGTGAAAACCTAAACAAATCACAATGGCAACAAACAATTTGCTGGTGTTGAGTGGTTTGAATATGAAAAAAAACAGTAACAATGTTGATGTCAAAGAAAATAGTAACAATGGTGATATTAAATAAAAAAGTGACACCAAAATATGAAATGGAAATAGAAGGGAACATTCTTAACCACGTGGATAATTGTAAATACTTAGGGGCTATTATAACATCACATGGAAGATTAGCAACAGAGATTAAGAACAGAATGAGGCAAGCAAAAGCTGCATTTCAGAAAATTAAAGATATCTTATGTAAGTCGCTATCATTGAATGTAAGAAAGAGAGTGCTGAAAAAATGCTATATGGAACTTGTTTGCTGTATGGTAGTGAATCTTGGAATGTAAATTAACAAATTAGGAAGAACGACAAAGCAACAGAAATGTGAGAGCGACAAATGTTGCAAATTCCTTGGACTGCCAGAGTAACTAACAATGACTGCCTGCAAAAGGCTAATGAAACAAGAACATTGCATGCAACAATAAGAAAGAGACAAACAGCTTTCTTTGGTCATGTGATGAGAAGAGAGGCATTGGAGAACATTGTGACAACTGGAAAGATCAGGGGGAAGAGAGGCAGGGGCAGACCAAGAGAAATGATGCTGGATGGACTGAGACGGTGGCATGGAGGAATATCATCAGCAGAGTTGATCCAGAACACCAAAGACCAAGATCTGTGAAGAGTCATGAACACCTACGGCAGCTGGCAAGGCACTTGTTGATGATGATGAGTGGCTAAAGAAGCAGCCCAAAGACATTTAGGGTGTAGATATTGGGGAACTGATGACATGATGGGATAAATGCATCAATAACAGCAGAGCTTACGTTAAGAAATAAGAGAGATGGAAGTACAATAGTAAGTGGTTTTAAAGTCTGCATCTCATGTGGCTTTATTAAATATATTTTGTGTGTGACTTACTTACTTACTCTAGTATAATGCCACAGCCAATCAGATTTCACAAAAATGACTGAAACAGGGACAATAAAACAATGCCAGATGCATTTCTTTGAATTGGATGTTCATGCTTAAAAGGCAGAACAAGCACCAAACAAAATCAACATAAAGATATCTGAAAATTTGTGTTAGAGGTACACTTAAAATCAAGGTTTACAGTTCTATTATTCCAGTCATAACTGCATCAAGTAAGACATTGAAATAAATTGTATATTATGCTGCATCTCATCAGGTACATCCTGCAGAAATCACACAACATAAACTAAAGCAATAAGATAAAGCCTTCAAGCTGAAATATACAAGACACATATTCACATAGTAATCTGTCTACAATGGGTGCTGGATGTGGCAGATGATCTCCAGGTGGGTGTATCAGACGCAGGACATCTTACTTATGATCAAGAAGTTTTCCGGACGGTTGTTACAGGAGCGAGGTTCTGCAAGGGACATGCTACTGAATGAATGAATGTACCTGATGAGACACAGCGAACTATACCAGGCAGTAAATCGTGCAATCTATTGTTTGTATCTTTGTTATTAAAATAAAGCAAAATATTGAACACTGAAATTAAGAAAAGCAGCTTAAAAAACAAAAGCATGAGGCAATAAGCCTCTATAAGTCAGAGGCAATGAAATAAAACATACATTACTTTATGAATCTACTGAAGCTGAACTAACTTAGGTAAAATATTCTTTCTGCTTTACATCACCATCATCATGTGCCCTGTCATGACATTCAGGTATCTCCGCAGATGTTGTCCTTGATGTTTTGATCAATGGTATTCATGATATTCCTCCACGCCACTATCTTAGGACGCGCAGCAAAAGTTCTCTATGTGCCTCTGTCTCTTTTACTGCTGATCTCTCCAGTTCTCACGATGTTTTTCCAATAATATTCTTCTCATGACATGACCAAAGAACATTAATTGTCTCTTTCCGATAATTGTAAAAAAATGTTCTTTTTGTTTAATTTTATATATATTATTATAATCATTTGTGAATAAGCACGATTTGTGATGGATGAAAACAAGAGTAGTTTCCCCTGTTGTGACAACTGGAAAGATTCATAGACAGGAAGACAGCTTTTCATTATGGCATGACAAACTTTCAGAAGAACTGATTTATTATGTTGGAGATTACATCTGGAGAAACATGATTGCCCATACCAGTCTGCAAGGTGCTTGATAATGATAATAATCATGGTGATTATAATCATTCACAACTTTTCTGAATGTTATACAGATAATTTTACGCCTTCTTACAAATACAGTATTTCTTTCTGATTAACTTGTACTTTTTCCACTCGTTACAAACGTAATACTTACTTATGTACTATTTTATACTCCAACTTTTCTGTGACGAACATTACATTTTCATTAATCTCACAAGCACACATCATTAAGCCAACCTTGCCACAAACAAACAACAACAGTAATGCCATAAATGTCACACACATTCAGCCCGTACAACTTAAACGCATACCAGCTAAGAACACAAGTGAAATAAATAGACTATCATTGAAGCACTTCAAACTCATTCTGGTGTGCGCCGAAAGAATTTTGACCATGGCTAGGAGAATACCAGATTGTCCAGGAAATTTCCAGACCGTGTTCAGGTTTTCTCATTTGCCCTTCAGATGAGTAAATGGATTAACTGGTAGTTGTGCTGAATGTAAAAACTAAAATGGTCTAACAGAATCAATAATGTGGAACTTAGGGGGAGAAATAGACAGATTTCACTGAATCAAGAGTTGAAGGGAAGATGCTGGCGCTGGATAGGAGGCACTGAGAAACCTGAGAAGAGTATAACTAGAAAGTTTTTTTATTAGAACCCACAAGGCAAACAAAATACGAGGTGAAGTCAATAAGTCAGTCACAAATGGCTGTAGAAAAATAACTCAATATGATAACAACTTGAAACCAGTTTATTTTTATTTATACATTGTCCCTTTATTTCTCAACATAATTTCCACCAACATTGATGCACTTATCCCATCGTTTTATCAGTCCTACCAAACCAGCTGCATAGAACTGCGTGCTGTGTTTTTCTAAACCACGTTTTCACTTCACATTATTCAACTTCGGCATCATTCGCGAAATGTCTCCCGCCAAGGTGGGTTTTCAGTGGACTAAAAAGGTGGACATCGCTTGGGGTTAAGTCGGATCTGCAAGGTGGATGTTCCAGAAATTCCCACCTTAGTTGGTTAATTTTCTCCCGAGTTAATCGTTGCTCTTTGGTTGTACACTCCGTAAGTACAGTCACCATTTTGTTTATGCACTGCGCATGTGCATGAGATACCTAGCGCCACCTGATGAACGGGAATATAAAGTTCGATGTTGCTGTCACCTAATGACACCTGTAGAAAACACCAACTACATTTACCTGCCATCCCACAGAACTCTGTGTGACTTACTCATTGACTCATTGAAGGAGACCTAAAATCACACGGAGAAGAGAAATGGAGATGGAGATGGAGATGGAGATGGAGATGGAGATGGAGATGAATAAAATGAGGAGGACATGGGAGGAGCTGCAAGAGATAACAAAGGATAAGATGGTTTGGCATAAGTCGGTAGAGGGCTTACACCCCAATGGGGGATACAGAGCAGATGAATAATATTACAAATCCCTTGCCTGACCAAGAATGAGCACCAGCTCAACTGATGAATAGACTGCTAGGTCACCAGCTCATAATGTTAGTAGCTGACATCATCATCATCATCATAAGATACACTGGTAGACATGAGCGGTTGTCATTCACCATCTCACTTACACTAATCTTGGATTAGGTCTTTGTTATTGTCCTGATCTCATCAGGTTGCCAAGCCACTCAGATATTGTGTCAGTTGTCAAATCATTTGTTAGGCGTCTGTAAAGAAGGTAGTCTGCTATTTCTTTCTTGACAGTGGTCAGTGATAGCTCAGTTGTCTCTATAGAGAGATCCTCTATCTACTGTCACAAACTTGTGACCATTACCAACAACTATCTGTTAGCTCCTCTCAAGCTCAGTAAACCATCTACTTCCATGGTTCTATGCTACCTTGGTTGTAGGCAGACCAGTGTAATGTATGTGTAATGATTATTGCATAATATGTGTAATATGTGTAAATATGTGTAGTAATTATTCAATGCTGTCAAGACTTGAGACCATACCCAACAACTATCTGTTGGTTCCTCTCAATCTCAGTCAACCACCCACATCCACGATTCCATGCTACCTTGTTCAGAGGGGGTGCCAGTTTGAGGAAGTTCTTGGCAGTCTTTTGTCATGGCACAGAGTTGTGTCAGCAGATGATCTAATACATGCTACTGGAGGTCGCCAGATGAGGAGAAGAATGATTGTCTTTGCCAGCGCAAGACACTTGATGAGGATTCAAAATAAGACATGCAGATGAATACATCATGATCATCTTAGTTCAAAGACTGCCATTGAAGTGATCTGATCAAGTTCCTCCATTGTCTCCTGCTCTCATCATGATCGGGTTCATCATTCCAAAGACTGGTGTTGAAATGATCTGATCAAGCCCCTCCAAAGACTGCTGCTGAAGTCATCTGATCATTGTCCTTCCACTATCCTGTGGCTCAGCAACTCTCCCAAGCTCATCATGAGACTGAGCCTCGATACCCTGGCATGCTTTTGTGATGTAGTTATTCCTTGGATAACACACTGACCAATAAAAAGATGTCAATTACAACGAGAAAAATAGTGTTGAAGTGCTACATAGAATCTGTATTTTTGTATGGATGTGAAGCATGGACAATGAGCAGACAAGTTGAAAAACATTTAATGGCAGTGGAAATGTGGTTTCTGGGGAAAATGCAAAGAATACCATGGACAGACGGAAAAACCAATGAGCAAGTCCTACAAGAAAAAAAATTAAAACCATAACTGATTAGACAAATTAAACGTAGACAGTCAACATTTTTGGACACGTTATGAGAAGAAATAAATTGGAGAACTTGGTGACAACAGGCAGGATTAAGGGGGAATAAATAAGGGGAAAGCAGAGAAGTAAATATCTGGATGGCTTGGCCACATGGCATGGTCAGGACAAGAACACAGGCTGATCCACAAGTGCTGATTGTGTGAGATGGCGAAATATAACTGCTCATGCTTATCGTTATGGCACATGATGATGATAATATTCCAAGGATGTCTTCTTTTCTCTTGTGATGTAATTTGCGCTCCAGCATTTTCAGTAATAGACCTCTATGCCATATTGCGGCCAAGTCAAGACAATATTAAACATTTTTTACTTATTTTTATTTGTGCTGGCTCGCTTTGAACTTCAACTTAGTTCAAACACGTGCATGTGGATTAATTCTACCTACTCATCAGCACACCGGAAGTTTAAGAGCGATCGCTGTGAACCATTCAGCCATTCTGACCTCCACTTTTGAAAATGATATTCAATAGTACAGAGACTGTGACATGGAGGAATATCATCAGCAGAGTTGATCCAGCACACCAAGGACCAAGACAACTGAATAGTTGTGTCAGTTTGTGGACATAGGTATATTTGGAGGTTTCAGTATGGGCGATTGTTGAAATATAAGTGCACTTGCTTTTTGATATCTAATTATGATTTCTCTATCTATTCTGCCATCTTCTGTGATCATACTTCCTATATAAATTCTTTAACTTGTTTAAGAGATGTACTATTTATCAGTATATTTAGTGGGCCAGGGGATCTGCTAACCTGCACTACTTCAGTTTTGGTTGTATTTATATTCATATTGTATCTGCTGCATGTTGAACTCAGCTTATTGATATGACTTTGAAAGGGGAAACCACCACACTAATATCTCAATAATACATTTACAGCTAACAAGAAAGCTAGATTTATTGTGTCATGACGCGAAAAAAAAAATTTAATTATTCCAATCTTAGACTGAATGACCTGGGAAAACATGGCAATGAATATGCCAGGTAGGAGAAACCAAAGTAAGATTATATACAAACACATCTAACATACTTTAACACATGTATTCTGGCAACAATTAGCTGCATGTCCTTTACAAGACATTGCAGTCAACCCCAGCATTTACTGACTGTTTGTAATTTACAAGGCAGTGTTACATTCAGTAGTTTGCCTCATGCAACAGAAGAAATAAAAAAAATCTATAATTGGTCCTCTGTACATTTTTGAATACTTGGATTTTCAAATACTGACAATGTGCAGTCCAAGCAGCTTTCTGTGGATCCTTCAGAAGTAACCAGAGTCCATGTGTCTGTGAGGAATAAGACCGGGTGGTGACGCGTCTGTGTGTCTCAAAGGTGGAGCAGGTGAATACAAAGAAGATAGCTCTCGTAGTCGACGTGGCGGGGGTGTTGGGAGTGGATAGAGAGATGTCGAGTCTGTGTAGAGTTTATGTACTCGTGGCTGGCCTAGTCAGGATTTTTTGCCCTGAATGGTTGCCAGGCCACTGGAAGTGATTGTGCCGTAAGCCTGTGAGTAGCTGCCAAATAAGGTTTTGGGGGCACCGGTACTGGGGTTGTTCGTTGCATTGCTGAACTGTTTCCGCCCATACACAGGCTTGACTCTTGACACGCTGGCTGATGTCGGACGCTGCCCAGGCACCTGAAATGTGGTTTTAAGAAAAGCATTTTAAAGTTAACTGCAAAAGTTGTGCAGCCATTTACTTAACTATGTGTATGACAAATTATGCGCTGTTCAGCTAAAATAAATGTTAGCAACATTTTGAGATAATTGTATACTTTTATTCAAGTGTGAATGTATACTGATATTCAAGTGTGAAATCATATAAACAGAAAAATATTGTAGGCCATTAATGCTGCTCAACATCATCACATGTCCTATCAAATGGCGAAGGCTTTTATGTATCTCCACAGATCTCTATTGTTGGTGTCCTCAGTCAATTCTATTGATGTCATTATCTCCATGCTACCATCTTAGGCTATCCAGCATCATTTCTCTCAGTCTGTCCCTGCCTCTTCAACCGCTGATCTTTCAAGTTGTCATGATATTTTTAAATACTTCTTTTTACATAGACCCAGTCTGCAAAATTGGTCCCAGATAAGTTTTTGAATGTTCTGAGAACTGTTTTGGAAAGAAAGTAGCCAGGCTGGCAACTGGCCAACCTTTTAAGTTGCCAGAATGAGTTCCCTGTCCTGTAGTACTCTCACTAACAGCAAAGAGCACTCCAGAGGTATCCATTCATCACGGTGGATACTTGATTCCCAGAGCTGTGTTTGCCAGACCAAAGTGTCTTTCCCATCCTCTAGTACAGTGGTTCTCAACCGGTGGGGAATTCCCCTCCAGGGGGAATTTTAGGGTTTACAGGGGGGGGGGGGGGGGGGGGGGGGGGGGGGGGGGGGAAATGAAGACAATTTCAAGATTGCGTTAATACAAGAACCGATTACTTGATATTGTTTTTCCCTTCATACTTTACAGTTTAGTACGTCTCATCCTTCTAAAACTCATTTATAAAGTAAGTAGACCCACAAATCATGTTTTATGTGGATGTCCAGACTTGTTTTAGTATGTGCTATTAAATTTACCTTTAGTTTTTACTTATACTGTGTAGGGGTGGGGGTGGGGGGGATTTTTAGATAGTAAATATGAAAGGGGTGGGGGGGGGCGAATGACGTTCTGAAAATATGGTGAAGGGGGGCACGGGCCAAAAGAGGTTGAGAACCACTGCTCTAGTACAAAGAAATGGCCACCCCACTTCATTATACTATGGCTTAGAATATGCAAAGGGCAAACACTTCACATCCAAATGTCATGGGACTACATTTATGTGTAAATAAAGCAAAACAAGAGGATGGGACAGACGGAGTTAATTACAAATCATCTGTCTTTTCAATGTGAAACAGCATTCAATCTTAAATTAACCCAATCACATTTAGTTGTAAGAGCAAGCATCTTTCCTGAGGTAATATATGGATGTGAGTTATGGACCCTTTTATAATCGCTGAAGAAGACAATTTGAGCTTTTGAACTTACAGGTTACAGAAGTGTTGTTAGAATATCATGGCCTAAGAAGAAGAACAATTGTTTCAAGAAGAATAAAAATTGTTAGAATAATGTGGACCAATAAAAAAAACAATTGTTTCAAGAAGAATAACAATTGTTGTTAGAATATCATGGGCCAAGAAGAAAGAAAATTGTTTCAAGAAGAAGAAAAATTATTGTTAGAATATCATGGACCAAGAAGAATAACAATTGTTTCAAGAAGAAGAAAAATTGTTGATAGAATATCATGAGCAAAAAGAAAAACAATTGTTTCAAGAAGAAAAATTGTTGTTAGAATATCATGGACCAGGAAGAAAAACAATTGTTTCAAGAAGAAGAAAAATTGTTGTTAGAATATTGTGGATAAAGAATAAGAAAGATTGTGACATTCTACAAGATCTAAACAACATCATTTATTGGAAACTGAAATACTTTGGTGGTCATATTAAACGTCACAGTGGCTTGCAAAGAACCGTTGTAGATGGCGTGATTCCTGGAAGAAGAGCTGGGCAGACACCTTGGGCACAAGCATACATGAGGCAGAAGGATTGACAAAGGATCAAGGAACATTCTGGCATCTGTCCTGAGAGTGATGTTCCACAAAGTTCCTGATACATGATAATGATGATGACATTTATTCATGTGATTACCATTTTATTTTCAAAAGCCAACAAGGAAAGCAAAATTGTTACCAATCTAGAGCTTGAAACCATTAAACCATTGCCCCCTCCACTGCCGCTAGGTGCCCGATCATCTCGTGTGATTACTGGATTGTTCTGAGCTCGGAATGCCCCTGAGATTGGTCTCACTTGATCTCTGAGAGCTGCTGGTGCTGACGTCTGCCTGCTCTTCTGGATCTGATGATCCTGGGTCAAGGAATGCAGGCGAAATTAACTCATTAAAAGAAATTGTATTGTATGGATAGACTCTTGAACATGTGAATAGTTTTTTAAACCAAGGACATCTAATGTGGGGCTGTGGTAGGATAACTAAAGTGAAGCTGTGGTAGGATAACTAATGTGGAGCTGTGGTAGGATAACTAATGTGGAGCTGTGATAGGATAACTAATGTGGAGCTGTAGTAGGATAACTAATGTGGAGCTGTGATAGGATAACTAATGTGGAGCTGTGGTAGGATAACTAATGTGGAGCTGTGACAGGATAACTAATGTGGAGCTGTAGTAGGATAACTAATGTGGAGCTGTGATAGGATAACTAATGTGGAGCTGTGGTAGGATAACTAATGTGGAGCTGTGATAGGATAACTAATGTGGAGCTGTGGTAGGATAACTAATGTGGAGCTGTGATAGGATAACTAATGTGGAGCTGTAGTAGGATAACTAAAGTGAAGCTGTGGTAGGATAACTAATGTGGAGCTGTGATAGGATAACTAATGTGGAGCTGTGATAGGATAACTAATGTGGAGCTGTGATAGGATAACTAATATGGAGCTGTAGTAGGATAACTAATGTGGAGCTGTAGTAAGATAACTAATGTGGAGCTGTGATAGGATAACTAATGTGGAGCTGTAGTAGGATAACTAATGTGGAGCTGTGATAGGATAACTAATGTGGAGCTGTGGTAGGATAACTAATGTGGAGCTGTGATAGGATAACTAATGTGGAGCTGTGGTAGGATAACTAATGTGGAGCTGTAGTAGGATAACTAATGTGGAGCTGTAGTAGGATAACTAATGTGGAGCTGTGATAGGATAACTAATGTGGAGCTGTAGTAGGATAACTAATGTGGAGCTGTGATAGGATAACTAATGTGGAGCTGTGATAGGATAACTAATGTGGAGCTGTAGTAGGATAACTAATGTGGAGCTGTGATAGGATAACTAATGTGGAGCTGTGGTAGGATAACTAATGTGGAGCTGTAGTAGGATAACTAATGTGGAGCTGTGATAGGATAACTAATGTGGAGCTGTAGTAGGATAACTAATGTGGAGCTGTGATAGGATAACTAATGTGGAGCTGTGATAGGATAACTAATGTGGAGCTGTAGTAGGATAACTAATGTGGAGCTGTGATAGGATAACTAATGTGGAGCTGTGGTAGGATAACTAACGTAGAGCTGTGATAGGATAACTAATGTGGAGCTGTGATAGGATAACTAACGTGGAGCTGTGGTAGGATAACTAATGTGGAGCTGTGGTAGGATAACTAATGTGGAGCTGTGATAGGATAACTAATGTGGAGCTGTGGTAGGATAACTAATGTGGAGCTGTGGTAGGATAACTAATGTGGAGCTGTGATAGGATAACTAATGTGGAGCTGTAGTAGGATAACTAATGTGGAGCTGTGATAGGATAACTAATGTGGAGCTGTAGTAGGATAACTAATGTGGAGCTGTGATAGGATAACTAATGTGGAACTGTGGTAGGATAACTAATGTGGAGCTGTGATAGGATAACTAATGTGGAGCTGTGGTAGGATAACTAAGTGGAGCTGGGTAGGAAAAACTA
>JACEFZ010018944.1:22500-52072 GCA_014155875.1 Cepaea nemoralis | reverse complement strand
AAATTTCGAAAAATTATTTACCTCCAATTTTTGGACAGAATGGATCACCAAAAGACGAGTCAAGTAGATCGTGAGCTTTATTAGAAGACGATTACAAGTAACAAAATAAACGTTGCAGCTAAAACCTTCGCCAGCACAGAATAAACAAGCACAAACCGGCACACAACTACGTGAAAAAACACTACATGAAAATATAAATATACAAGATACTTATCTGTATCCTTGTTGTGGGATAGATACGTCTTATAAACGATCAGCAGGTATGATTACAATGGAGTTAATCGTATTCTAGCATTAATCATTTATTTTTATTATTTCTCATAACGTGACCAGAAATTTTGACTGTCTAGGTCTAATTTCTTTAATCAGTGTACGGTTTTCATCTGCTTCTTGTAGGCCTTGCTCGTTGTATTGTTGAGTTTATCCACGGTATTCTTTTCATTTTCCCCAGAAACCACAATTCCACTGCCATTAGATGTTTTTAAGCGTGTCACTTCATTGTCCACGTCTCACATCCATACACAAGTACAGGTTCTATGTAGTACCTCAACACTAGGGGGCTGCGTGGTCTCGAGGTATGGTGTCCGCCTCGAGTGCTGGAGGTCACGGGTTCAAGCCCCGGTGAGGACCGGGATATTTTTTACGTGGACTTCTAGTAAATAAATGTCCCCTGGTCTCTGGGTAGTGAGATCGGACGCCCGTGTGTATTGTTGCGCACGTAAAAAATCCCTTGGCAGATGGAAATCGAAAAAGAGTAGCCTAACGGCGCTGCCCGGGCAAATTTCTAAAAATCTACCCAAGAATTTAAGGATCCTCGCTGGTGCTACGGAGTTTGTGCACTGAGCTGAGTTTCTCCATACTCGGGTTTGAGTTAGGAGGAAAACGGAGCACTTATGGATTACACCCGTGTGCCGTGATGTTGATCCATCGACAAAACTAAACAGACTAAGCTAAACCTCAACACTTTTTTGAGTTGCAATACACATCTTGTTATTAGTCAATATGTATTTCATCTTGCAAAAGGTTACCTTCGCCATGGCGATTCTTGTTCTAATCTCTTCAAGGCATCTCCTATCAGATGTTATGACTATTCCGAGATAGTTGCACTGATTGTTTAAGAATATTCCTATTTACCTGTATATTGCATTGTGGAATTTCTTTCTTCTTAGTGACGACCATAATCTGGGTCTTCTTACAATTTAATTCTAAACCTAGTTGTTTACTGTGTGCAACAACCGCATACGCTAAACGTTACAAATCATGTTCATTGTCTGCAACCAATACTGTATCATCCACATATCTAAATAAACCTAGCATTAATGCCTGAATCTGTCACAATTTTCATAATTTTAATACATGTACTAAACTACAAACCTGATCTAGTAGATATGTTGAACTCAGTTGACATACATTGGTAATCTGTCACAACTGATACAATTTTAATAAATGAACTAAACTAGTCAGCTCTGCGGCGAAGGTGTTACGAATGCAATTCGTAATCCTGCATACCGCGATCGAAACACAGCAGCAGGCCATTTTTAGGGGAACGCCTTTCGTTGGTTTCCATACAATGGTGTGAGTACTGGTCGTTCAGAAAGCAATGACAAACTACTTAACGTAAACTCGCCCAGGAATCACCAACAGCCAAACAATGCTGGGGTTAACTGCTATGTCCTGTAAAGGATATGCAACTAACTTAACTAAACTACTAACCTGAAGTGGAACATCTGTTGAACTCTGGTAACGTACATTGGTAGACGTCGGGGTACTGGCTGTAATGAATGGCTACATTCCTCCTTTAGGGTCTAGTCATGGAAAATGCAAGCTGATGAAGATGTTTGCATGTTCGTGTGTTTGTTTATGTTTAAATGTCCTTGTCTCGTCTACGCACGGGCTGTGATTGAAGTCAGCCGTGGGACATTTGGGGATGTGTCGATTTCCGTTTATTTTCACAGGGGAATGAGCTTCTGTGATTCAGAATATATATATATATATATATATATATATATATATATATATATATATATATATATATATATATATATATATATATATATATATATATATATATATATATATGCATACATACATACAGACAGACATACAGAGAGACAGACAGACAGACATGAGACAGAAAACAGACAAACAGGCAGGCAAATTGACAGAAATACAGGCAGGCAAATTGACAGAAAAACAGGCAGACAAATTTACAGACAGAAAGACAGACAGACAGACAGACAGACAGACAGACAGACAGACAGACGGACGGACAGACAGACAGACACGACAGACAGACAGACAGACATGACAGACAGACACGACAGACAGACCAGACAGACAGACAGACAGACAGACAGACAGACAGACAGACAGACAGACAGACAGACAGACAGACAGGTAAGAAGAACAAGAACGAGAACAAGAACAAGAACGAGAACAAGAAGTAAAACATACATACTTCAACATCACAGCTTGCGCCGTGCTGGTATTTACTGTAGTCAGTCATGCTCATGCCGCTCTCATTGAGACACTTGGTTTAGGTGTTCAGTCTCATCTCATCCGTGCATGACGGAACCAGGCTACCCGAGACCACGGCAACGGCAGCCACAGCTATAGATATTTCATTTATAAAGAAAAGAGTGTTATTAGACAGCTTAAACTGGGCTACATGGGAATCACATTCCACAGAAGTCTGTCATTCGGGAATCATGTTGAAGAATCTTTTATGAGGCCCAAGAAGGGACTTGGTGCGATGAAGATCATGGCTGCAATAACCATGGAGCAAAGAATGTTGTTCATATGCTATCAACATTTGATGATGGTTCGGTGTTGAGAGCTAGGAGACGTGCCCGGGGATTCTTAGCAAAAGCTAATGGGCGACGTTTGGAGAGCCTGGCGTATGATATCACAACATCTAGCTTAAGAATGGAAGTGGAGGCGGTCAGTGCAGCTTTCCGCTGGGTAGAGAACACGATACATAAACACATCGTGATTGCAAGTGACTCAGAAAGCATGCTGACGAAGGTGAGGACAGGCAGGCTTCGTGCAGAGTGGCTTGCTTCGCTTCGGAGGTCGCGGGTGACAAGCATCGCCTGGATCTTTTCTCCGGGCATGCCGGTGTGCTGGGGAATGAACAGACGGACAGATTGGCTGGTTCGGCAAAACTTGGTGGAGTATTGATGCATGACAGGGCAGACGTGGTTGCGGCCTTGTGGGAGCACGTGTACACCTCGGAGGAGCAAATGTATCACCATAGTCTGGCAAGAATGAGGCAGCGAGGAGTGACGAGGTGATCTGGCCGACGCTCGACGGTCAGAGGAAAGGCGAGACGGACATATAATCAGATTGCTACTGGAACTATTGGTGTTGGAACTCTTCGCTGGCTGCTGAGGATGGGGACGGAGCGCTTATGGGAATGCCCCGAATGCGGTGATGTCGGTTCCTAAATCAATCAATCAATCAATCATTTGATTCTCTCAGTAATTGAGAATATATTAAAATCTCTAATGATGTTAAATAGCCAGGTGATGAAAAAAGGTTAGCCGTGCCTACGACTGCAGAATGGCTCAAGATGTTGCAGGCTAAATCATATCTCAAAGTGGCTGCAGACATGGAACAATCCCTGCATGAAACCAGGACACAGATAAGGGCCAAAGGCTGGAAAGAGGAAAATCATGAATGGCTCAGGTAGAGGACACAATCAGAGAAGTGTGCATGCTTGAAAACAACAGAAGACAAAAGAAGTGGGTCAGAATAACATAGAAAACGACAGACCAGTGCAGGGTCATAATAAACCTGGATCAGGAATCCAAGGATTGGCCGGTAGGCTGCACTGAATGGGAGGTGCAGCAATTGATCCGCGACAATTCACGACCATATATTGTATGCTGCGAGGTTACAAGAAGAACCTGTGGTTTGTGGCGAAGGTTGGTGGGCGGTGTTTGGTGCAGGAGAGCCTGGTATATGATACCACAATATCTAGTCTGAAATGGAGGTGGAGATGGTGACAGCGACGTTCCGCTGGTAGAAGGACAAACAGCACACGCATATCCTGATTGTAACGGACTCACAATGTATGATGAGAAAGGTGAATACAGGCATGGTTCGGACAGAGTGGTGGGTCTCAACTGAATAATCAAATATAGAGAGCATCTGTTTGATTATTTTCCTCCGGACATGCTGGAGTGGTGGGAAACAATTGGCCGGGTCGGCACCATTATGTGGGGTATTGGTGCATGAAGAACTTGGAGGCAGGACGAATGTTGTGAATTTCTTGGTCTGCCAGAGTAACTAACGACGATTGCCTGAAAAAGGCTAATGACACTAGAACACTATATACAATAAGAAAGAGACAAACGGCTTTCTTTGGTCATGTGATGAGAAAAGAGGCATTGAAGAACATCGTGACAACTGGAAAGATCGAGAGGAAGAAAGGTAGAGGCCGAACAAGAGAAATTATGCTGGATGGATTGAGACGGTGGCATTTAGGAATACCACCAGCAGAGTTGATCCAGAACACCATTGACCGAGATATATGGAGAGACATGAAAGCCAACACCAGCAGGCAAGGCAGCTGATGATGATGAGATTCGGTCAATCATTTAATAAACTCACCCCTAATATTACGGCTGTAGCTGCTTCTCTTTGGTGAGGCGTGTGATGTTAGCTGATATTGATGATATTGCTACTCGAGACTGATTTTCCAGGTTTGTTTCTGTCAGTCTGGTAATCAGCCGACACTTTGGGATGGTAAGTTTTGAAAAGAATTGCTCGCAGCAGTAAGTTGTTTCGAACACAGACGCGTATTTCAATGAATGTCTCCTCAAAGTGGGAAATTCATAATTGCTTATGAAACGTTTATAAAACTTAAGTTGCCTTGGCAGTGCCAGACAAAATGAGTTCGGAGGCCTTATGCGGCCCGTTGGCCCGACGTTCCCCATTCATGTTGTAGAATGGCAGTATGTTTCTTCCTCTTGGTGGGAGGTGGTATTCTATGATCTTTCCTGCAACATCTGAGCTCACGAACTTCAGTGTTCTTCTTTAGTGAGTGTGGAATTGTCCTTGACTCACACTCAGATGTTGGCACTGAAAAGATGCATGCTCTTATATGTTTTATTACACCTAATGTTCTTGTGGCATGACATATGTTCTTGATACTGTTTACAGCCTATCACTAATATGAATTAAAAAACAATCACACTCACCTATAACTATAATGTATTAAATGTGGGATATGGGATCTATTATATGAGAATATTGCTTGTTTGTCTAGCGGATCCCAGATGGGATAGGTTTTGATTCTGAATCACTTTTTATAGGAAAGGTGATCAGGGAAATTTACCACCGATACAAGGAGAAAAACACTTCAATCCTTAAGACAATGATATCTGTGTGTAGGTTTCCCTTCCGGCTCAATCACCTTTATATTTGATATAGTGTTGGAAGACATTGATTGTTTACACCATATAGAACAACCACTGTTGAACAAACATCAACAAGCAATTGACGTAAACATCACCATTTGGACAAACAGTTCACCATTAGATGAAATCAAGATCTGTAGAAACATATATATATATATATACATGTAGGTTATGGTCTCCACCTTCACGACGGTAGGCAGAGGATCTCCTTTTTTGAGGAGACAATGGCTACGGTCACTGACCAGTATGGTCACTGCTGGGAAGGAAAGCAATGGCAAACTACCTTCTTTACACATGCCAAGAAAATCATGTTGTGTTCACTTATCGATAATCAGAGAAACGGCGTAAATGGGTGCTCCATAGGAGCAGCCTCGCCCGGTAGGGATAGTCATGCGCACCAGGTGACTCCAGACCGTCAACAGGCTACTAGGTGCAAAAGATTAATATCATTGAAAGTAGGAACTTGGAATGTTAGAACAATGAATGCAGATGGAAAGTTGGAGGACATCAAAAAAGAAATGGAGAGAGAGAAGATTAACATATTAGTGTCAGGGTCTTAAACTTGGCTCGCTTGCCTAACAAGTGTGAGACAGTACAAATACAACGTGATTTGACGTAAGACTCAACGACACATCGTTCGATGGATTTATTAACGTATCAAATACAGAACGATGATCACAAATATATATAATGGATACTTTACAACTTACATCCACAATACAGTTCACAAGTCTGACTCGCAAGATGTCCAGACACTCGCCTTTCAATACAGAAACCATACAACGCCTTTCTCTCAATCACACGTCCGTCATGTTCCGTGTCCCAGAGCTGTCTGGACCTGGTTCGCAACTTGCCTCCTGCCTGACGTGGCGTCACGTGGCAGGCGTGCGTCTTGCGTTGGCGGCCTGACCGCTGGTCAGCCAGCGATCTCGCAGGCCGGTAACTCCTATTTGCCTGCCGGCGCAACGAAGTTGTTGCATCCCTTACTGGGAGCTAAGTCGCCTGGCGGTCGTAACGATGTCCCTGCATCGCTGTCCCCTGTCGGACTCTGACACGCTCCCCCGGTAAAATCCATGAAAGATGTCGTCTTTCATGTATAATGTCTGTACCTGTTGGGTTAATAGTATACCCTTGTCAGAGTCTACCTTTCCATTGTTATACACACCGTTATCAAAAATACACACATGGCATAGAAATATATAAGAACTGGGAGTTGGGTACAACGACATGTGGTGCTTCATGTTTAACACATATCAGGCTTCACCCTCTCGATGGCTGGTTACCTCAATTGTATTATCACCCAGTCAGATCAGTAGTACCAGCTTCACGCATCTACGTCGCAGCAATTTGAAAAAAATAATAATATGGTTCTTGAAACAAAAACCATCTAGCCAGACTGAAATACGACTTTATATAAGTCGTATAAAACACTCAAACCCTGTCCCTACTTGGCCAGGAGTTATTGTGTTGGTATACAATGTTGGCAACCCTCTGCCATGCCCAGTAGATGCCTGCCTGTGGTGTCAACACTTTAACAACAACATGTTATATTACACACAACACATTAGCATATACATTTCAAATTATGGCCCTTTGTGTGAAAATGTAATAACAATAAATGAAAGGGAAATAATTTTAACATTAGTGAAACACAATAATTTACAATAACTATTTAATTTCTTAGTGTCATTGCTTGACGTTTCTTCATATTAACGAGAAAAAGTCGGTAATATGAATACGTTAATCAAGATATGATTCTAAGATTACATTAGAGAAATAAATAAACACACAATTCGTGTATTCAATTTTATAGAATCCTAAACATTTTAGAATCGTCAAAACTTTTTAACCTTTTATATGTTGTCTGCTATTTTTGTTCTAAATTTCTAATTAATCCGGAAGTACACACGAGCCCTAAAATCAGCTGATGGTAAAGCTTGTAGAACACACCTGTTCCGGTTTGATGTAGTTTAAGGAAGGAACAATGTTCTCAAAGTTCGTGTTGGATTTTGGTACACAATCTTCTGGATTACGATCGAATGTTCATGTGTTGGATGTTTCACTCGAACACTAAAGATTTCGGTTCACTGCAGAGGTGTAGAAAAGTCGTCACTGTTCAGTTTTTACTCTCACACTCGTTATTAAAATGTTCCTGGAAGATTCAACACGAAGTTGTCACTGTCACGTTGGATAATTCTCTTCAGGTAAGTGCGAATGTGACACTGTTCTTGTACGTAATATATACAGTTAATAAAGTTCGCTTTCTACCACATACTGCACATTTATACACGACAATCACTACATGAACTAGTAAAATAAGAACACTATATATAATGGGAGTAATCCCTATCACAATATTGTAGACATTATACAGCTTTTTGTGAATGAAAAACCACTATTCACTGCTAAATGGCTGTGTCGGTCTGAGTGTATTTCTACATACTGCACTCAGACATTGGTGCTCACTGGGTCGGTCGGACAACGTGACAAAAGATCGGCAATTGAATTGGTTCTGCCTGGGATATGTCGAACCTCAAAGCTATAATCTTGAAGTTTCAAAGACCACCGCGCTACCATATGGTTCGATGGCACACCTGAATTCATCCATCGTAAGGGGCTGCTGTCCGATTCTACGATGAAATGGCGTCCTAGAAGAAATCTAGATAATTTTGTAATACCTACTACTAAAGCTAGGGCTTCCAATTGAGGAATGGACCATGCCCGCTCTCGGGCCTTCAGCTTCCTGGATACAAAATAAACGGGGTGGAGAATGTTGTTATACTCCTGCAACAGGACTGCTCCAATCGCCACGGAGCTAGCATCTGTGCGTAATCTGAAAGGTAAACGGATATCGGGCAATTTAAGGATAAGATTATGTTCATTCTTATCAGAAAAACATGATAGTACTTTATGAAATGCGATTTTTAGGCATTGATCGTGTACAATTTTCTCTGGTTTATCTTTTGTTAGTAGATTAGTAAATACCTCGGTCAGTTCAGAAAAATCAGGAATAAACTGCCGATAGTAATTTATTAAGCCCAACAAACTTCTGACTTGTTTTTTAGTAGTCGGAAGTGAGAGTTTTAGTATCTTGGACACAATTTTATCGTCTGTCGTGACAAAGCCATTGGATATTTTGTAACCCAAGAATGATATTTCCTGGTAGGCTATGTCTACTTTTGCAGGCTTCACTGTCAGTCCGTGCTGTCTGATCCGTTCAAATGTTTGGTCTAATGTCTTAATGTGCTCCGTCATTGTCTCTGTGTGAATGCATATGTCGTCAATATAGCAGATTATGTTAGGAATGTCTATTACAAGTAGTCGTGTCATACGTACGAATGTGGCTGGGGCGTTAACGAGCCCGAATGGAAGTTTGCACCATTCGTACAGTCCCCAAGGTGTGGCAAATGCTGTCAGATGTCTGCTCTGTTCGTCTACCGCAATCTGCCAATAACCTTTCGTCATGTCTACAGTCGTAAAGAACCTAGCGTCTGTCAGTTCTGTCAAAAGATCGTCAGTGTTTGCCATTGGCTCAAGATCTAGAACAGTTATTTTATTCAGTTTTCGGTAGTCGATGCACAGTCTTATTGTGTTGTCCTTTTTGCGTACTATGACCATGGGAGATGAGTAGTCTGACTGGGATCGTCTTATGATGTTATTTTTCTCTAAGTTGATGATTTCTTGATGTAAATGTTCTTTGTAATGTAATGGGATGGTGTATGGTCTGCATCTAATGGGTGTGTTTGATGTGAGTGCGATGTGATGCTGTACTAATTCTGTTTGTCCTGGGTTGTTGGAAAAGATGGTGTTGTACTGTTGTATAAGTTGTTTGCACCTGTCTGTGTCTGCTTGAGTTAAATTTGGGTTGATTTTGATCTCCTTCAAGCAGTCTGTCGTGTCTAATGCAGGTGTTGGAATTTCGTCACTAGCATCGTCGTCTTCGTGATCTATTATCACTGTACAAGCTGTTGTATCGTCTTGTTCGTCGTCTCTGTTGTGGTATGGTCTTAGCATATTTATGTGAAATATTTTGTGTTTGTCTTTTATAAGGATCTCGTAGTCTACAGGTGAAATCTGTCTTGTCACTTTAAAAGGTCCCTGCCAAGAATCAGTCAGAAGGTGTCTGTCACTAGGTAGCAGAAGAAGAATGTCCTGTCCAGGTGTCAATGTTATTGTCCTGTTACTTTTGTCAGCATACTGTCTATAAGTAGCACCTGATAGTTTTAGTGCATTCTTTGCAATAACACAAGATTTGATGATTCTTTCACGCAATGATGTCACATATAAGTATGATGATATGGGTTTAAGTATTGGTGTAGAGTCAGTTAACATTTGGTGGTAAATGGTCAATGGGCCACGTGGTTTGGCACCATAGATAAGTTCAAAAGAAGAGAAACCGGTACTAGCATGTGGTACCTCGCGATAAGCAAAAGAATAGCTGGTAGATATACATCCCAGTTGTTGGGGTGTTCTTGCGTTACTTTTGCAAGCATGTGCTTAAGATCCCCGTTAAACTTTTCTATTACTCCGCTACTGTGAGGATGGTAGGGGGAATTGAAACACTGCTTCACTCCCAGCATTTTGGTGAAAGCTTGGGTGGATGCGGCAATAAACTGAGTGCCCCTATCAGATTGGATAGTGTCTGGAAAACCTATCCTAGAAAAAATATGGAAGAACACTTCCATTATGTCATTGGCAGTTATGTTCTTTAACGGAATAGCTTCTGGCCAGCGACTACATTGATCAATGACAGTTAGAATAAATTTATTCCCTCTAGTTGTTGTATGACTAAGAGGGCCCACTATGTCAACCGATAGCTTTTCAAAAGGTCGACTGGCTAAGTCGGTAACTTGTAACTTTGCCTGTGGGTGTTTACCTTTTTTAACCAGTTTCTGGCAGGTGTCACAACTTCTGCAATATTCTTTAATGTCATTGCAAAATTTTGGCCAGTGAAATTGTGTCAATAACCTTGATCTGGTCTTAACGTATGCCATATGTCCTGAAAGAGGTATATCGTGTGCAAGATGTAAGGCTTGCTTGCGATAACTAGTTGGCAAAACAGTTTGCTCTGTGGTATCGTCACCTCTGGTGTAATACATGGTGAGTATGTCATTTTTCATAGCAAAATGCCATTTTGCATTCTTGGTTACTTTTGGCCTTCGACCGATCAGGTCAAAGTATTTTGACAATGAAGGATCAGCTTTTTGGGCTGTTACAAATGCTTCCTTCATGGTGTTAGTAGGTAGTGAAACTGGGCTGAGCAATTGTATCGCCTCAGTTTGATTTATTTCATCTTGCACTCTAGCAGTAGCTCTTGTTACTGCGTTCACACACTCAATGATATCAGATGATGATGATGAAACAATAGTTTCAATGATGTCATGAGAACTTAGTGCTACATTAGCTACTTTACAATCAATAGGTGGTGTGACATTTTCAATGATGACATTTGATGGTGATGTTATGGTATCATCATTCCAAGAAGATGTTATGTCATGAGGTTTATCATTTACCTCAGGTAAATTACCAATAATTATATCACAAACTGGACTGGTTAGTGCAGCGCACTTTACTTTCCCAGTGAGGAAAGGTGTTTCAATATATGCCCATGCTAATGGGTATTTCTCAATATTGCCTGAGAATGTTCTACATGTTACATGCCTGCCTGTGTAGTCTGTAGGCATTATGAACGTTCTTTTCAGGCCAATGAGTGTACTTCCTGTGTCGCGAAGGACTGTAGCATATTTTCCATTTACATATCCGTGATGGATGTTTATTCTGCCTTTTGAACCTACTACCAAATTAGCTTCTTCATTGGCAATAGGGATGGTATGACCGCATGTTAAAATACCATCTTCATAGAAAGTATTACAAACAGAGCATTTGTTTGCGCTGAATATGTCAAAAGCCTGTGCTGAGTTCACAGGATGTTTCTCTGGCTCTTCTTCTTCAGACGCGGAACTATCAAACAAGGCGGCATTTGCTTTGTTGGTCATATGCCTGCCCTCACAATCCTTCCGATGGTGTCCGTACGCCTTACAGAGGAAACATTTACTCAAACTTTTGAAGGATTTACGCTCCTTATCTTGTTGATTTACCCTGTGTAGTAAGTAAGTCTGGTAGCGAGGGTTTTTATCACACATCTCACTCTGATGATGAGAATATTTACAATAATTGCAATGATATAACTTCTCAGAGGTAGGCCTACGAGGTTTCTGCCTACTATAGGGTTGTTTGTCATAATTAGCCGCTGCTACAAAGTTAATGTTAGTATCTTCAGTAGCAAAGCAATGTTTGTTGGCTGTGTAGTAAGCCGAACCCCGTCTTTCAATTTCATCCACACTAGAGCATTCATTCTCTAACAAAAATTTAGCAAAGGCTGAAGGAATAGATGACACAATTTTGTCTCTAATGATTAGATCTTCCAATCTCTGATAACTTTTTTCAATTTTGGCTGCTGACGTCCATTTGGTGAAAATATCTCGGACTAAGCAGAGGTAGTCAGAGAACGTTTGAGTCGGTTTTGGGCTCAATTTACTGAACTGTTCTCTGTAACCTGCCTCATCTAACATAAAATGTGCCATAATCTTAGATTTCAGATAATGGTAATCTTTTCTGAGGTCTTTGGGGATGGTTTCAATAACTTTAAGAGGTTCCCCTGACAAACTCCTCATGTACACAATATTCCATTCAGACAGTGGAACTTGATAATGTTCCATTAAAGTTTCAAAATTTTGGGTAAAGGCTGCAATGCAGTCACCCGAGGTATAATTACGTACAATACCTTGATATTTCTTATACTGGTTTTCTTTCTCCAGTCTTTCAGATTTCCTGGCTTCTTTGTTAATCGCAGTCTCAGTGTCCAGTTGTTTCATTTTCAACTGTAACTCCAGTTCTTCTCTCTTGCTCTGAGCTGCTATTTCTGCCTTCTTAAGTTCACTATCTATCTCAGCTTGCTTTAAGGCTGTGTCTGCCTCTACTTGCTTGGCAGCCCTTTCAGCTTCTGCATGTTTTAAAGCTGTTTCTGCCTCTCCTTGTTTGGCAGCCATCTCTGCCTGTTTTAATGCTCTTTCAGCTGCTCTTTCTTCACGCTCAGCCGCTTTTTCCTGTACTAGTAGGTATTCTGCATATTTCTGCTCACACCACTGTGTTAATTCATCACCATGTAACTGTAACTTTATCCCCATATCAATGAAATCAAATAATGAAGACATGATGGAAAAATGTCAATGAAATACCAACCACACACAATATGTTATAAGTGGTTAGTAATCAACAAGTTACAATCTGTTTATATGGACGATATGTGCCTAAAAATGCATTTTTAAAGTATACGAAAAGGAAAAGTATACTCAAGTGCCCTGGATGCGGTGAAGAACGGTTGAAAATCGGGCTAGGAACTGTAGGGTCGCTACTTCGAATCGCAAATGACCTCTACGGCAAGGTTTCGGATGGTACGGAAAAACCTGCTTTGTTTTTGGAAGAAGATAAATTAGCGTCTATTTGTTGGTGTGTGCCTGCTTGTCACTAAGTGTTGATTAGGTTTGTATGGCGTTGAGTGTAATTGTATGTCGTAAGTTTGTCCGTCAACAGTTTCTTTACAATACACGTTACTTTCTTTCCAAACACTTTTTGCGTTCCACAAACTCAATTCACAAAGACAATCTACAAGTATCTTAATACTCTACAACATTGATGACACATCACTTACATCAAGATGACATTCAGTAAGGACATGGACATCAAGTTTACAAGATGGCGACAAGGTCAAAATGGCGACAAGATCACAATGTCGACAAGGTCAAAACGGTGACAAGTTTCACAAATCACAAATGTTTTACACGCTTACAGGATCAAACAAAATGTATGCATTGTACGTTTACAAATGGTCTTACACATTGTTTAAATAATGTAGTAACAATCAAAATGAGCCTTCCATGATCACCTTTAAGTTTAAATCTAACTAAATTAAAGCTGGATGAGACCTTCACGTTCAACAAGGACGAGCTATTCACGTTCAAATATAAGTAAATTAAAGCGGGACGAGCCCTCCACGTTCACACATGTCAGGGTCTTAAACTTGGCTCGCTTGCCTAACAAGTGTGAGACAGTACAAATACAACGTGATTTGACGTAAAACTCAACGACACATCGTTCGATGGATTTATTAACGTATCAAATACAGAACGATGATCACAAATATATATAATGGATACTTTACAACTTACATCCACAATACAGTTCACAAGTCTGACTCGCAAGATGTCCAGACACTCGCCTTTCAATACAGAAACCATACAACGCCTTTCTCTCAATCACACGTCCGTCATGTTCCGTGTCCCAGAGCTGTCTGGACCTGGTTCGCAACTTGCCTCCTGCCTGACGTGGCGTCACGTGGCAGGCGTGCGTCTTGCGTTGGCGGCCTGACCGCTGGTCAGCCAGCGATCTCGCAGGCCGGTAACTCCTATTTGCCTGCCGGCGCAACGAAGTTGTTGCATCCCTTACTGGGAGCTAAGTCGCCTGGCGGTCGTAACGATGTCCCTGCATCGCTGTCCCCTGTCGGACTCTGACAATTAGGAATATCGGAAACGAGATGGAGAGGAGCAGGGATAAGGACAGGAGAGGATTGTAAGATTATTTACTCGGGGGGGGGGGGGGGGGAGGGGGGAGAGAAGAACGAAGAACAGCAAAGAGGTGTAGCCATTATATTAGATAAGCAAACATCAAATTCTGTCAAAGAATATTGGGCTGTGTCAGACAGAGTTCTATTAGTAAAATTAAACGGAAGACCTTTTAAAATAAATGTAATTCAAGTATATGCCCCAACAAGTGAAAGCAGTGAAGAAAGTATAGAGGAATTTTATAATGACATGGAGTCTGCTTTGAAGAACTGTAAAAAATCAGAAATAAATATCATAATGGGTGATTTCAACGCAAAAATAGGAAAGCAAAGCGATGGATGCAGTGTAGGCAACCATGGTTTGGGAGAGAGAAATGAAAGAGGTTACAGACTTGTAGAATGGGCAAAAGAACAAGAAATGGTTGTAGGAAACACCTGGTTTAAACAACATCCTAGAAGATTATGGACATGGAGGAGTCCAGACAGCAGGATTAAAAACCAGATAGATTACATCCTGATAAGCAAAAGGTTTCGAAATGCATTAACAGTTGTAAAAACAGTTCCAAATGCAGACTGTTACAGTGATCACAGATTAATTACTGGCACATTGAGGGTAAAGTTAAAGAAAGTCAAGTATACAGCAGGAAACCCTAAATATGACTTGTGCAAATTGAAAACTGGCAAAGAAATACAAGATAATTTTAACATAGAAGTAAAGAACAAATTTGATTTATTGTCTGATCTAGAGATCCTATTTCAAGATGTAGATGATCAATGGGAAATGCTGAAGAATTCAATCAATTGTGCAGCAGAAAAAACTATTCCAAAAGTAAAGAAAGTGGGCCGTAAGACATGGATGACTGAAGAAATTTTACAACTAATGGAAACAAGAAGACAGAACAAAAATAATCCTGCCAAATATGAAGAAATTCACAGAAAAGTCAGAACCTTATGTAAGGAGGCTAAAGAAACATGGCTTGAGAAAAATTGCAGAGAAATTGAAAAACAACACAACAGTAAAAATGCGAAACTAATGCACAAAAGAATTCAGGAGATTACTAATCAAAGAACACGTACATCAGCAGGCTGCCTAAAGACAAAAGATGGAAGAGTCATAATAGAAAAAGATCAGATTTTACATGTATGGTCAGATTACGTGAAAAACCTTTATGACGATAACAGAGACGAACAATATATTGTTCAAAATAACAATGAAGGGCCAGCAATTTTGAAGATGGAGGTTCAGAATGCTCTTAATCATATGAAATCTGGCAAGACCCCTGGTCCAGACAGCGTCACAACAGAAATGATTAATGCTTTAGAAGAATATGGAATAGATAAAGTTACCAGTCTGCTTAATACAATATATGATACTGGAAATATACCTCATGAGTTATGTAATTCTGTATTTATTGCAATCCCAAAGAAATCAGGAGCCTTGGAATGTGATCAACATCGAACAATTAGTATAATGAGTCACATCACGAAGATTTTGCTAAGAATTATCATGCAAAGAGTTAGGAGGAAAATACAACCTGAAATAGGAGAAGAACAATGTGGGTTTGTAGTACGCAAGGGTACAGTAAATGCTGTGTATATACTGAGAACCGTAATCGAACGTTCTATAGAAGTAAACAAAGATCTACACCTTTGCTTTATTGACTACACAAAGGCTTTTGATAAAGTGAGACATGTCAACATGATAAGGATGCTTGAAGATCTACAAATTGATGGGAAAGACCTTAGACTTGTAAAAAACATATATTGGAAACAACAAGCTGCCATAAGAGTTGATAATGAAGTAAGCCAATATCAGCCTATTAAGAGAGGTGTGAGACAGGGATGTGTAATGTCTCCAGATCTGTTTTCCCTGTACAGTGAAAATATTTTCAGAAATATTGAAAATATGGAAGGAATCAACATTGGGGGACGATGCATCAATAACATTAGATATGCAGATGATAGTCTTGATTGCAGACAATGAACAGGACCTGCAAAATTTAGTAGATGCGGTTGTTACACACAGTGAACAACAAGGGTTAGAATTAAATTGTAAAAAGACACAGATTATGGTCGTCACTAGGAAGAACGAAATACCACAGTGTAATATACAAGTAAATGGGAATATTCTTCAACAAGGGAATAGGTACAATTATCTCGGAACAGTAATAACATCTGATGGGAGATGCCTTGAAGAGATTAGAACAAGAATCGCCATGGCAAAAGTAGCCTTTAGCAAGATGAAAAACATACTGACCAATAAAAAGATGTCAATTGAAACGAGAAAAAGAGTGTTGAGATGCTACATAGAACCTGTACTTTTATATGGATGTGAAGCTTGGACAATGAGCAGCCAGGCTGAAAAACATCTGATGGCTGTAGAAATGTGGTTTCTGAGGAAAATGCAAAGAATACCATGGACAGCCAGAAAGACCAATGAAGAAGTCCTTCAAGAAACAAATGAAGATCGTAAACTGATCAGAGACATTAGACGTAGACAGTCACAATATTTTTGGGCATGTTATGAGAAGAAATGATTTGGAGAACTTGGTGACAACTGGTAAGATCGAGGGGAACAGACCAAGGGGAAGACCTAGAAACAAGTATCTGGATGGCTTGGCCTTGTGGCATGGTCGAGACAGAAACACGGAACTGATCCACGACTCTGCTGATCGAGTGAGATGGCAGAACATGACCGCCCACGCTTACCGGCATGGCACATGATGGATGGATGGATATATATATATATATATATATATATATATATATATATATATATATATATATATATATATATATATATATATATATATATATATATATATATATATATGCCATACTGAATTTCCGGAACTAGCATGGAATGATATGCAATTTCATAAACACATTAAAATGTGATAACCCATTGTCCCAAAAAAGCATGCTCTTACAACCAAAACAACAACCATTATTTGGTTCTACCACCATTGACAAATTTACAGATGTAAAACAAAACAATGGTCTGAGTTCAGAAAAACCAAACATATAAAACCAACATAATTCAGTACATCTTAACTAGACTAATTATGTAGTTTTTCTTTTCCTTTAGGTGTTGCTGTTGATTATTCCTCTTCAATGCCTACCAGTTAGAAGTATTATTCCGGGGAACCAGAATAATACTCACTCAGCTGTGTCCTGCACTTACAATATCCACTGAAAATTTCCTCTAGAGAACATTATGATCCATAATATCCAGGAATAGAAATAACACATAATCCGGGACTGAAATCACATACACTCTTGTGCTAATGGGCTCTGTGTCCTAGTGAAATAGAGGTCTAGGTCAGTCAAATTTTCAGGAGCTCCAACTTAAGACTTGGCAAAAGATACTTCCCTACATCATCACATAGATAAAAAAAAAAAAAACAAGATGACGACCGTCCAGCATCTCGGCTTATGTTATCCGATTCTCGTTTGTTGTACAATAGGATGGTTCACACACCCTTTCTCCAGTCTATAATCCAACCCACACTTGATGATAGGGCAATCAGGCCGACATGGGACCAGCATAAAGTCATACGTAGATATATCCATTTCATTCGCAGGAACATACACTGTAGAGCAACACACGTTGGTAGCATCGGGGATTATATCCAGGAATTGTCTGCTGCAGGCAAGGAGTTTACGAAGAATTAATCCAGCACACAAACTGAAGTCGCAGACAGTCGGATTATTCTTTCTGCTGTGTATGCACACACATTTACTCCATTAATTTCTTTCAGTGTTTTTCAGTGACTTTTAGTTGAAATTCAAGTCTAGGACCTTCTGTTGAACTTGCTTCTTTCATGGTCTTTCAGTGCCTTACCATTGGTGTTCATATCTAGGACCTGGTGTTGATTTTGCTGCTGTATGAGTATTCAAAACTGGGACAGTCCCTTAGTTTCGTTGACCTTGCTGACTGATGGTGCGTCAGGCGGTACATCTCAGAAGTAAAGGCAGACGATACTCTGGTGTCGATGTACTCTGTATATCTGTTTATGTTGATAGACATTTAGATACGGAAATCCATCCTGAAGTAGGAATGTATCAATCGCTTAGTGTCGATCATCTTCGTCCCTGTCTTTTGCTGGCTAAGGCAGCTAATAAGTGCAGCAGTTAACATTTAGTTGTTGGTCCAGATTACGTTTAGGACATTTTCCTGTATTACCTCCAAACAGGCTTTTAACCCAGGATCCTGTTCGATGATAATGTCCAAAACACCGCCTGCCTTTCCAGAGCTAGGCTCCAGAGAGTGAAATTGTTTTGCTTATTTGCCCTCCCCAGCAGGGAGGCTTGACGTGTGCGTCCTTTGTTCTGTGCCTGACCACAATGTCTACTAACCCTTTGTTAAATTTAGCGCCACAGTTTTCCGGATACTCGACCAATCATTGGCTTTCTATTTGAACTTAGATGACGTCACAGAGGTCAAGTCTAGCGCATTTTCTCTCCCCCCCCCCCCCCCTTTTCCAAGTATGGTACTTAAAAGTTAATACAATGGAATTGTAGAGACGCTATAATTATATTACATTACAGAACACATAAACTTATCTATAACTAGAATGTATGAAAGAACAAATACTCTCACCTATCACTAGAATGTATGAAAGAACAAATACTCTCACCTATCACTAGAATGTATGAAAGAACAAATACTCTCACCTATCACTAGAATGTATGAAAGAACAAATACTCTCACCTATCACTAGAATGTATGAAAGACGTTATACTCTCACCTATCACTAGAATGTATGAAAGAACAAATACTCGCACCTATCACTAGAAGGTATGAAAGAAGTTGTGAACTGACCTATCACTAGAATGTATCAATAAACAAATACTCCCACCTGTCACTAGAATGTATGAATGAACAAATACTCTCACCTGTCACTAGAATGTATGAATGAACAAATACTCTCACCTATCACTAGAATGTATGAAAGAACAAATACTCGCACCTATCACTAGAAGGTATTAAAGACGTTATACTCTCACCTATCACTAGAATGTATGAAAGAACAAATACTCGCACCTATCACTAGAAGGTATGAAAGACGTTGTGAACTCACCTATCACTAGAATGTATGAAAGACGTTGTGAACGCACCTATCACTAGAATGTATGAATGAACAAATAATCTCACCTATCACTAGAATTTATGAAAGAAGTTGTGAACTCACCTATCACTAGAATGTATGAATGAACAAATAATCTCACCTATCACTAGAATGTATGAAAGAAGTTGTGAACTCACCTCTCACTAGAATGTATGACAGAATACGTGAACACACCTATTACTAGAATGTATGAAAGAACAAACACAATCACCTATCACTAGAATGTATGAAAGAACAAACACACTCACCTATCACTAGAATGTATGAATGAACAAATAATCTCACCTATCACTAGAATGTATGAAAGAAGTTGTGAACTCACCTATCACTAGAATGTATGACAGAATACGTGAACACACCTATTACTATAATGTATGAAAGAACAAACACAATCACCTATCACTAGAATGTATGAAAGAACAAACACACTCACCTATCACTAGAATGCATGAAAGAACAAACACACTCACCTATCACTAGAATGTACGAAAGACCAAACAGACTCACCTATCACTAGAATGTACGAAAGAACAAATACACTCGCCTATCACTAGAATGTATGTAAGAATAAACACACTCACCAATCACTAGAATGTATGTAAGAACAAACACACTCACCTATCACTAGAATGTATGTGAGAACAGACACACTCACCTATCACTAGAATGTATGAAAGAACAAACACACTCATCTATCACTAGAATGTATGTGAGAACAAACACACTCATCTATCACTAGAATGTATGAAAGAAGAAACACACTTATCTATCACTAGAATGTATGTTAGAACAAACACACTTACCTATCACTAGAATGTATGTAAGAACAAACACACTCGCCTATCACAAGAATGTAGTTCATGTTTGTAGTTTTGGTTGATGCCACAGTTTCAAGGTTTTCGTCACGACATAAAAAAAAACATCCACTTCCACATTGCTTATATAGGCAGTCTCCGAGGTCAAAGTTTGAGTTTATCATGGATCTTATCTTATCGGCTCAGCTGGGAACTATCTCAACATACAATTCACGTTGCCATCTCGACCACACCGTTAGTTCGTGACTTAGTTTGTGTTTGTTTAAAAGCCTCTTAGTCTCACAATGTGCCTTTCGGCTCATTGTAGTCCATCGAGGCCCGTTTTAGTGGTCAGTTATTTGGTGATTCGAGTTTGCAGTTTGGATGACCGCCTGTGCACCCTGGCCAGATCAAGTGCAGATAAATCTACACTTTGATCTCAACTACACTTTAGACTACATTTCACCGCAAAGTCAACACGTCGGTATGTCTGTAAGATGCCAAGCGTTACTTGGGCACACGAAGCGACACAGTTACCTTCAATGGTTGGGCGACGAGGTAGCGTAGCTTGTCTGCCGGTACGTTGGTGGTAAGTTCGATCCGCTCCACATGGTAGATAGATTGGCGTCTTAACAGGTTCAGTGTCAAACAACAAAATGTAGGTTTGGACCAAACAAACATGGATAGTGGAAAATATTAAATACTGGTATGTCACATTTATGACTTAAAAGTTGTTAATATGGTTACAAATATGTTGTATTACGAGTATATGTCAAATTATACCCGATGCGAATGATGGCATTAAACGGTACTTTAAATGTTTTAGTAACCTAGTCTGTGGTTAAGGGTTGGTGAACGCAGTTTCCAGACCTGCCCGGTTCAAGGTTTCGATATCAGCTGTAAGTGATTTGGGAGTAGACCCCTTTACGTTGATTTTGATGGTAGCCGTCGGCAGTTAAATAATCAGTGTTAAACTACAAAATGTACAAATTGTCTTGTAAATAGCAAACAGTCAATTGTCTTTACCTGTGTAACATACCGTGCTGAAACTATTTTCTTATTCTTCTTTCTCTTCAACGACCTCCTCCTCCTCATTGTCCTTCTTCTCCTCTTCTTCTTCTATTTCATCAATCTGTCTGTCTGTCTGTCTGTCTGTCTGTCTGTCTGTCTGTCTGTCTGTCATTCTAGTCATAGGTGAGTGTATTCGTTCAGACAGACAGACAGACAGACAGACAGACGGACGGACGGACGGACGGACGGACAGACGGACGGACGGACGGACGGACAGACAGACAGACAGACAGACAGACAGACAGACAGACAGACAGACGCATGGAGGGAGGTACGGACGGACAGACGAAGCGAGACACACACACACACACACACTTCCATATTGGGGAAAAAAGGGGGGGGGGGGGGTCGCTGTGGCGTCGTGATTAAGTCGCTTGCCGCAGGTTGCAAAGGTTGTGGGGTTGTTACCGTATCCCGACATCCTGTTCACCAGTATAGTTTTCTCGGAAACTCCTGGGGGTCATCTCTAACGCTACAGAGTTCGTGCTATGTTCGATGCTTTGGAGAGACCGCTATGCGGATGGAGACCGATGTAATGAAGTCGATCCCCTGGCATTAAAATCTTTAGACAAATGGTATCACACAGTAAACCCACACGCCATACTGAGAATCTGTAACTTTATTGAGATTTCTTTTCATGTGACGGTAGTTTAAATTCTCGACAATTCTTAAAGAATGTTGATCATCCTAACGGGCAACTGTTTCGCCACAAGTGCTGACGACTATCACTTTCGTCATTTCTGCCACAACACTGGCCGTATGGGCGTCACATTTTGTGACAGCATCTACCACGCACTTCATGCTCAGTTTGGTCATTTCGCACGCTATCTGTTGCATGGGTGTTTGGGGGTTTATGTTGCGAACTTGGGCCATAATACACGATTGCAGCTCCTCGTTCTGTTGCTGGATTTGGCCAAAGCATTCAAATCTGATGTTGGAATCGTTGCATAACAAGTCCATTGACTGAGATAGCTGATCTCCCGACGGAATATCAATGTCTGGAATAGAAATTAGCCAAATTTAGCTTTAAAATAATGTTCTAGATGTTAAAACAATATTTACAAAAGATATTAACTGATTCGGTGGCGAAGAATAATATGCCGCCAAATGTGACTATTGAACAGAGGGAAAATATATCGCCATACTAGGGTCACGATGTTATTTGTTTTGTTTCGTGATATCTTCCGCAATTTCAATGCTCAGTGAATGGAAATGTTAAATATAATATAGGGTGTATGTTTAATGACTGTGCAGTATTTGAAAATATTGCCGGTTCAAGTTTTGTATTCACCCTCTATAAAGTTCATGCAACAGTAATAGATAAATACCAAACTTGGACAGGCAATGTTTTCAAACAGTCACGGTCATTAAAACTGCACCCTGTACTTATTCATTTGACTGTGTACCTTGTTTCGTCCAACCCTACATTTGTTTGACACTGAATTAGTTAATTTAAGCAAGTAGCAATTTATAATAGTTTTCGTTATTTCATCACAAATAAATTACAGATATTCACTAATTGGTGCCTGCGCGAAGTCGAAGTAATAAAATGGTATGACAGAATCAGTAATGAGGAGTAAGTGAAGTGAACTTTTGTGTTGGCATTCTGGCAGCGACCTTAAGCATGTATACGTGTGCGGGTACCGGTTTGTCGAGACTCCTGTCTGTTCAACTTTTCACCTGGGGCAGTGAGGAGCATTATGTGTGATATTCACTGGCACAGGAACGAAGCATAATTGGGCGACCCTTTGCCGTGAAGTTGCAACCACGTCTAACCGACAAGTGAAGATAACTAGACACATACCTATGTACAAGTGAAGAGAACTAGACACATACCTATGTACAAGTGAAGAGAAGTAGACACATACCTATGTACAAGTGAAGAGAACTAGACACATACCTATGTACAAGTGAAGAGAACTAGACACATACCTATGTACAAGTGAAGAGAAGTAGACACATACCTATGTACAAGTGAAGAGAACTAGACACATACCTATGTACAAGTGAAGAGAACTAGACACATACCTATGTACAAGTGAAGAGAACTAGACACATACCTATGTACAAGTGAAGAGAACTAGACACATACCCATGTACAAGTGAAGAGAACTAGACACATACCTATGTACAAGTGAAGAGAACTAGACACATACCCATGTACAAGTGAAGAGAACTAGACACATACCTATGTACAAGTGAAGAGAACTAGAAACATACCCATGTACAAGTGAAGAGAACTAGACACATACCTATGTACAAGTGAAGAGAACTAGAAACATACCTATGTACCCAGAGGTGAAGCAAAGACGCTGACGCTGGATAGGCCACACATTGATAAACCCGAGAATAGTGTAACTAGAAAACGTCTTCTAGCGCACTGGGGTGATTTTTGCGTGTGGATTACTTTTCCCTATTCCCAGTGATTACTTTTCCCTATTCCCAGTGTCCCTCGCAATCAGGCGAACCCACTCTGACTTCTGAGTCACTTGTATTTTACGTCCCCAAGTCAAGGACGAGAAGTCAATATTTAAATTCAACTGACAGGTGTAGGGGTTGAACTCGACATCCTTCTGCTTCTTATTTCCCAGTTATACCCCATTGGGAATGGGCTCTCAGCCCACTAACCCCAGGAAGTCGGATCCATATCTCTTGCTGCTCCGTCAATGACCTACCTCCCTGTATTATCTATTTCTGCCCCGGCATCTCTTTTCCATATAATACGCGGGGGATTCAAATGAAAACCTTAATTTTTTTTTTTTTTTTTATTATTAAATATATTCTACCAACTATAGAACTGTTGCCCTGATCAGTCATGCAAGTAAAATTCTACTAACAATCATAATGGGAAGACTTTGTAAGACAATGGAAGAAGAAATTAATGTGGTTCAAGCTGGCTTTAGACAAGGAAGAGGAACAATAGATCACATACTCAACATGCGTTTAATAATAGACAAGTGCAGAGAATTTAATGTAAACCTATTCTCGTGTTTTGTGGATTATTGAAAGGCATTTGACTGGCTACAACATCAGAAACTTTGAGAAATCATGAGGAATACGGGTTTTCCGCCACAACTCAAAAATAATGCTCTATCTGTACCAACAAGCAACGGTTAAAATAAATGGCGAGACATCAGATTGGTTTGACATCAAGCAAGGAGTCCTTCAGGGATGTGTGCTGTCCCCCTATTTGTTTAACCTGTACGCCGAAAATATAATGAGAAATGTAAGAGATGATATAAACAAGGAGCTATGTGATGCCCTAAATATCGGTGGTCATGGCATACCAGAGATTCAATATGCTGATGATACAGTATTGCTATCCACAACACAGAATAGCATAGAAAACCTAATAACATCAACCCAATATGAATAGTGGAAATTACAACTTATATCTTAATATAGCAAAATCAAAGATAATGCATACAGATAAAACTACTATGGAGAAAGAATTATATGTTAATGAGGAAAAATTGGAGGTGGTGGAAAATTTCTAATATCTTTGTTCATTGATTACCAACAATGGTGACACAATGAAAGAAATTAAAAGACGAATATCAAATGCTCTTCAAAGACTAAACCACCTTAATAAATTGCGGAGTGGGACAGATAGAACTACAAAAATTAGATTTTTAAGAGCATGCATCTTTCCCATTGCAACATACGTCTGTGAGACCTGGACACTTACTAAACAAGCTGAACAGCGCATAAATGTCCTTTGAATATAAATGTTATAGACGAGTTACTAAGAATATCTTGGATAAAGAAAAGAACAAATGCATCCATACTTCAAGATGCTGAATATTGAAGAAGATTGGCTATTAAAGATTATAAAACAAAGAAAATTGACATATTTTGGTCACTTGAAATGTCACAAAAGTTTGGAGAGAACAACAATGGAGGGGTATATGCCTCGGAAGAGAGGAAGAGGAAGGCCAAAGAGAAGATGGGTGCAGGATGTGGCGGATGATCTCCAGATGGATGTGTCTGACGTGGGACATCTTGCTTGTGATCGAGAAGGTTGTTATGGGAGCGAGGTTCTGCAAAGGACATGCTACTGAATGAATGAATGAATATATTCTGAAAATGCAAAGAACAAATGTATCATTTTTGATGTAGTCACCACTACCTTCAATGCAAGTCCTTCAGCGCCAATAAAGTTCTTGGATTCTTGTAGGAAAATTGAATCTTGGGTCACTAGTTGATGTGCCTGATCCGGTTGTGAACAATCTGTCATTGAAGTCACGCCGTGTTGAAACTTCCCACTCCAGTCATACACTTGCTGGACTGACAGGCATGCATCACCATACTGAACTTTCATTCGCCGATGAATTTCTATAGGTTTCACCTCTTCACTGACCACACAAAAAACGGATAACAGAACGTTGCTCCTTTTTGGTGTATGTCAAACGTAGGGTCGCCATCTGTAAACTCACTGTCCTTATGACGCCACCGTGTGTCGTCTACACCGTGATGTCACGAGCTAACACTCTTGACATCCTTAACAACAATATTTACAGATTACAGGACAATACCATGGTTACTGTAATTTTTAAAGTTGTCATTTGAAGTCCTCTAATATAATACAGTTAATAACATACTAACTTGTAATAGAACATCTGCTGAACTCAGTTGAAATACAATTGTAAACTTCCTTGTACACCGGTAACTGCCTACACTGCTCCTGTATGACCTAACAACGCAAAAACGCATAGCAGCAATTGATGAAGATGCTTGTATGTTGGTAGATGTTTTATGTTTCATGTTGTCACGTCGCAACATCGCTATACTATATGTTCCTGCTCCGTGGCGAAGGGTTTACGGACGCAGTTCGTAATCCCGCATACCCGCGTTCGAAACACCGCTGTGCGTTATTTGGCAGCAGACCGCCTTGCGTTGGATGTTTATGGAATGGTATGGGCGCCGGTCGTTAAGAAAGCAACGGCAAACTACTGAACGTAAACTTGCCAAGAGATCACAACAGCAAAAATTGCTGGTGTTGACTGCGACGTCTTGTAAAGGATATGCAATTAACTTGTAATACTATATATGTATACATAGATATTAACAACATTGAAGGTAGATGTTGGAAGATGTTGTCCGTTTCATTTTGTCACGTTTGAACTGTGCTATAATATATAGTTTAGTTTAGTTTAGTCGACGGATCAACATCACTGCACACGAGTGTAACCCATAAGTTCTCCGTTCTCCACTAACTCAAGCCTGAGTTTGGAGAATCTCAGCTCAGTGCAAGAGCTCCGTAGCACCAACGAGGATCCTGAAATACTTCTTGAAACCTACTTGAGAATACTACTTACTTCACATTAAGTATTTCAGCTATACTATATGTGTAAGCATAGATATTAACCAAAAAGAAGGCAAATGCCTAGTTAAGTCAATATATTCTCTTTTTTTTTTGGTTGAGGGGGGGGGCGGGGGTGGGAGGACGGGGATAATCATAATAGTAGATGGCCCAATTTGACAGAGATTAACCTATTCAGTGTCGAAGGATAAGTTAGTTGCATATCCTCTACAGGACGTCGCAGTCAACCCCAGAATTTTTGTTGCTGTTTGTTATTTCTTGCCAAGTTTACGTCTAGCAGTTTGTCATTGCTTTCTGAGCGACCGACACTCATACCTATGTATGGGAAATCAACGCAAGGCGGTCTGCTTCGAAATCGCCCACAGCTGTATTTCGAACGAATTACATTCGTAACCCTTTCGTCAAAGAGCCGAAGGATAATATATCGACTACCGTGACTTTCCATCTGGACAGAAGGATGATATATCGCCATATAATATACTGTCATCATGGAATCTTCCCCAGTTTCCATGCTCAGTGTACGGAAATTTACACTGTAATACTTGTTCGTTAGATTGTATACCATCATTGGTCCCAAAGTACTTTTTGTCTTTCGCTGAATCAGTAAAGAGCGCGATAAGACAAGTAAAAGGTGTATTTCAGAAAATGAAAAGTATCCTACGTAATAAGTTACTGTCACTGGATATCAGTTTTAGAGTAATGACATGTTATGGAATATAATTGTTTGCTAGTTAGTTAGTCAGTCATTCATTCAGTCAGTCAGTCAGTCAGTCAATCAGTCAGTCAATCAGTCAGTCAGTCAGTCTGACAGTCAGTTAGTCAGTCAGTCAGTCAGTTAGTTCGTTAGTTAGTTATTTAGGTAATTATTTAGTTAGTTATTTTGTTATGTCGTTAGTTAGTTGGTTATTTACTTACTTACTTAGTTAGTTAGTTAGTTAGTTAGTTAGGTAGTTAGTTAGTTAGTTAGTTAGCTAGCTAACTAGTTAGTTAGTTAGTTAGTTAGTTGGTTAGTTAGTTGGTTATTTACTTACTTACTTAGTTAGTTAGTTAGGTAGGTAGTTAGTTAGTTAGTTAGTTAGTTAGTTAGTTAGTTAGTTAGTTAGTTAGTTAGTTAGTTAGTTAGTTAGTTAGTTAGTTGGTTAGTTAGTTGGTTATTTACTTACTTACTTAGTTAGTTAGTTAGGTAGGTAGTTAGTTAGTTAGTTAGTTAGTTAGTTAGTTAGTTAGTTAGTTAGTTAGTTAGTTAGTTAGTTAGTTAGTTAGTTAGTTAGTTAGTTAGTTAGTTAGTTAGTTAGTTAGTTAGTTAGTTAGTTAGTTAGTCATTCCACACCGAGATTTCATCCCATAAGTGCTCAGATCCGCTCCCTAGTATCTCCCTCAGCATGTAACGACTTATGACAGCCAGCTCTGTGTTGGTTCTGTGGCTCCCCGGTGCGGCGCTCTTGTCTAGCTTCAGCCCATTTGACTTATGCTGTTGCAGTCTGGTCAAAGTTGCAGCATCTTATCCACTCATTGAGTATTTCATTCATCATGCGCGCCCCTCCTCAGCCTTTGAGGACGCTCGGTATGTCAACCTGATCCATTGTTCGATCGTCCGCTCCCCCACGGCAACCGAGCTAGCAGGACTATCTGCTTCATCGTTTCCTCTTACAACCGAGCTAGCAGGACTATCTGCTTCATCGTTTCCTCTTACAACCGAGCTAGCAGGACTATCTGCTTCATCGTTTCCTCTTACAACCGAGCTAGCAAGACTATCTGCTTCATCGTTTCCTCTTACAACCGAGCTAGCAGGACTATCTGCTTCATCGTTTCCTCTTACAACCGAGCTAGCAAGACTATCTGCTTCATCGTTTCCTCTTACAACCGAGCTAGCAGGACTATCTGCTTCATCGTTCCTCTTACAACCGAGCTAGCAGGACTATCTGCTTCATCGTTTCCTCTTACAACCGAGCTAGCAGGACTATCTGCTTCATCGTTCCTCTTACAAACCGAGCTAGCAAGACTATCTGCTTCATCGTTTCCTCTTACAACCGAGCTAGCAGGACTATCTGCTTCATCGTTTCCTCTTACAACCGAGCTAGCAGGACTATCTGCTTCATCGTTTCCTCTTACAACCGAGCTAGCAGGACTATCTGCTTCATCGTTTCCTCTTACAACCGAGCTAGCAGGACTATCTGCTTCATCGTTTCCTCTTACAACCGAGCTAGCAGGACTATCTGCTTCATCGTTTCCTCTTACAACCGAGCTAGCAGGACTATCTGCTTCATCGTTTCTCTTACAACCGAGCTAGCAGGACTATCTGCTTCATCGTTTCCTCTTACAACGAGCTAGCAGACTATCTGCTTCATCGTTTCCTCTTACAACCGAGTAGCAGGACTATCTGCTTCATCGTTTCCTCTTACAACCGAGCTAGCAGGACTATCTGCTTCATCGTTTCCTCTTACAACCGAGCTAGCCAGGACTATCTGCTTCATCGCTTTCCTCTTACAACCGAGCTAGCAAGACTATCTGCTTCATCGTTTTCCTCTTACAACCGAGCTAGCAGGACTATCTGCTTCATCGTTTCCTCTTACAACCGAGCTAGCAGGACTATCTGCTTCATCGTTTCCTCTTACAACCGAGCTAGCAGGACTATCTGCTTCATCGTTTCCTCTTACAACCGAGCTAGCAGGACTATCTGCTTCATCGTTCCTCTTACAACCGAGCTAGCAGGACTATCTGCTTCATCGTTTCCTCTTACAACCGAGCTAGCAGGACTATCTGCTTCATCGTTTCCTCTACAACCGAGCTAGCAGGACTACTCTGCTTCATCGTTTCCTCTTACAACCGAGCTAGCAAGACTATCTGCCTCATCGTTTCCTCTTACAACCGAGCTAGCAGGACTATCTGCTTCATCGTTCCTCTTACAACGAGCTAGCAGGACTATCTGCTTCATCGTTTCCTCTTACAACCGAGCTAGCAGGACTATCTGCTTCATCGTTTCCTCTTACAACCGAGCTAGCAGGACTATCTGCTTCATCGTTTCCTCTTACAACCGAGCTAGCAGGACTATCTGCTTCATCGTTTCCTCTTACAACCGAGCTAGCAGGACTATCTGCTTCATCGTTCCTCTTACAACCGAGCTAGCAAGGACTATCTGCTTCATCGTTTCCTCTTACAACCGAGCTAGCAAGACTATCTGCTCATCGTTTCCTCTTACAACCGAGCTA
>JACEFZ010018944.1:0-20000 GCA_014155875.1 Cepaea nemoralis | reverse complement strand
CTTAAACATGGAGCGACTGGATTACTTGAGACCACGGCGAAGGCAGCAACAACTGTGGACATTTAAGTTCTCACGATTGTCAAGGAGAATCGTAATAAAACAGATAATAATCATCGAAATGCATCGTAAGAAAGATAAGAATTATCGAGATTCGTTGAACGAAAGATAAGAATCATCGATAATCATCATAAAAATGATAAGAATAATCGAGAATCATAGCAAGAAAGATAAGAATCATCCAGAATCATCGTAAGAAAGATAAGAATCATTGAGATTCATCATAAGAAAGATAAGAATCATCTAGATTCATCGTAAGAAAGATAAGAATCATTGAGATTCATCGTTAGAAAGATAAGAATCACCATTATCAGCAAAATGTAGCATGTGCTTTGAAGTACGTCGCTCTTATTACGGCTAGGCGAATAGTTTCTCGATCTCTGGCCACTTCTCGTACCTGAAGTACCCTAATACCCATGGTGTCTGCAATGTCATGTGTCCATCTCTGGCCACTTCTCCTGCCTGAAGTACCCTAATTCCCATGGTGTCTGCAATGTCCTGTGTCCATCTCTGGCCACTTCTCCTGCATGAAATACCATAATACCCATGGTGTCTGCAATGTCCTGTGTCCATCTCTGGCCACTTCTCCTGCCTGAAGTACCCTAATACCCATGGTGTCTGCAATGTCCTGTGTCCATCTCTGGCCACTTCTTCTGCCTGAAGTACCATAATACCCATGGTGTCTGCAATGTCCTGTGTCCATCTCTGGCCACTTCTCCTGCCTGAAGTACCCTAATACCCATGGTGTCTGCAATATCCTGTGTCCATCTCTGGTCACTTCTCCTGCCTGAAGTACCCTAATACCCATGGTGTCTGCAATGTCCTGTGTCCATCTCTGGCCACTTCTTCTGCCTGAAGTACCATAATACCCATGGTGTCTGCAATGTCCTGTGTCCATCTCTGGCCACTTCTCCTGCCTGAAGTACCCTAATACCCATGGTGTCTGCAATGGCCTGTGTCCATCTCTGGCCACTTCTCCTGCCTGAAGTACCCTCATGCCCAAGGTGTCTGCAATGTCATGTGTCCATGTTTGTGCTGTTTATTTCCTGCTCCTTCTTCCAGGAGCCACGCCTCCCATCACTGTTTTCTCCATGCCACAGCGGCGTTTACCTTGACTAAAGTATTTCAGTTTCTTAGACCCAATAACACACGGAGAAGCGACGTAGAGACATAAATTACTAATATAGGGAAGACATGGGCAGAGCTGCTTGGGATAGTTAAGGATAGCACGGCTTGGACTGAGTTGGTCGAGTACCAATGCCCCAGTGGGGATACTGCACGGAAGCGGAAAGAAGAAGACGTGAAGCTGTTTCTGAGCCAGTTGTCTTCAGTGTTCCGGTCTTGTAGAATGTCTGTATGTGTCTTCTTCTTGGTCCACGGTATTCTACAAACGTTTCTGTAACCTTCTTGGTCCATGGTATTCTACAGTTTCTGTAACCTTCTTGGTCCATGGTATTCTACAGTTTCTGTAACATTCTTGGTCCATGGTATTCTACAGTTTCTGTAACCTTCTTGGTCCATGGTATTCTACAGTTTCTGTAACCTTCTTGGTCCATGGTATTCTACAGTTTATATAACCTTCTTGATCCATGGTATTCTACAAAAGTTTCTGTAACCTTCTTGGTCCATGGTATTCTACAGTTTCTGTAACCTTCTTGGTCCATGGTATTCTACAGTTTCTGTAACCTTCTTGGTCTATGGTATTCTACAGTTTCTGTAACCTTCTTGGTTCATGGTATTCTACAGTTTCTGTAACCTTCTTGGTCCACGGTATTCTACAAATGTTTCTGTAACCTTCTTGGTCCACGGTATTCTACAAACGTTTCTGTAACCTTCTTGGTCCATGGTATTCTACAGTTTCTGTAACCTTCTTGGTCCATGGTATTCTACAAACGTTTCTGTAACCTTCTTGGTCCATGGTATTCTACAGTTTCTGTAACCTTCTTGGTCCATGGTATTCTACAGTTTCTGTAACCTTCTTGGTCCATGGTATTCTAGTTTCTGTAACCTTCTTGGTCCACGGTATTCTACAAACGTTTCTGTAACCTTCTTGGTCCATGGTATTCTGCAAACGTTTCTGTAACCTTCTTGGTCCATGGTATTCTACAGTTTCTGTAACCTTCTTGGTCCATGGTATTCTACAGTTTCTGTAACCTTCTTGGTCCATGGTATTCTACAGTTTCTGTAACCTTCTTGGTCCATGGTATTCTACAGTTTCTGTAACCTTCTTGGTCCATGGTATTCTACAGTTTCTGTAACCTTCGTGGTCCATGGTATTCTACAGTTTCTGTAACCTTCTTGGTCCATGGTATTCTACAGTTTCTGTAACCTTCTTGGTCCATGGTATTCTACAAACGTTTCTGTAACCTTCTTGGTCCATGGTATTCTACAGTTTCTGTAACCTTCTTGGTCCATGGTATTCTACAGTTTCTGTAACCTTCTTGATCCACGGTATTCTACAAATGTTTCTGTAACCTTCTTGGTCCACGGTATTCTACAAACGTTTCTGTTACCTTTACGCTCCAAAAAAAAAAAAAAAACTTGCTTCATTTATTTTTTTTTAAAGTTGCATATCCCTTATAGGACGTTGCAGTCAACACCAGTATTTTTCAGCTGCTGTTGATGTTCTTGGCAAGATTACGCTCAGTAGTTTGCCATTGCTTTCTGAGTGACCGGCTCGCATACGTAAGTAACCAACGCGACGCAATCTGCTGTCGAATCTCGCGCAGCTGTGTTCCTCGCGTGGATATACGGGATTACGGGGAAAGTCGTTATTACCTTCACCAGAGAGACCGGCAAGGTCCATGAATTGATACAGCAAAGGTCAAAATGGTCAGTTGCATATACTTTACAGGAAGTCGCAGTCAACTCCAATTATTTTCTGTTCGTAATTTTTGGCACGTTACGTTCATTTGTTTACCATTGCTTTCCGAACAATCGGCACTCATACCATTATATGGAAATCAATGCAAGGTGGTCTGCTTTGAAATCGCCCGCACCTGTGTTTCGAACGCGGTATGTGGGATTGTGAATTGTGTTCGCACCCCTTCGCCACAGAGGAAACCAGACAGAGAAGGTAAAAGATATTACTTTAACTTCTTTTATGGTGTCGTGCTTTATGTTCTTATCTAATTATATGCCATGTGATGATAAATCGTCTTATTCAAACTTCCCGAAACTTCCATGGGCTTATAAATCACACTATATTTACAATATCAATATAGTAGTTTTACTTTATACTTCCCACCTTTAATATGATATATAATACAACCTGTATTGATGAATTTTATAATGATTTAGAGAAAGCCTTCATGAAATGCAAGAATTCTGCAGTAAATATCATAATGGGTGACTTGAATGCCAAAGTTGGAAATCAACAGGACGGATGCATAGTAGGCAAGTATGGACTAGAGAAACATAATGAAGGAGGTTGCAGACTTGTACAGTGGGCAAAAGATCATGATTTGATTATTGGAAACACCTGGTATCAACAGCACCCAAGGAGATTATGGACATGGAGGAGTCCTGATCATAAGATCAGAAATCATCAGAGATCATTCGCAACTGCGAGCGCTAACAAGACAAATCGCCTGAACAAGTCAAGACGCCTGATACGGGGGAAAATGGCACGTTGCAAGAACACCAAAAGACACGTGGTATCCAAGATGTGCAGCGTGGGAGCCGACAAAGAGAAGAACGTGGAGAGCCTACCTGCAAGCTGTAACAAAGAACCTGAAACTACAGCTACTACTGAAGCCACCACGAGGGAGACCGTCGACAGTCCACCACAGACAAGAGCCAAACCTAGTGAGAAGCAGAGAGAGAGAGGAGAAAGACACCAGAGTCGGAAACACCGACTCACCGACAAGCAAGTGGGTTGTCAAGCGCATCCAAGTGGAGCTATCAGACGAAGAAATTCTGAAGCAGCTACGAGAAGAGAATCTCCACATCCGATTCTTGAAGGCGGAGCGGCTCCTCACCTACTCCAAGATTCCTACAACCTTGGCGGTGGTGACGACAGAGGGCAGCGAGATGCCGACCACAGTATCAATCAACAAGAAAATACAACAGCCAGAGAGATTCATCCCAAGAGTCAATCAATGTTCAAGATGCCAGAGGGCCGGCCACAGCAGAGCAGCATGTCGCAGTAAGACGGAAATCTGCCGGTACTGCGCCGATCACCACGCCTTCAAGGAGTGTCCGCTGGCCAAGCTGGACACGGACTTTCGAGCACCCAACAACAAAAGAAAGTGCGCCAACTGCCTGGGCAAGCATGGAGCAAGATACTTGGGCTGTCCGTACCTGCAACGACACAGAGACGTATTAAAGCTCGCCATCAACACAAAGACACCATACAACGAAGCAATGCGGAGGTGCGAGACAGCCACGGGTATATCAAAAGCTGAAAGAGACCAACTGCAAAAACAGATAGACGAGTTGAAGAAACAAGTCAAGGCACTGCTGACGCCGACTCCGACCAGCGACAACGAAAAACTACTGGCGGAAATGAAGGAGATCCAGCAAAACATCAAGCAAGAAGTGGAACATATGGCACTGATAAAGAAGGAGAACGAAGAAATCCTACAAACCATTAAATCAGAGCGAGAACTACAGAAAGCTGAAATGGAACTTTTCCGAAACAAAACAACAGAAGCCGTACAAGAAATTACAGAGAAACCGCAAGATGAAAACCAAGAGACCGAGCCTGAATCGCAAGCGAAAGCCAGCAGCCCAACCACGACGCCCGAAACATTCAAAGGGAAGCCAATATCCCGCCAGACATCCGAAGAAAACCGAGATGAGCATCCTGACGACGGCATAGAGGACGCCCCGTTGCCGCCAGTATTTACCGATGAAGAAATCGCAGAGATAAAAAGGATACACGAACTCAAGTGCAAGGAATACAGAAGGCGCATGGAAGAAAAAGCAAAGAAGTACAAGAAACACAAGAGGAAACCAATGCCCTGCCGTACCGCTGAAGAACCAGATTTATGGCAGGATGACGAACACCCATGGCAATACTATATAGATGACGGAGAGATCGTCCCATGGCTGACCACGGAGGAAGCAATCGAAAGACAGCAAGAACTCAAACGCGAAAGTGAAGAAAGGCGCAAGGAGGAATATCACATTGAAAAGCTTCTACAGGCAATACACAGAAAAGGAGGCAAAAATACCAAATAAAAAGTCCTTATAAGGACTGCACCCAGCCAAGCCAGACGAGCCAGGAAACAGCACCATCAAAGAAAACAACAAGAGGAGACGGGCACAAAAGACAGCCGCCACCAACCCCCCAGCTGACGTCACAGACACAAAAGCCGATATAACCAGTCCGGAGCAGGACCAACTCGTAAGAGCGCACAAGACAAGAATTAGGGTGAATAAACCCACAAAAACCACGGACCTCAACAATAACCACAGCTGAAAGAAGCAGGTTGAACGAGACCGAATTTGGAATTTTTGTTTTTGAACCTAGCAAGCAAGCAGGTCGTCACTAGGAAGAAGGAAATACCACAATGTGATATACGAGTAAATGGGCATACTCTTAAGCAAGTGATTCGATACAGTTATCTCGGCACAAACATAACATCTGATGGGAGAAGCCTTGAAGAGATTAGAACAAGAATTGCCATTTCGAAGGTAGCCTTATGCAAGATGAAAAACATACTGACCAATAAAAAGCTATCAACTGAAACGAGAAAAAGAGTGTTGAAGTGCTACATAGAACCTATACTTTTGTATGGATGTGAAGCGTGGACAATAAGCAGGCAAGCTGAAAAACAGCTGATGGCAGTGGAAATGTGGTTTCCGAGGAAAATGCAAAGAATACCATGGACAGACAGAAAAACCAATGAACAAGTCCTTCAAGAAACAAATGAAGATCGTAAACTGATTAGAGTCATTAGAAGTAGACAGGCAAAATTTTTTGGGCATGTTAAGAGAAGAAATGACTTGGAGAACTTGGTGACGACTGGCAGGATCGAAGGGAAGAGACTAAGGGGAAGACCGAGAAGTAAATACCTGGATGGCTTGGCCACGTGGCATGGTCGAAATAGGAACATGGAGCTGATCCACGACTCTGGTGATCGAGTGAGATGGCAGAACATGACCGCACACGCTTATCAGCATGGCATATGATGGATGGATGTCTGCTACCATATTAAATTTTAAGCATAACTGTGACACACCCCTACTTCCTATTTCCCGCCATCCATACTGTTTGGTTGTCGTAGAGTTCACTTCTGCATTGCCATGGGAAGTCAACGGCTGGCCTCTTTTGGACGGTGTCCATTGTTGTTGATTATGAAGACAAGATATTCAGTCTGTGGCATTTTCCCTGTCTTCTTCAAGATAAGAACAGGAGGGGATACAACTCGTTGCTAATATAAAAAAGCCAGCATGTTGTCATAAATAATTTATGAATTTTATGTCTCATATTCACACCAACCCTATGCTACCAATCTCAAACCTGGACTTTATCCAAATTACACCTTCGCAAAATCAACACCTGCGAAATGAGATGCCTGAGGAGAGCTGCCAACTTAACAATCCGAGACCGAGTAAGAAATGTTACTATCAGACAGACTGTGGGATCAACACCTTGTGCCACATTTATTGAAAGACAGAAGATCAAGTGGTTTGGCCATGTTGTTAGAATGCAACATCAGCAACTACCATCACTGGCCTTACATCAAAGATCATCTGCGACGAGACCACGAGGACGTCCAAGAAGAAAATGGATTGACGACATCAGAGACATTGTACAACCACACGGAATGACACTATCCAGTGCCGCCCACCGGGCGCTGGAACGCAAATTACTCCTCCCCACGACGCTTGACGGCAGAAGTGGAAGATGATGATGATGATGATGATGTCTCATATTTGTTTAATTTTGGTGGGGTGTTCGTTTTTGGTCAAGATTCACTTTCATTGCACAGGGGTTTCTCTAAATATGTTCTAATCACCTCCCAGAGATCTCATCATCATCATCATCATCAATATCATCATCATCATCATCACCTGATGTCTCGACCTATCCAGAACGTTGCCTCCCTAACAGTCCTTAGGTATTCCTGACTCTCAATACCAGGTGCCATGTATCTCTTGCAGCCACGTGTACATGTCTGTTACATTAGAAATCTATATACTTTATGATCTCCCTCTTCTTCCCCGCTTCCTTGGTACACTTCCTTACATAAATATAGTTTCTAGTCATTCATATCTTGATTACCTGTCTAAAATCTTTCATCTTCCTAAATGTATTTATCTTCAGAACAAATTTTCGGCATTACAGAGTTTTTGTTGGATCGAAAGGGTTACGGATACAGTTCGTAATCCTGCATACCGCGTTCGAAAAGCAGCTGCGTTGGTTTTTTTATAAAATGGTTTAAGTGCCGGTCGTTCAGAAAGCACTCGCAAACTACTCGACGTAATCTTGCCAAGAAATCACAAACAGCCACAAATGCTAGGGTTGACTTCTTCATCCTAAAAAGGATATACAAATAACAAAAGATCTGTTTGTTCTCTCTTTGGTCGAATGAGTTTATAAGTTTCTATTGCAACATTTATATTCGAATGAGCACATGTGCGTTCTAGCTGATTTGTTACATGCCAATTTCTACAACCATACGTTGCCCACCGGAAATATGTATAATCTTACTAAGCAGCAATCACTCTAAACCAGAGGTTCCCAACTTGTGGCCCGCCAGCTGTCAGAAAGTGGCACGCGAGTCCCCGGGCAGTTCATTTTCCGCAATAACCGTTACAAAAAACAAGCAACGGTTTCAGACCTCACCGACAGTAACCTAGCTGCGCTTAGACTTTGAGCACGACAGATTTGTGCCCAGACATTGATAAACTGGCATCTGAACTTAAGTAACTGGTTATGAAGAACATTTACATTGTAAATTAATTACATTAATAGCGATTATCGAAACTGATTTAAAATTTAAGTTAAGAAGGTAAGAATGATACTGCACGACTTTTATAATTTTATAACATTGTGGCCCGCTAAACTACCGAAAATAGTAGTTATGGCCCTCTGCTTGAAAAGCTTGGGAACTACTGCTTTAAACAATGCTAAATCGATGTTTCGATTAAATTACATTAAATTTCATAATATATCAAAGTCAGCTGGCGAGGTTTGAAGGCATACAAAGTGAGGCCTTGCGAGCCATTCTCATCTGTACAAGGAATGCACGTATTGTATGTATGCAACATATACTGGCCCTGTCATCCATATATGATAGATACAAGGTGCTTCGGGCCAAGTGTACCCTACATTGCAACAGACAGGGGACATCTGTACTACGTGTTAGAAGATTTCAAGACACACAGGTTGAAGAGAGGCGGGCGCAAGCAGCTGAAGACATAATCAGGTGTAGGGAATGGACAGAACAGCGCTTGGAGAATGGTTGATGATAGTCTCTAACAATGAAGCAATGCGGGGTAAATATAGTACAAGGGAGTGTCATTAAGTAACTGGAATGTTGTTACAAAGTGAATGGAAGAGTATGGGCAACGGAAAATCTTATTTCAACACACAAGCTGAATTTTGAGTTGAGTTGAGTTGAGCTAAGAAACGACATCACTGCACTCAGGACATTCGTACACGCGCTCCGTCCCCTAATTCAACAGGCAACGAAGAGTCATACTGTTAATTGTTCAAACTACCATCTGATTGAAAGTTCTCCTGGTCTTCCCTCTCAGTTCTGAGATTCGCCCACAGCCCCTGCCGATCCCCCGCCATGTCATTTTCTCCACATACGGGTGCTTAGTCTGTTCCCCCGCCTTTTCCACCTGGTTCCACAATCGTCCGACCACCTCTCCCTTGTCTATAGGTAATCTCTCGTCGAGAGGAGTATTCCCTACCAGCCTTTTAGTCTGTTAATTCCCCCGCACTCCCGCATTACCAGGTCAGAAAATCCATACAATTCTCACAATATGTGGCCTCTGAAGCGAGACAAGCCATTGTACACGAAACATTCCATTCTCCAACTTATTAAGCATACTCTGTTAGTCCCTGATGAACATATAGAGTTTATCTGCCCAGGGCGTGCAGGTGTGCGGGGTAGTGAACAGGCTGATAGACTGACTGCTACTGTCCCGGTGGCTGGTGGGTTACTTTGTGATAAATATTATTTTCTGAGGTCTATTTTGGGTGGGGTGGAGAGTGCTGCTGAGCGGGCGAGGTGTCCGTTTCTGGAGGGACTGGCTCGAGGGGTGGCAGGAGCGTCTGGACTGTACGTAACAAGCTGAGGAAAAGGTGGACATTTACACAAATTGCAGCGTGCATAATTAGCATAATTAGAAGTAGGACAATACCAACCTATTAAGAGAGGTGTTAGGCAGGGATGTGTAATGTCTCCAGATCTTTATTCCCTATACAGTGAAAATATTTTCAGAAATGTAGAAGACCTAAATGGAATCAGCATTGGAGGACGAAACATAAATAACATTAGATATGCAGATGATACAGTATTGATTGCAGACAATGCACAGGATCTGCAACAATTAGTAGGCGCTGTGGTTGTACACAGTGAGCAGCTGGGGTTGGAATTAAATTGTAGGAAGACACAGGTTATGATCGTCACTAGGAAGAACGAAGTACCACAATGTAATATACAAGTAAATGGGAATATTCTTCAACAAGTGAATCGGTTCAATTATCTCGGAACAGTCATAACATCTGATGGCAGATGCCTTGAAGAGATTAGAACAAGAATCGCCATTGCGAAAGTAGCCTTTAGCAAGATGAAAAACATTCTGACCAATAAAAAGATGTCAATTGAAACGAGAAAAAGAGTGTTGAGGGGATACATAGACCTGTTCTTTTGTATGGATGCTGAAACTTGGACAATGTGCAGTCAAGCTGAAAAACATCTGATGGCTGCAGAAATGTGGTTTCTGAGGAAAATGCAAAGAATACCATGGACAGATAGAAAAACAAATGACCAAGTACTACAAGAGACAAATGAAAATCGTAGATTGATTAGAGAAATTAGACGTAGACAGTCAAAATTTTTTGGACATGTTATGAGAAGAAATGGACTGGAGAACTTAGTGACTAGCTGGCAAGATCGAAGGGAACAGACCAAGAGGAAGACCGAGAGGAAAATACCTGGATGGCTTGGCCACATGGCATGGACGAGACAGGAACACTGAGCTGATCCACGACTCTGGTGATCGAGTGAAATGGCGAATCATGACCGCCCACGCTTTCCGGCATGGCACATGATTGATTGATTGATAATTAGCATAGGAACGCTTCTGTAGCTTTTGAAGAGGGAAGCGGGGCTTCTGTGGCAATGTCCGAAGTGCAGTGGTGCCGTTTTTAACATTTCAGTCATAAATTTCAATGGACACCCAAAAAAAAATATACCTACAAAGACAAACCACAGTTAGTGGTTTATTCAACTAAGATAAAAATGCAGACATTATGGAATTATGACATTATCCTCACGAAATGAACGAACAAACATAAAAAGTATCATAAGAATGAAGGAAGGAAAACACACACTTATAAGGGGGAAAAAATAACATTCGCATATCACTAAAATGATTGAATGAAAAAACAAAACCGGATATAACCATAATGTGTGAAGGAACATACACACCCACATATCACAGAAATGTAGGAAGAAACATACACCGTTTTATGCACAGTCACACACATACACACACACACACACACACACACACACACACACACATCTATCACTGAAATGTGTGAATGATCACACATAATATCCTGTCACTGAAATGTATGAAAGAACAAATACATTCACCTATCACTAGATTGTATGTAAGAACAAACACACTCACCTATCACTAGATTGTATGAAAGAACAAACACACTCACCTATCACTAGATTGTATGAAAGAACAAACACACGCACCTATCACTAGATTGTATGAAAGAACAAACACACGCACCTATCACTAGATTGTATGAAAGAACAAACACACTCACCTATCACTAATGAGTATGAAAGAACAAACACACTCACCTATCACCAGAATATATATTTAAAAAGAAAATATCACTAATAAGTATGAAAGAACAAACACACTCACCTATCACTAGCAAGTATGAAAGAACAAACACTCACCTATCACCAGATTGTATGAAAGAACAAACTCACCTATCACTAAAATGCTGTTCATGGTTGTGACTTGCAAACACCCGAGGGTCAGTGTTGTCAACACGAGATAGAAAATATCCACGTCACAGTTGACTAGACATTCAATTTTTCCAGGTCAAAGTTCGAGATGTGAAATTAGCATCACCCTCGACTTACCAGTCCAGCTGCTGAATATTTCAACATGCAAATTAGAATCAATAATCCACATTGCCATCACAACCCAACAAAGAGTGGGTGACTTAAGGTGCATAGCATTGTCAAGCAAAGTAAATACAAACGTATGGCTGTAAGATATGTACGATCCGGCGGCTGTGACGAAGGGGTGGCTAAGGTCATTCGCAATCCGGCATACAAAATTTGTTAGTTGCATATCCTTTACAGGTAGCAGTAATCACAGCATTTTTTTTTTTTTTTTGGCTGTTCGTGATTCCTGGGCAAGTTTACGTTCAACAGTTTGTCATTGCTTATTGAACGACCGGCGCCCATACCATTTTATAAAAATGAAAAGCAAGGTGTTCTTCCGCCATATCGCCCGCATACTGGGTTCAAAATCAAATACAGACTGCCTTGTGTTGATTTTTAACAGTAGTTTGAGCGTCGGTCATTAACAAATAAATGACAAACTACTGAATGTAAACTTACATGCCTAATAAAATCACAGCTATAATGTGATAATGGAGTTGATTGCGACGTTCTGTAACGGACATGCTAATAATTAATATGTGTAATGACGATGTTGGCATATGCATATGGCAGTAGTCGCGGGGCTTAATACGCTTGCTCTAGAACTTCCCTTGCGCTGAAGGCGGAGCAAAGGGTTTAACACCTACGTGGTCAGTGGGACTTAGAGGTTGACTTCTCGTTCAGAAAGCAGTGGCAAACTACTGCATGTAAAATGGTCTATAAGATAAATCTGTGGTTGGGGTTGATCGCGACATTCTGCGAAAGATATGAAAAATTCAGTTGGAAACAGTAAATATTGCACCGATTCCATAATTGTCTCAATCTCATCTTCAGGGTCTGCCACGAAACTTAGAATACGAGCACGGATGGGTGGATGGATTGAGAGAGAGAGAGAGAGAGAGAGAGAGAGAGAGAGAGAGAGAGAGAGAGAGAGAGAGAGAGAGGGGGCAGCAGACAGACAGAGACGGAGAGACAGAGAGACAAGAGAGAGAGACAAGAGAGAGAGACAAAGATATAGATAGAGGGGCAAAAGAGATAGACAGAGACAGAAATAGAGAGCGGGACAAGGCAGAGAGAGAGAGACAAGAGAGAGAGGCAGAGCGATAGAGACAGGCAAGAGAGAGAAAGAGAGATAGAGAGAGACAAAAGAAAGACACAGAAAGAAACAAAAGAAAGAGTCAAATTGAGAGACAGAGAGATAGAGAGGGACAAAAGAGAGAAAACAAGAGACCAAAAAAGAGCTCTTTTGTCTCTCTCTCTGTCTCTCTCTTGTCTCTATCACTGTGTGTGTGTCTTTCTGAGTCTCTCTCTCTCTCTCTCTCTCTCTCTCTCTCTCTCTCTCTCTCTCGTTTGTCACCCTCACTGTGTGTCTCTCACTTGTCTTTCTATATGTCTTTATGTCTCTCTTTAGTCTATCCGTATTTCTTTTCTCTCTCTCTCGCTCTCTCTCTCTCTCTGTGTTTCCCTCATGTCTCTTTGTTGTCTCTCTCATTGTATGTGTCTCTCTTGTCTCTCTCTTTTAGGTCTCTTTTTGTGTCTCTCTCTTTTGTCTCTCACTGTGTGTGTCTCTCTCTTTTGTCTGTGTGTGTCCTTTTTGTCTCTGACACTGTGTGTCTAACTCTTGTTCTCTCTTTTTGGGTCTCTCTGTGTGTCTCTCACTTGTGTCTCTCACTGTGTGTCTCTCTCTTGTCGTTTTCTCTTTTGGTTCTCTCTCTTGTCTTTCTCGGTGTCTCTCTCTTGTCTCTCTCTGTATTTTTGTTTCTCTTCTTTCTCTCTTTTTGGTCTCTCTGTGTGTCTCTCTCTTGTGTCCCTCTCTGTCTCTCTTGTCTCTTTTGTCGCTCTCTGTCCCTCTCTTGTCTCTGCCTGTGTCTCTCTCTCTCTTGTTTCTCTCAGTGTATCTCTCTTTTATCTTTCTCTTGTCTCTCTCTTTTGTGTCTCTGTCTCTCTCTCTGTGATTTTATATCTCTTGTCTCTCTCTCTCTTGGGTATCTCTGCGTGTCTCACTTTTTTGTTTCTCTCTGTCAAGGTGTTGAGGAGGTACATGCAGGACATAGAGAGGACAAGGGACAGAATAGAGGTAATGACATATAGAACATAGATAAGGACTTCTACAGGGTAATAGATAGAGTAGAGACAGAACACAAGTTATGACTTAGAATGGTCATAAGACAGGACATCTACAGGACAGTAGATAAACGGGAGACAGGACTTAGGTGGGGACACAGACGTGTCATAACCAGGACACCGGCAGGACCAACCCAGAGGATAGGAGGGGACGCCAGTTCACGGGATACCACCCTGAACAGACCAGACGTTAGTACAACCCAGCTTAGCACGGACGGACTACGAGAATGATAGGACAGCACGGGGTTTGACAGACAGCACGGGGTTTTACGGACAGCACGGGATCTAGGACGACAAAGCCAGCCGACGTGTTGGAAAACGTCAGACGGGACGCGACAGTTTTCAAGAGAGGACACTTGTGTATTTCCGAGTGCAAATGCTTAGTTTGCAAGGGCGCTAGTTGAAGATAGCGAGTGTGGAGTTTGAGCAAGTGATTGTGTATGATTATTGTAGAGAAGGCGGCATATGTATATTTGTTCAGGCCACCGCCTGGGTATAATGTGTAACTATCTCAGGTTCGCCTGAAATAAAAGACATGATGTACCATCCACACAACGGATGTTTGTTGATGGGTGTGGATGAAGAAGCTAGAGTGCCTGTATGTGATATAAGATGTTGACAGGCAGCTTAACGAGGTGTCAGAAGTGTTGAAAGAATCAACTCCCTACTAGAATGCGTTAACGTTGTGTCAGAAGTGTTGAAAGAATCCACTGCCTACTAGAATGTGGTGAAAGTAAGAGTTAACGTAAGTTAACACAGCTATGCGTGTGTAAAACCTTAAGTGGCGTGTGTAAGAATAACGACAGCCTACGTGTATAAGTTAACGTGGTGTCAGAAGTTTTGAAAGAATTCACCGCCTACTAGAATGTGTAAGGTTTGAAAGTAAAAGTGTGTAATCAAGAGATTGAACGAATCCAGTGCTTGCGTGAGTATTTAAGACCTTAACTTACGTGAACGTTAATTATCTAAAGGTGAAAGTAAGACTGAATCCACCATGAGTGCGTGCAAACTGATTAAACTTATTTGAATTGTTATAAAAATTATATACAGCATGTTTTCAGGATGACGTTTCAGTTGATGCCCCAAGCCAGTTGAAGACTACACTACATAATTAACACGACAAAAGACACGACGACCGATAAAACTAACAAAGATATATTCCATATTCCAGTTCTCCTCTCTGAAGAATTGACTCGACAGACAAAATTTCTCTTGTATTATCATTGTTTTGGTTGAGTATTAATTGTTACTACTGTACACACCAGAAGTGGAGAGTGAAAGTGATACTAACAGCCCGAGTATTCTAACAGGGGAAAGCAGAAAATTATCCTCGAGAGCAGAGTGAAAAGCAGAAATTTACAGAAGATCAGATAAGTACCCCCATTTTTTGACACTGTGATTTAAAGCAGCATCTTAATTTTGTTACAATGCTGTAAATTAACATCTGGATTATTCAATTGTATGATAAACATTGTATTATTATTGTACATTGTAAAGTTTGGTTTTTTTTAAATATAACTTGCAACAATGTCAACATTAAAAGAATGTATTGAGGCTGGGAAAGATCTAGGTTATAGTGGAGATAAATTAGAACAATGGTCAAAGAAAGAGTACAAAGAACATACTGATAGAATTGCAACAATTGAGAAAGAGGAGAGAGATAGGAAAACAGCTGCAGAGAAAGAGGCAAAAGATGCAGAAAGGGAGGAAAGACCTCAAGAACGCTTACATAAAAAAGAGCTAGCTCAGTTAGCTGAGGCTACTAAACTGAAAGAACTAGCAGAAGCCACCAAACTAAAAGAGTTAGAATTGGCACAAAGATGAGAAGAAACAAAGCTGAAGGAGAAACAAATGGAGATTGAGGCACAGACCTAAGTAAAAATGAAAAATACTAGAGGTCGAGTCTCAAGTACACATTGCAACTACAAAGTTGAAAAGTAAATAAGAGGAAAACAAGTATAATAAATACAAAGGGATAGTGAAACCATTCTGCCAAGGCGACTCAATTTCTGCAAGGTCTGAGAATGTTGAGTTACAGTTAAAATTCCAGGAGGTGCCAAGGGAGCACTGGGCCATGATTTATATGAAGAACCTCTCATGAGAGCCTTTAAAAGTAATAGAGTCTATTCCCCAAGAACTAAGGAATGACTATGATTATATTCACCAACGCATCATGCAACATTTTTTTTAGATGCCCCAGGGTATCAAGTGCAGTTCTCCAAATTGAAACCCAAGAGTAATCAGACCTTCATTAATTAACGTTTCTCACGTACTGGACGTATATAATAAGTGGTTGAACGCTGCAAAGATTAACAAAACTATGAGAAACTTATGGATTTAATGATTATGGACAAAATTATTTCAACAATCCCGAGCCCTTTTGCTAAATTTTTACAACAAGCTGATGTTGATTCATTAGAACAGTTAGAAAAGAGAGGGTCAGCTTATTTTTCTTCCAACAGAGACATATTTAGCTCTAACATCGATGAGAATAACATAGTAGCAGCAGCTAATAGTAAACCAGAAAGACCATTCAAATACAGAGAGAAACAAAGACCTAATCCACCACAGTGTCCATACTGTAAATTCTCTCACGATCAGTTTGGAATGTGTGATGCTAATCCAAATTATCCATCTCATCTAGAGATGATAATTAAAATTTAAAAAACCAGCAAAATAAAAGAGAAACATACCGGTGTGCTGTTAAATGCTTCTTTTGCAAATCTTATGGCCACTATAGTTCACATTGTAAATGTAGCCAGAAATTGAGAAGTGTGAATGCAGTGCACATTGACTCATCGTCGGAAAGCGAGTGTGATAGAGAACAGATGCAAGAATGTGAAGAGAATGCGTTAGCAGCTATAGATATTCTGAACTATGATAGATGCCAAACTTGTCATAAGTTCATTGATGATGGTATTTTGAATTGCGGACACAAAATCCCAACTGCCAATGAAAATGCCAATGCAGTAATTTCCGACATGGGAAGATTAACGATAAACCTTGTCAAGTGGGATGGTTAACGATAAACCTTGTCAAGTCTTGCTTGATTCCGGATGTACACTGGTTGGTTTAAAAAAGGAGTTAGCCAATACAGAAGATTGCACTTGTCAGAGTCTTGCATAACACAAGACAAGTAGCTCGTTTTCTGGCAAGTGTGAAGTAATATCAAACTATCAAATCACACGAAGTGAATATCCGAAAGTATTATTCACATGCTTTATTGACGCGCTGCAGTTATTATCGCACAAACATCGCGCACTGACAATCCATAGCAATCATTTCAGCATGAACAATATCACTACAATACATAATAATACATGCAAGCAATAAACATCTCACTTACAAGTCAAACTATTCAAGCATTCGACTCAGTCTCCCACTGTCGTACAGGCTAGCTCTCAAGGCAGATTCAAACACAACTCGCGACCTGTCCGTTCAACAACCTAAGCCCGTCTGCCAGTTCTGGCGTCCTACACGCTACAACGCTCACGTCAGCTGGTGTCCCCTGCACGGTTTCACGGGGTGAACTCAATTGCTGTGCGTGACTGCTTATCCAGGCGTCGGTAACGACGCCGCGTTCTCTCTGCCGTGTTTAACATTACTCAGGGTTGCGTGTTGTTACGGTGCCTGGCGTTGGTACAGACAACGCATCGCAACCTCGGCTGTGAGACCTTGACACTCTCCGCACCCCTTTTTCATGCATGGATTTCCTTACGTGTATAATATATCTCTAGGTGTTCTTAAACATGTCAAAGTCGAACATTATACATTAACAATTATCATAAATATATACAGGTGAATAGTCAACAATATGTATACACCACTTATGTTGGACTATGAAGTACAACAGTCAAGTACAATCTATTTAAATGGGCATTACCTCGCTGTGACCCAGCGAGTCCGGTAGGTATCGGCTAAACTGGCCCCTACCTCACAACCAAAAACAAAAATACTAAAATAATCAGGTTAAGCCGTGAGCATCTCTCTCTGAGATGACTCCTCCATCAGACCTCTATTTAGAGTTTCTAATGAAGGTCAACAGTTTTGGCAATATACTGTCCATATCTAAACGATGTTACATTGACATGTTATTTATCAAGCACACATGTTAATGGTTGCAATACATATTTACATATCACCAACAATTTAGAATAATGTCCCCTGGTTATTATACAGAAAATTTAGGAACAATAATTTATCGTCGTTTACAAGACATAAATTACAATTGCAAACTCATTTCTTAGTGTCATAATTTGATCCTTATTGACAAATGTGCACAAAAAAAGTCACGTTGTAAAGAAGCAATCAAGTTATGATGCTTAGATTACATCATATACAAGTCAACATATACAATTCCGTATATGGAAATATTTAAAATCACATTTTAATACAACGTCATACATTTATATACTTTTAATATTAATATGCAAAAAATCGGAAGTATACAGCTGTACTATTACATGTGTTGTGATGTCATTCAAACAACGCTGGTCCGTTCTGGATGGATCTTCTATAAACGGAGTAGTAGTTGTTACTATCAGCTGTTGGATCATCTCTTCCGCCTTCTGCTCGGATTGTACTATCGCAGTCATCTTTCGTACCTTGTTAAAACGTCTTGGGCACCTCGGTCTGGATACTTTAGGATTCCTCACGTTTAGTGGCTTGGTAACTTCCTGGATCCTGTAGTGTTGTGCCGTGACACTTCTCTGTAGTGTCTGGTTGTTATAATATTTATTTACAATAATAATTACATTCTTTCTTACATCTCACAGTTATACAACACATTAGTTTACATAATACTGATTCCATTCTTTCACATATCTCACAATTATACACGCATTCATTCGCATGATAATAATAAGAATTACAATATGTACATAAGTTATATACATTGGGAGATACAATCTTCCCCATCACAATGGTGTACACAGCGTTACTGACACATTGTCACAATTGGCTGTGGTACTGAGCACTATCTACGTTGCAGTTTTATACACCCTCTGCACTGTGCTCTGGTGTCGACTGGGTATTAGGTTCGTTGTATGGACATCTCGACAAAAAGGTCTGCAAGACAGTTTTGTGAACCCTTTATGTGGTTAACCTCATAGCTATAGTCCTGCAGAAGAAGGGACCATCTTGCCACCATGCTGTTACTAGGCGTTCCTCTGTAACAATTGTCAGCGGAGTATTATCTGTTTCAATAATAAATGTTTGCCTAACAAAAATCTAGAAAGTTTACGTACCGAAAATACCATGGCAAGAGCCTCGAGTTCCGGTGTACTGTAATTTCGTTCGCTGGTGTTCAGTTTTCGAGAGACGTAGTATACTGGGTACAAGATTTGGTCGTGTTCTTGGATGAAGCACACCTCCAATGGCTACGGAGCTCGCATCACATCTTAATCTAAAATGTAATATTCAAATTTGACAATTTCAGAATAGGTGATTTAGAAAAATATGAAAGAATTTTCGTAAATGCTGGCCTTAAACATTCACTGTTTACAATCACATTGGGGTGTTTATTTGTTAGTAGATCAGTGAAACATTTGGTCAATTCAGCAAAATGAGGAATAACTGTCTATAATAGTTTAACAGGACCTAACACACTTCGCAACTGTTTCTTAGTTGTCGGAAGCGACAATTTCAAAATTCTGGACATGATGTTATCGTCAGTTGATATAAGCCATTTGAGATCTTATAGCCCAAAATGAAATTTCCTGAAAGGCTATATCAACTTTGGAAGGTTTTACAGTCAGTCCATGATGTCTAATTCCTGTCAAATGTCTGCTATAGTGTTGTTATGTGCTCTGTCATGTCCTTTGTGTGTGTAATGTCACTGAAGTCTGTAAAGGTTTGTATGCTGTCAAGTATTATTGTTAGTCGTTACCACAATCAACAACTTTCCACGCTCACGCTAACCCTACTCAATGACATTCAAGGGCACGGCCGCCATTTTGGATTTTAGGTACAAAATTTGTTTTTTTGAAGACGCCTCGGTTGGTTTAAATAATTCTCACACTTATAATTTTTAAATCAACTCTTTAAATTTGTTACTTTACCTTAATCTAGACTTGTCACTTCTAGGGAAAGTTCACAAAACGCTTCAAACTCGGACAAAAAAAATTTCCACGTTCGCATTTGATTCAAAACCCCGGGCGAAAGCCTCCACTTCGCACTTGTCAAGTCTTGCATAACACAAGAAAAGTAGCTCGTTTTCTGGCAAGTGTGAAGCAATACAAACTGTCAAATCACACGAAGTGAATATCCGAAAGTATTATTCACACGCTTTATTGACCGCTGCAGTTATTATCGCACAAACTCGCGCACTGACAATCCATAGCAAAACCCTTTTAGCATGAAAATATCACTACAATACATAATAATACATGCAAGCAATAAACATCTCACTTACAAGTCAAACTATTCAAGCATTCGACTCAGTCCCCACTGTCGACAGGGTACTCTCAAGGGGCCCCCCCGGGGGGTTTT
>JACEFZ010018943.1:32500-53742 GCA_014155875.1 Cepaea nemoralis | reverse complement strand
AAAATTTTGGGGGGCCCATATAATTGTAGATTGGGGAATTTGTCCACTTGACATAGTGATATGTTGATATAACTGAAGACTGACTGTTTGTCTCTCCGAGATAGTTGTGTGTGGTATAACTGTAAACTGGGCATTCACCTCTCCCCTCCCTCAGACAGAGCTATAAGAGTCTGTGGGAGACACTGAGTCAGTGCAATGAGGCAGCACAATGAGAGTCTGCGGGAGACAATGAGACAGTGCAATGAGACAGCACAATGAGACAGTGCAATGAGACAGTGCAATGAGACAGTGCAATGAGACAGTGCAATGAGACAGTGCAATGAGCGTCTGTGGGTTGTAATGAGACAGCACAATGAGAGTCGGAGGTAGACTAAATCAGAAAATAGAAACAAATTAACTGATCTATACCTGATAGTGTTGTTTGTGGAAACTGGATATCTTGTCACGTGGTGAGGTGGCCTTGAACCTGACCTCTCTGACAGGCGTCAGTGGGGAGACAGTATGTCTGACGGGAGAGCTGGGGAGACTCATGGGGAGTTTGTGGGAGAGTCTGTCCTGGATGCGATCAAAGATGACCGTCACGTTACCCTCCAGGAATTTACCCAGTTGCATGTTGGGATATCTACCTGCGAGCTGGGAATCAGGTCACACTAATGGCGTCTCGTCAACGTGACTTGCAACGGCTGCTCAATTATGCGTTCTGTTACTTCCGGTCTGCGACTTCTGCAACATAAAAGTAAAAGCATCCAGTGTTTACATGGCAACCACATTTTGGTGTCGTGCAAAATAGTACTTAGGATAGCAGAATCTTCATACAAACATATTTGTATTTAGGATAGTAACCACATATTATAGCCCTAGAATCATGCACAACAGTTCAGAATTTAAGATATCAACCACATATACAAAACAGTTCAGTATTTAGGATATCAACTAAATATTGTTGCCATACAAAACAGTTCAGAATTTAGGATATCAACTAAATATTTTTGCCATACAAAACAGTTCAGTATTTAGGATAACAACTAAATATTGTTGCCATAAAAAAAAGTTCAGAAATTTGGGGATTAAACTAAATATTGTTGCCATAAAAAAACAGTTCAGAAATTTAGGATATCAACTAAATATTGTTGCCATACAAAACGGGTTCAGTTTTTGGGGATTAAAAACTAAATATTGCTGCCATACAAAACAGTTCAGTATTTAGGATATCAACTAAATATTGTTGCCATACAAAACAGTTCAGTATTTAGGATATCAACTAAATATTGTTGCCATACAAAACAGTTCAGTATTTAGGATATCAACTAAATATTGTTGCCACACAAAACATTAGTGATTCATTGCATAATATAGATTTGCAGTTTTTGAAATACAAATTTATCTTGATCTATTGTGCTTCCAATCTCTGCCAAACGTCTTCATCTTATGTGATGATTCCCTCAGACATCAGTTATCAGTATCAGTTATCAGTTGGGGTATCTTCATTGCACTCCGGACATGTCCATAGGTGCTCAGATCCTCCCCCCAGCATATGCATCAGCGTCCGGTGGCTAATAGTGCCAGTTCTGTGCTGGTTGACGAGGCGCCTTGTTTTCCCGATGTACCTCTCGCGTCTGGCCGTGCCGATTCTTACTCCCAAGTCTTTCATCCTGGACAGCAATGTGGAATCACTGACGTCAAAGTCCTCTGTTCTCGCCTTATCTTTAAGGACGTTAATAACATCGGCACGATTCATGGGCTGATCATCTACAGGGGGTGCAGAGCCAGCCAGTTTATCAGCTCGTTCATTTCCCTCGACTCCCGCATGTCCCGGGACGAAGATGAAGGTGACCTTACGGACAACAGACTTCCGCAACGACTCAGTCCACTGTCTACGTACAGATCCAGCTTCGACCTTCCGAATCATGCTCATTGAATCACTTAGTACACACACGTTGGTATAATGCTGTGATTCTAGCCATATGAAAGCCTGTGTAACTGCCTTCACCTCCATCGTCATGCTGCTCGTGGTCATAGAGTGGGCACCACTGGATTCTTGAACGGTTCGGCCCGCTGAACGGGCTGTAAACGCCCACGTACTTCTCTGCTGCATTACAACAGATCCATCTGTATAGATGAGCACTTCGGGGCTATCTGAGTGTTCATATATGAGCACGTTGACCTCTGCATTGACAGCGGCAGGGTTCTGCTCTCTGCACCGTCTGTCGAGTGTGATATTGCAGGAGAAAGTACACTTAAAAGCTGGAGGCGCCAGCACCCATTCCTTGCCGGGGTTGATACTGGTAAGACTGCAGGCCTGTCTGACGACATCTTCCACCCGACCCATCCATGATTTGCCCCTCTTTAGCCTGTCGCCCTTTTCTCTGAATATAGCGTCATGCAGAGGGTGCTGCTCATCTGCACTTATTTTTAAGTATGCACGAGCTCTCCAGATCTTGATCCTGTGTTCCATTGTCGAGAAGTCAATGCGCTATCTCAATGCTACACAGCTGGTGTCTCTCGTGCAGCTTAAAAAGATGCAAATGGTTTTTTACCTTTTCAAGTCTTCTGTCACGGAAAAACTGCAGTTTAGTGATTCCTTGATAACACACATATTAAACTACAAGGAAGAAGGAGGGTTAACCATTGTGTACTTCATTCTGAGATTAGGAGGAATAAAAGATCACTGACCGACAAATATGAAAATAGGATACAGGTGTTCGTAAAGTGCATTGCTTGACGATCTGACCGGGCGGGAAACGGTACGATCGCGCTGGGGGAAACTTCGACACGGGAAAAACGCAGCGGGAGACGGTGATCAAAGGGTTTGGACACTTTGAGGTACCAGCGTCGGAGAATACAGGGAAACATCGTAGGGACGGAGCGGACCGGAGCACGGAGCACCCGGACGTATACGTGATTTCACTGAACGTTTGATGTTACGGGAACGGCAAATGCGAGTGTTGATGTATGGACATCACACAATCAACGGAGGATGGGACACGCAATATAAATAGCTGAACATGGAGTTTCTGTTTAGTGTGCTACCAAACTGGACGGAAAGATGGATTATGTGTCCCGTAATGAAAAGAAATATCCTCCCTTATAATGGGATAGAGTGCTTGGCTGCGGATAAATTTCGATTCGGGACTTACATTAATTATATATATATATATATATATATATATATATATATATATATATATATATATATATATATATATATATATATATATATATATATATATATATATATATATATATATATAAGGTAAAACTAATATTAGAGTATAGTTTTAGCATTAGGAAAATAGATGTGTGTGCATAGTGTTTATCATTGTTTTCTATTAGGTGAATAGTTAGACTTTGGTGAATTCATATGTTTTATGTGGGTGTTTACTTCGGAAGCCTTGTCATTATGGCTGGAGAAGGACACTTGCATAAGTAGTATTAAGTGGCAGACAGCTTATCACTGGATCTGTTATATTTTTCACAGGTTCAAACTCCCATCGGGATATAGCAGATAAGATAGACACATACTTCGTGTGTGCTGGAAAAGCTGTGTTGATACACTCAAGGCATGTCATTTGTGAGGAGAGCAAATACCTCAATAAACCAAGGAACAACCGAGACAAGGTCTAATACAAAATAAACATACCTTTAAGGGAACGTTGAAGAGGAAGAAACGAATAATTAGATAACCAAAGTAATACTGGAAAAAGAAATAGAAGTTGCAGAAAGCAAAGAAAAATAAAACTACATACGTCTTGTACGCATAGTTAGGAAACAATAGACAAGTCAAAACAGTGCTAATCATAGAGACAATATGCTGAACTGTGGTGATGTGGTTTTTTTCCAATGTTGGATAATACTTTAATGAAACAGACTCGGGCGAAGTTATAAACTTACGGGACTATTATTAATGTACAGTGATCCCGCGGTGAATAGTTTTGTTTCATTCAATAACGGATTTACCATCAGACTCAAGCATACGGATCATCCAGGGTGAGATCTTTCCTGTTTGATGTGCTGTCCTGTGGTTTTACGTAATGAGTGGGCGAGATGTGACACCGCTGCTAGACATTAAGAGTTCATTCTGGCACCAACAATAGAATACACTATCAACTACGCTTACCCAGTCCATACATACACCAGACATAGTTTTTATTAATAAATCTTTTATTTATCGTTGAAAGGAACTGTTGTCGGAGTATGTGTGAGGAAATAACAGAGAGAGTGAAAGAAATAGATATATGGAAGGGAAGACAGAAGGGAGGAGTGTAGACAGAAGTCAGTCAATAATCCCAACAGATAATAAGTTTGAAGATGTGCTTGTTGATTCCAACTTCCTCCCGGGAAAACAAGTGACATAATTGGTGGAGCGAGCGGGGTACAACATAATACCCATATGACCTGGAGGCATAACAGGGCATATGCATAGAGGGGTACCTGCATATTGGCACAGGCATAGCGGAGTACCTGCATGTTGGGACATACTGATTGGAATAAATATAAGTATACATTGATGACTTTTAATGGAAGGACGTCCATTGGATATATGGTGCCATTACATTTATGGTAGAAACATTTCATTAATGCTGGTGACTTTACAGTGAGAAAGTTCCAGACAGGGTGAATGTGGATAGGTGGTAAGACACATTACATACCTAGTCACACGGTCACACGTCTACATAAGTCTTTATCCTATATCTCCTCTTGTGGATGAGAGAGTGGTTGTGATGTACTGTGTGGTGTTGTAGATTAAATATATTAAATAGACATAGATAATTGATATAGGTTATAATAGATTATCTGGTTATAGTGAGTACTTCTTTACTGCCTGGAGGTGTCTGTACTCAACTTGCTGACTTACCTGCTTTAACTATGGCAACTCCTAAAGTAACTACAGCCGAACTGAGGGCCAACGGGGAGGCAATTGGTTTAGCTGGTTCGGAACTAACTGATTACATACAGGAACGAGAGAGGGAAATTCGTCAAGCGGAAAGAGAAGATCGAAAGGCCGAGTTGGAAGTGAGAAGAATAGAGGTGGAGACCAAACGAATGGAAATGGAACAAGAGGCCAAGAAACTGGAACAGGAGACCAAGCGACTGGAAATGGAACAGGAGGCCAAGCGAATGGACAGGGACCAGGAGACCAAGAAACTGGAAATGGAACAGAATGCCAGGAGACAAGAAATGGAACATGAATACCGCTTGAAAGAGTTAGAACTCAAGACACAAACTAAGGGTGAAATAGATGCAGCAGAAGGAAGTTCATCTTCACCTGGGGCAACCCACATGATTGGACAGGGTTACCATGCCATGAAGTTTCCCTTGGCGGTCTTTGATGAAAGTAAAGAGAAGATATACCAGTTTTTGGATCGGTTCGAGGCTATGGCAGTCGCTATGGGACTGGATAGAACCCGATGGGCTCTTAAATTATCCCAGGCTTTACGTGGTTCAGGGCTACGAGGTCTACACACGCCTACCACCAGGACATGAAAATCAGTATGAGGAATTGAAAGCCGCTTTGATGAAACATTATGAAGTCACAGCACAAACGTATCGGAAGAAGTTTAGATCGTCTAGACGAGAGCCGGGAGAACTATTCGCCGCCTACAGTCTGAGGCTGAAATCCTATCTCCAGAAATGGATGGACTTGGCAGAATTCAAGAGGGATTATGAGAGTCTCGAAGAGATGATGGTGGTCGACCAGATGCGAAAGCAAATGTCGAAACCTCTCAGAACCTTCTTGGGAGAACAAGGGGCGGAACGGATTGATGTTGTGAATAAGCTGGCGGAACGATTCGTAGAAGTACATGGGGAGGCTGCGGAACTCAGTATGCAAACCAAAGGTCTGAAGAAACAAGAGAAAAAGAAACAAAAAAACTGGGAAGGAGAAAAAGTGGAACCTTATATAAAGCACACAGAGGAGAGTTCAGAGAAGGTGAAGGAAGGAAACAAGAACACCTTGAATTCTCCAGCGAAACGACAGTGGTCTGAGAAGTGGTGTTCATTCTGCAAAGTGCCATCTCATAACACGAAGGACTGCAGATCGAAACCTAAAAGTTCTTACTTCGCAGCATGCAAAGTGATTCCTACGACGGTGATCACAGACAAGGCTGAGGTCGGCGAAGGAGAAAGGAACAAAAAGGACACACGGAAACCTAGGAAGGGAACATGGTGCACACACTGCCAGTCGAAAATACATAATACTGTGGACTGCAGATGCAAGGCAGAAGACGCCAATTGCATAACCAACCTCGAGGAATCAAAAGAGGAAGGCAAGGAAACGGTCAAGGAGATGAAAGACACTCAGGACCAAGAGAGACCACCTGTGGTTGAACTGATTGAAGTCAATGGCCAGCAGGTTGTTTGTCTCTACGATACCGGTTTGGATGGGGAAGCGGTGATAGGACGCCAGCTTGGTAAGCCCAGACCAACTTACAGGGGAGACCATAGAGATACAGCCGGCAATGAGGAGTGCTGTTACCATGACGCTGCCAATCGCCAAGGTGGAGATTAAATCCAGGTACGTCACGGGCATTATTCCAGCGGCTGTATTATCTGACTCCTTATTTCCCATGATCATTGGCACGAAATATGTCTTTTTGGGGATGCCCAAACAGCCAGCCCACAAGGGAACAGTAGTCAGTGGATCTCAAGGGAAGGAAAAAGAGGCAGAGACACTATGCGACAACTCAGGGATAGGAGAATTGCATACTGCCCAGAGGAAGGATACTACGTTGCGTCCTTGCTACAGGAAGCTGCAAAGAAGTGCTGAGCCACCAGAACGGGGACAGTACTTTCTGAAGAATCGACTACTCTATCGGAGAGCTGGGAGGGGAGACAATCTGCACGAGCAGTGGGTGGTTCCAGAGACCCACCGTCCTCACATTCTTCAGAGTGGACACATCATAGCGAGAGATCGACATATGGGTGTCAGAGAGACCTTGCAGCAAATTTCCGGCCATTATTGCTGGCCAGGAATGACCGGAGATGTACGCCGGTGGTTGAAGTCTTGTTCGGAGTGCCAGAAAGCACCACCCAACAAGCGGACTAAGAGTAACATAGCTCTTAAAGTGGAAGACAAAGTGGAAGTGTGGAGTCCAGTAGAGACCAATATACTCCAAGTAGGATGGAAAGGACCGTATCCTGTGGAAAAGGTTGTGTCCAAGAACATCTACAAAATACGGATCGGGGAAGAGCAGAAAAAATCTCCCTAGACATCTCATTAGGAAATATGAGGAGAGATCCGGGAGCAAAGCTTCGCACTTTATGGTGATGGCAGCCATTGGGACAAAGGTTACCAGTCCAGACGAAGACCAGAGATCGCAAGTACAACATAGGAGAGCCTATGGGACAGTACGTGATAGGTCAGATTTACCCAACGAAGGGAGGAGGGAAATCAGCACGTCAGGGAAAGGACAAGAGGGAAACCTTGCAATAGTAACCAAGTTCAAAAGGGGTGGGTAACGTCGGGAAAGGCGAGAAATACCCAGGACTCCAACCGAAGATTGGCTGACCAGATACAATATCGCCCAAGATGGTCCTGGAAGCAAAATTCCAGGAGATTTGGGAAAGATGACTCGGTCCAACGCGGACGAGGCGGAACATCCCCAGAGGCAAAGCCGGGGGAAACCAAGAGGACATGGAAGCAGTGTTACAATCAGGATGGGACGATCCGTCTGTATTGTGAGCCATCGCTTACGCCAGTGGAAAGGAGGTCGACTGAACGTACAGGAGCGATGAGCCAACACTAGTTTCAGTCATGAGTAGTATGGTAGGGTGCATATGAGGTCGCCTACTGGATGAGGTGTTGATCCATGTGAGGATCCAATCATATCATCAACACGTGATGTTAATAGCTACTTCGCAGAAGCTCAACGCACGGTGGATGTGATGGTCGTTGTTGAGGCAACAGGACAACTTCACAGTGGAAGATCCATGGTAAGGAGAATGTAGGAGCGGATTTCTTATCTAGACATCCAACTCCAGAGGAAGAGGAATAAGTTGGAGGATCATAGGAATCAAAACTACATTGATGAAGAGTCGACGCGGTCAACTCTCTTAAGAGGGGGCCTATGTCACGGAAAAACTGCAGTTTAGTGATTCCTTGATAACACACATATTAAACTACAAGGAAGAAGGAGGGTTAACCATTGTGTACTTCATTCTGAGATGAGGACGAATAAAAGATCATTGACCGACAAATATGAAAATAGGATACAGGTGTTCGTAAAGTTCATTGCTTGACGATCTGACCGGACGGGAAACGGTACGATCGCGCTGGGGGAAACTTCGACACGGGAAAAACGCAGCGGGAGACGGTGATCAAAGGGTTTGGACACTTTGAGGTACCAGCGTCGGAGAATACAGGGAAACATCGTAGGGACGGAGCGGACCGGAGCACGGAGCGCCCGGACGTATACGTGATTTCACTGAACGTTTGATGTTACGGGAACGGCAAATGCGATTGTTGATGTATGGACATCAAACAATCAACGGAGGATGGGACACGCAATATAAATAGCTGAACATGGAGTTTCTGTTTAGTGTGCTACCAAACTGGACGGAAAGATGGATTATGTGTCCCGTAATGAAAAGAAATATCCTCCCTTATAATGGGATAGAGTGCTTGGCTGCGGATAAATTTCGATTCGGGGACTTACATTAATTATATATATATATATATATATATATATATATATATATATATATATATATATATATATATATATATATATATATATATATATATATATATATATATATATAAGGTAAAACTAATATTAGAGTATAGTTTTAGCTTAGGAAAATAGATGTGTGTGCATAGTGTTTATCATTGTTTTCTATTGGTGAATAGTTTAGACTTTGGTGAATTCATATGTTTTATGTGGGTGGTTACTTCGGAAGCCTTGTCATTATGGCTGGAGAAGGACACTTGCATAAGTAGTATTAAGTGGCAGACGCTTATCACTGGATCTGTTATATTTTTCACAGGTTCAAACTCCTATCCGGATATATCAAAGAAGATAAACACATACTTCTTGTGTGCTGGAAAAGCTTGGTTGAAAAACTCAAGGCATTTCATTTGTGGGGAGAGCAAATACCCCAATAAACCAAGTAATAAATTAGACAGGATCAAATAAGAAATAAACTATAAGTTTAAAGGAACTTTGAAAAAGAAGATCCAGATAACCAAAGTAATAAGGAAAAAAGTAATATAAGTTTGCAGAAAGCAAGAAAAATAAAACTACATACGTCTTGTATGCATAGTAGAAACAATAGACAAGTCAAAACATTGCTAATCATAGAGACAATATGCTGAACTGTGGTGATGTGGTTTTTTTCCAGTGTGGATAAATACTTTCATGAAACAGACTCGGGCGAAGTTATAAACTTACGGGACTATTATTAATGTACAGTGATCCCGCGGTGAATAGTTTTGTTTCATTCAATAACGGATTTACCATCAGACTCAAGCATACGGATCATCCAGGGTGAGATCTTTCCTGTTTGATGTGCTGTCCTGTGGTTTTGCCAAATGAGTGGGCGAGATGTGACACCGCTGCTAGACATTCAGAATTCATTCTTGCACCAACAATAGAATACACTATCCACTACGCTTACCCAGTCCATACATACACCAGACATAGTTTTATTAATAAATCTTTTATTTATCGTTGAAAGGAACTGTTGTCGGAGTATGTGTGGAGGGAAATAACAGAGAGAGTGAAAGAAATAGATATATGGAAGGGAAGACAGAAGGGAGGAGTGTAGACAGAAGTCAGTCAATAATCCCAACAGATAATAAGTTTGAAGATGTGCTTGTTGATTCCAACTTCCTCCCGGGAAAACAAGTGACATAATTGGTGGAGCGAGCGAGGTACAACATAATACCCATATGACCTGGAGGCATAACAGGGCATATGCATAGAGGGGTACCTGCATATTGGCACAGGCATAGCGGAGTACCTACATGTTGGGACATACTGATTGGAATAAATATAAGTATACATTGATGACTTTTAATGGAAGGACGTCCATTGGATATATGGTGCCATTACATTTATGGTAGAAACATTTCATTAATGCTGGTGACTTTACAGTGAGAAAGTTCCAGACAGGGTGAATGTGGATAGGTGGTAAGACACATTACATACCTAGTCACACGGTCACACGTCTACATAAGTCTTTATCCTATATCTCCTCTTGTGGATGAGAGAGTGGTTGTGATGTACTGTGTGGGGTTGTAGATTAAATATATTAAATAGACATAGATAATTGATATAGGTTATAATAGATTATCTGGTTATAGTGAGTACTTCTTTACTGCCTGGAGGTGTCTGTACTCAACTTGCTGACTTACCTGCTTTAACTATGGCAACTCCTAAAGTAACTACAGCCGAACTGAGGGCCAACGGGGAGGCAATTGGTTTAGCTGGTTCGGAACTAACTGATTACATACAGGAACGAGAGAGGGAAATTCGTCAAGCGGAAAGAGAAGATCGAAAGGCCGAGTTGGAAGTGAGAAGAATAGAGGTGGAGACCAAACGAATGGAAATGGAACAAGAGGCCAAGAAACTGGAACAGGAGACCAAGCGACTGGAAATGGAACAAGAGGCCAAGAAACTGGAACAGGAGACCAAGCGACTGGAAATGGACCAGGAGACCAAGAAACTGGAAATGGAACAGAATGCCAGGAGACAAGAAATGGAACATGAATACCGCTTGAAAGAGTTAGAACTCAAGACACAAACTAAGGGTGAAATAGATGCAGCAGAAGGAAGTTCATCTTCACCTGGGGCAACCCACATGATTGGACAGGGTTACCATGCCATGAAGTTTCCCTTGGCGGTCTTTGATGAAAGTAAAGAGAAGATATACCAGTTTTTGGATCGGTTCGAGGCTATGGCAGTCGCTATGGGACTGGATAGAAGCCGATGGGCTCTTAAATTATCCCAGGCTTTACGTGGTTCAGGGTACGAGGTCTACACTCGCCTACCACCAGGACATGAAAATCAGTACTGAGGAATTGAAAGCCGCTTTGATGAAGCATTATGAAGTCACAGCACAAACGTATCGGAAGAAGTTTAGATCGTCTAGACGAGAGCCGGGAGAACTATTCGCCGCCTACAGTCTGAGGCTGAAATCCTATCTCCAGAAATGGATGGACTTGGCAGAATTCAAGAGGGATTATGAGAGTCTCGAAGAGATGATGGTGGTCGACCAGATGCGAAAGCAAATGTCGAAACCTCTCAGAACCTTCTTGGGAGAACAAGGGGCGGAACGGATTGATGTTGTGAATAAGCTGGCGGAACGATTCGTAGAGGTACATGGGGAGGCTGCGGAACTCAGTATTCAAACCAAAGGTCAGGAGAAACAAGAGAAAAAGAAACCTAAAAACTGGGAAGGAGAAAAAGTGGAACCTTATATAAAGCACACAGAGGAGAGTTCAGAGAAGGTGAAGGAAGGAAACAAGAACACCTCGAATTCTCCAACGAAACGACAGTGGTCTGAGAAGTGGTGTTCATTCTGCAAAGTGCCATCTCATAACACGAAGGACTGCAGATCGAAACCTAAAAGTTCTTACTTCGCAGCATGCAAAGTGATTCCTACGACGGTGATCACAGACAAGGCTGAGGTCGGCGAAGGAGAAAGGAACAAAAAGGACACACGGAAACCTAGGAAGGGAACATGGTGCACTCACTGCCAGTCGACAACACATAATACTGTGGACTGCAGATGCAAGGCAGAAGACGCCAATTGCATAACCAACCTCGAGGAATCAAAAGAGGAAGGCAAGGAAACGGTCAAGGAGATGAAAGACACTCAGGACCAAGAGAGACCACCTGTGGTTGAACTGATTGAAGTCAATGGCCAGCAGGTTGTTTGTCTCTACGATACCGGTTTGGATGGGGAAGCGGTGGTGGACGCCAGCTTGGTAAGCCCAGACCAACTTACAGGGGAGACCATAGAGATACAGCCGGCAATGAGGAGTGCTGTTACCATGACGCTGCCAATCGCCAAGGTGGAGATTAAATCCAGGTACGTCACGGGCATTATTCCAGCTGCTGTATTATCTGACTCCTTATTTCCCATGATCATTGGCACGAAATATGTCTTTTTGGGGATGCCCAAACAGCCAGCCCACAAGGGAACAGTAGTCAGTGGATCTCAAGGGAAGGAAAAAGAGGCAGAGACACTATGCGACAACTCAGGGATAGGAGAATTGCATACTGCCCAGAGGAAGGATACTACGTTGCGTCCTTGCTACAGGAAGCTGCAAAGAAGTGCTGAGCCACCAGAACGGGGACAGTACTTTCTGAAGAATCGACTACTCTATCGGAGAGCTGGGAGGGGAGACAATCTGCACGAGCAGTGGGTGGTTCCAGAGACCCACCGTCCTCACATTCTTCAGAGTGGACACATCATCGGAGAGAATCGACATATGGGTGTCAGAGAGACCTTGCAGCAAATTTCCGGCCATTACTTGCTGGCCAGGAATGACCGGTGATGTACGCCGGTGGGTGAAAGTCTTGTTCGGAGTGCCAGAACGCACCACCCAACAAGCGGACTAAGAGTAACATAGCTCTTAAAGTGGAAGACAAAGTGGAAGTGTGGAGTCCAGCAGAGACCAATATACTCCAAGTAGGATGGAAAGGACCTTATCCTGTGGAAAAGGTGGTGTCCAAGAACATCTACAAAATACGGATCGGGGAAGAGCAGAAAAATCTCCCTAGACATCTCATTAGGAAATATGAGGAGAGATCCGGGAGCAAAGCTTCGCACTTTATGGTGATGGCAGCCATTGGGACAAAAGTTACCAGTCCAGACGAAGACCAGAGATCGCCAGTACAACATAGGAGAGCCTATGGGACAGTACGTGATAGGTCAGATTTACCCAACGAAGGGAGGAGGGAAATCACACGTCAGGGAAAGGACAAGAGGGAAACCTGCAATAGTAACCCAGTTCAAAAGGGGTGGGTAACGTCGGGAAAGGCGAGAAATACCCAGGACTCCAACCGAAGATTGGCTGACCAGATACAATATCGCCCAAGATGGTCCTGGAAGCAAAAGTCCAGGAGATTTGGGAAAGATGACTCGGTCCAACGAGGACGAGGCGGAACATCCCCAGAGGCAAAGCCGGGGGAAACCAAGAGGACATGGAAGCAGTGTTACAATCAGGATGGGACGATCCGTCTGTATTGTGAGCCATCGCTTACGCCAGTGGAAAGGAGGTCGACTGAACGTACAGGAGCGATGAGCCAACACTAGTTTCAGTCATGAGTAGTATGGTAGGGTGCATATGAGGTCGCCTACTGGATGAGGTGTTGATCCATGTGAGGATCCAATCATATCATCAACACGTGACATTAATAGCTACTTCGCAGAAGCTCAACGCACGGTGGATGTGATGGTCGTTGTTGAGGCAACAGGACAACTTCACAGTGGAAGATCCATGGTAAGGAGAATGTAGGAGCGGATTTCTTATCTAGACATCCTACTCCAGAGGAAGAGGAATAAGTTGGAGGATCATAGGAATCAAAACTACAGGGATGAAGAGTCGACGCGGTCAACTCTCTTAAGAGGGGGCCTATGTCACGGAAAAACTGCAGTTTAATGATTCCTTGATAACACACATATTAAACTACAAGGAAGAAGGAGGGTTAACCATTGTGTACTTCATTCTGAGATGAGGACGAATAAAAGATCATTGACCGACAAATATGAAAATAGGATACAGGTGTTCGTAAAGTTCATTGCTTGACGATCTGACCGGACGGGAAACGGTACGATCGCGCTGGGGGAAACTTCGACACGGGAAAAACGCAGCGGGAGACGGTGATCAAAGGGTTTGGACACTTTGAGGTACCAGCGTCGGAGAATACAGGGAAACATCGTAGGGACGGAGCGGACCGGAGCACGGAGCGCCCGGACGTATACGTGATTTCACTGAACGTTTGATGTTACGGGAACGGCAAATGCGAGTGTTGATGTATGGACATCAAACAATCAACGGAGGATGGGACACGCAATATAAATAGCTGAACATGGAGTTTCTGTTTAGTGTGCTACCAAACTGGACGGAAAGATGGATTATGTGTCCCGTAATGAAAAGAAATATCCTCCCTTATAATGGGATAGAGTGCTTGGCTGCGGATAAATTTCGATTCGGGGACTTACATTAATTCTATATATATATATATATATATATATATATATATATATATATATATATATATATATATATATATATATATATATATATATATATATATATATATATATAAGGTAAAACTAATATTAGAGTATAGTTTTAGCTTAGGAAAATAGATGTGTGTGCATAGTGTTTATCATTGCTTTCTATTAGTGAATAGTTTAGACTTTGGTGAATTCATATGTCTTATGTGGGTGGTTAATTCGGAAGCCTTGTCATTATGGCTGGAGAAGGACACTTGCATAAGTAGTATTAAGTGGCAGATGCTTATCACTGGATCTGTTATATTTTTCACAGGTTCAAACTCCATCCGGATATATCAAAGAAGATAAACACATACTTCTTGTGTGCTGGAAAAGCTTGGTTGAAAAACTCAAGGCATTTCATTTGTGGGGAGAGCAAATACCCCAATAAACCAAGTAATAAATTAGACAGGATCAAATAAGAAATAAACTATACTTTTAAAGGAACTTTGAAAAAGAAGATCCAGATAACCAAAGTAATAAGGAAAAAAGTAATATAAGTTTGCAGAAAGCAAAGAAAAATAAAACTACATACGTCTTGTATGCATAGTAATAAACAATAGACAAGTCAAAACATTGCTAATCATAGAGACAATATGCTGAACTGTGGTGATGTGGTTTTTTTCCAGGTGTGGATAATACTTTCATGAAACAGACTCGGGCGAAGTTATAAACTTACGGGACTATTATTAATGTACAGTGATCCCGCGGTGAACAGTTTTGTTTCATTCAATAACGGATTTACCGTCAGACTCAAGCATACGGATCATCCAGGGTGAGATCTTTCCTGTTTGATGTGCTGTCCTGTGGTTTTGCCAAATGAGTGGGCGAGATGTGACACCGCTGCTAGACATTCAGAATTCATTCTTGCACCAACAATAGAATACACTATCCACTACGCTTACCCAGTCCATACATACACCAGACATAGTTTTTATTAATAAATCTTTTATTTATCGTTGAAAGGAACTGTTGTCGGAGTATGTGTGGAGGAAATAACAGAGAGAGTGAAAGAAATAGATATATGGAAGGGAAGACAGAAAGGAGGAGTGTAGACAGAAGTCAGTCAATAATCCCAACAGATAATAAGTTTGAAGATGTGCTTGTTGATTCCAACTTCCTCCCGGGAAAACAAGTGACATCTTCCCTCAGACATGTGAATGTATTACCAAGGTTAGGCTTGTTCCCTTCTATTGTTACGTTACCATCTGTGCTATTTTTGTCTTGGATGTAGCCATTGTTTCTGTTTTCTTCATGTTCAAGGAACGTCCGTTTCTGTTTCCTTCATGTCCAAGGAACGTCCGTTTTTGTTTCCTTCATGTCCAAGGAACGTCCGTTTCTAGTTAGTTAGTTAGTCGCGGTTCCAACTTCACAGCAACGGGTCGTCCCCATTATGCTCCGTTCCTGTGCCAGTGAATATCACACAAAACGCTCCCCACTGCCCAATGTGAAAAGTGGAAAAGATTAGGAGTCTCGACAAACAACAGCCCGCACAGATACACTGTGCATAATGCCGCCGCCAGAATGTCAACACACCAGTCCCCCACGAAACACCCAGTTCATTTCTAATGGAATCGGCAGTCATTTTCCTATTTGAATGTTTCCTAGATGTTCACCCACACAGTCCACGAAAATACAGTTCATCGCTGATGGCAGTGACAGTCAACCAGAAGCCCAGCAGCCACGCATTTCTGCATAAGGCAAAAACCAGTCAACTCTGGGACATAGCCACCTGCCATCACTCCGAACATGCAGTCACGTTCCAAAACACCTCAGGCAGATTCAAAATCATTTCACACGAAACTCACAGCTCACAGTGTCGCGCCACGGAGTCACTCAGTAGCAGGGCGACGGAACCATCAAGCCTCCTTAGTCGCCTCTTACGACATGCGTGGTAGGCTACAGTGTTGCTATTCTTTGCTTCCCTTATGGGCCCCGGCAACACACGGGAGACGTCCGTTTCTGTTTTCTTCATGTCCAAGGAACGCCCTTTCTTGCACTCTAGTACTACAATGTCCAACAATTGTTGTAGATGGTTTACGCGTCCAGCTATCATTACGGTGTCATCTATACAGCGCTAAAGTTAGTTGCATGTCATTTACAGGACATTGTAATCAACTCCAGTATGCATGGGATGTTTATGATTGACTAGCCAATGTTAGTTCAGTATTTTACTACTGCTTTCTGAACGACCGACGCTTATACCCTCGAAATCAAGACAAAGCCGTCTGCTTTTCATATTTCAGACCTTCGACTCGGTGCAAGGGGGAAGAACAACACCGCACATTTCTCTGTGACCACAACCACGGGGCCCATACCTCACTTCTCTCTGTCACCTCAACCACGGGGCCCATACCTCACATCTCTCTATCCCCTCCACCACGGGGCCCGTACCACACATGTCTCTATCCCCTCAACCACGGAACCCGTACCTTACATCTCTCTATCCCCTCAACCACGGGGCCCGTACCTAACATCTGTCTGTCACCTCAACCACGGGGCCCGTACCTCACATATCTCTGTCCCCTCAACCACGGTATTCTTACATATCTCTCTGTCCCCCTCAGCCACGAGGCCCGTACCTCACATCTCTCTGTCCTCCTCAACCACGGGGCCCGTACCTCACATCTCTCTATCACCTCGACCACGGGGCCCGTACCTTACATCTCTCTATCACCTCGACCACGGGGCCCGTACCTCACATCTCTCTGTCTCCTCAACCACGGGGTCCGTACCTCACATCTCTCTATCACCTCGACCACGGGGCCCGTACCTTACATCTCTCTATCACCTCGACCTCGGGGCCCGTACTGCGTGACCTATGTTGTTTATATGATAACCTCCAACTCGTATGGTTGGCCTCTCTTTGATCTCATCCATCGTGACATAGCCAGAGGGAGACAAGATATCGGGTGACTAGTTCAGCAACCAGAGAGTCTTGTCATTGAGTCTTCTCACACAGACACAGCAAATGTACGTCTGTATGATCTGTTAGTTGTCTCAATGTTGGACAATCACACACAAACACATCAAATGTACGTCTGTATGATGTGTTAGTTGTCTCACTGTTGGACAATCACACACAAACACATCAAATGTACATCTGTACGATCTGTTAGTTGTCTCAATGTTGGACAATCACACACAAACACATCAAATGTACATCTGTACGATCTGTTAGTTGTCTCACTGTTGGACAATCACACACAAACACATCAAATGTACATCTGTACGATCTGTTAGTTGTCTCAATGTTGGACAATCACACACAAACACATCAAATGTACGTCTGTATGATGTGTTAGTTGTCTTAATGTTGAACAATCACACACAAACACATCAAATGTACGTCTGTATGATGTGTTAGTTGTCTTAATGTTGAACAATCACACACAAACACATCAAATGTACGTCTGTATGATGTGTTAGTTGTCTTAATGTTGGACAATCACACACAAACACATCAAATGTACGTCTGTATGATGCGTTAGTTGTCTCAATGTTGGAACAATCACACACAAACACAGCAAATGTACGTCTGTATGATCTGTTAGTTGTCTCAATGTTGGACAATCACACACAAACACAGCAAATGTACGTCTGTATGATCTGTTAGTTGTCTCAATGTTGGACAATCACACACAAACACATCAAATGTACGTCTGTATGATCTGTTAGTTGTCTCAATGTTGGACAATCACACACAAACACAGCAAATGTACGTCTGTATGATCTGTTAGTTGTCTCAATGTTGGACAATCACACACAAACACATCAAATGTACGTCTGTATGATCTGTTAGTTGTCTCAATGTTGGACAATCACACACAAACACATCAAATGTACGTCTGTATGATCTGTTAGTTGTCTCAATGTTGGACAATCACACACAAACACATCAAATGTACGTCTGTATGATCTGTTAGTTGTCTCAATGTTGGACAATCACACACAAACACAGCAAATGTACGTCTGTATGATCTGTTAGTTGTCTCAATGTTGAACAATCACACACAAACACATCAAATGTACGTCTGTACGATCTGTTAGTTGTCTCAATGTTGGACAATCACACACAAACACAGCAAATGTACGTCTGTATGATGTGTTAGTTGTCTTAATGTTGAACAATCACACACAAACACATCAAATGTACGTCTGTATGATCTGTTAGTTATCTCACTGTTGGACAATCACACACAAACACATCAAATGTACGTCTGTATGATGCGTTAGTTGTCTCACTGTTGGACAATCACACACAAACACAGCAAATGTACGTCTGTACTGATCTGTTAGTTGTCTCAATGTTGGACAATCACACACAAACACATCAAATGTACATCTGTATGATCTGTTAGTTGTCTCAATGTTGGACAATCACACACAAACACATCAAATGTACGTCTGTACGATCTGTTAGTTGTCTCAATGTTGGACAATCACACACAAACACATCAAATGTACGTCTGTATGATCTGTTAGTTGTCTCAATGTTGGACAATCACACACAAACACATCAAATGTACATCTGTATGATCTGTTAGTTGTCTCAATGTTGGACAATCACACACAAACACATCAAATGTACGTCTGTACGATCTGTTAGTTGTCTCAATGTTGGACAATCACACACAAACACATCAAATGTACGTCTGTACGATCTGTTAGTTGTCTCAATGTTGGACAATCACACACAAACACATCAAATGTACGTCTGTACGATCTGTTAGTTGTCTCAATGTTGGACAATCACACACAAACACATCAAATGTACGTCTGTATGATCTGTTAGTTGTCTCATTGTTGGACAATCACACACAAACACATCAAATGTACGTCTGTATGATGCTGTTAGTTGTCTTCAATGTTGGACAATCACACACAAACACATCAAATGTACGTCTGTATGATCTGTTAGTTGTCTTCAATGTTGGAACAATCACACACAAACACATCAAATGTACGTCTGTATGATGTGTTAGTTGTCTTAATGTTGGACAATCACACACAAACACATCAAATGTACGTCTGTATGATGTGTTAGTTGTCTTAATGTTGAACAATCACACACAAACACATCAAATGTACGTCTGTATGATGCTGTTAGTTGTCTTCAATGTTGGAACAATCACACACAAACACATCAAATGTACGTCTGTATGATCGTGTTAGTTGTCTTAATGTTGAACAATCACACACAAACACATCAAATGTACGTCTGTATGATGTGTTAGTTGTCTCAATGTTGAACAATCACACACAAACACATCAAATGTACGTCTGTATGATGCTGTTAGTTGTCTTAATGTTGAACAATCACACACAAACACATCAAATGTACGTCTGTATGATGTGTTAGTTGTCTCAATGTTGAACAATCACACACAAACACATCAAATGTACGTCTGTATGATGTGTTAGTTGTCTTCAATGTTGAACAATCACACACAAACACAGCAAATGTACGTCTGTATGATCTGTTAGTTGTCTCAATGTTGGACAATCACACACAAACACATCAAATGTACGTCTGTATGATCTGTTAGTTGTCTCAATGTTGGACAATCACACACAAACACATCAAATGTACGTCTGTACTGATCTGTTAGTTGTCTCAATGTTGGACAATCACACACAAACACAGCAAATGTACGTCTGTATGATCTGTTAGTTGTCTCAATGTTGGAACAATCACACACAAACACAGCAAATGTACGTCTGTATGATCTGTTAGTTGTCTCAATGTTGGACAATCACACACAAACACATCAAATGTACGTCTGTATGATCTGTTAGTTGTCTCAATGTTGGACAATCACACACAAACACAGCAAATGTACGTCTGTACTGATCTGTTAGTTGTCTCAATGTTGGACAATCACACACAAACACATCAAATGTACGTCTGTATGATCTGTTAGTTGTCTCAATGTTGGACAATCACACACAAACACAGCAAATGTACGTCTGTACTGATCTGTTAGTTGTCTCAATGTTGGACAATCACACACAAACACATCAAATGTACGTCTGTATGATCTGTTAGTTGTCTCAATGTTGGACAATCACACACAAACACATCAAATGTACGTCTGTACGATCTGTTAGTTGTCTCAATGTTGGACAATCACACACAAACACATCAAATGTACGTCTGTATGATCTGTTAGTTGTCTCAATGTTGGACAATCACACACAAACACCATCAAATGTACGTCTGTATGATCTGTTAGTTGTCTCAATGTTGGACAATCACACACAAACACAGCAAATGTACGTCTGTATGATCTGTTAGTTGTCTCAATGTTGGACAATCACACACAAACACAGCAAATGTACGTCTGTATGATCTGTTAGTTGTCTCAATGTTGGACAATCACACACAAACACAGCAAATGTACGTCTGTATGATCTGTTAGTTGTCTCAATGTTGGACAATCACACACAAACACATCAAATGTACGTCTGTATGATCTGTTAGTTGTCTCATTGTTGGACAATCACACACAAACACATCAAATGTACGTCTGTACGATCTGTTAGTTGTCTCAATGTTGGACAATCACACACAAACACACCAAATGTACGTCTGTACGATCTGTTAGTTGTCTCAATGTTGGACAATCACACACAAACACACCAAATGTACGTCTGTATGATGTGTTAGTTGTCTCATTGTTGGACAATCACACACAAACACATCAAATGTACGTCTGTATGATCTGTTAGTTGTCTCATTGTTGGACAATCACACACAAACACACCAAATGTACGTCTGTATGATGTGTTAGTTGTCTCATTGTTGGACAATCACACACAAACACACCAAATGTACGTCTGTATGATGTGTTAGTTGTCTCATTGTTGGACAATCACACACAAACACATCAAATGTACGTCTGTACGATCTGTTAGTTGTCTCAGCTGTCTACTTTAGCGTCATTCTGTCTGCTATTAGCATTTACTTTAGCATCATTCTGTCTGCTATTATTTGTAATTTAGCGTCATTC
>JACEFZ010018943.1:0-30000 GCA_014155875.1 Cepaea nemoralis | reverse complement strand
GTATGAGGCCACCATTTCATGGAGTTGTAGCCCAGGTGTGAGGTCGGAAGTCTGACAGGAGAAACATCAAATGTATGAGGCCACCATTTCATGGAATTGTAGTCCAGGTGTGAGGTCGGAAGTCTGACGGGGGAAACATGAAATGTACGACACCAGAATTTCACGAAACAAAGCCCAGAAGAGAAAGACAGTTCCGGCAACAAACTTTCATCGGCAGAAAGAAAGAAAGATATGACAACAACAACATACATTGACAGAAATACACTAAAGCAACAATGTTTAGCCCAGATCAGTATGGATGTTCCCCATGCTGCGTAATGGTTTTCTTGTAGGTGAGCAGTATCTCCTTTATAAGAACCTTGCATTCAAACCCAGCATGTGTTGGCTATTTGTGATTTACTACACAATCTTCATTCAGTAGTTTGCCATGGATTTCTGAATTACCGATGCCTCATACCATCGATATCAACGCAAGTGGGCCTGCTTGCAATTCGCCTGCGACTGACCTCGACTCTCGACTCGGTGTGTCGGAGATTTGCGAAACACAGTTTCACTACCCCTAGACCACAGATGCCGGCGTTTCGAACGAACGAACGAACAAACGAACAAATCTACGAACCAACGAACGAACTTTATTTTCAAAGGGTAACAAATTGACACGCAGGCCTGTCTTACATTCGGCCCTTTCAACCTGTCATCTTTCGTACATCAATTATCTGTTGTGCATGTCACATTTAGACAGAAAAAAAAAATAATTGTCAAGTGAAAGTTGTGAGAATAAATGTTTCTAATTAGGCAGAACAAAATCTAAGCAGCGGACATGATTGACATAAATATCGTGTTTAGGGAAAGGGGAGAGAATCTACCGACCTGGCCTGGGTGTGATGATGACGATATTCACAAATCAGTAGTTTTTTTTTTTTTTTTTTTTAAGAAGGGGTGGGGGGGAATAGGGGGGATTTGATTATCAACAAAGATAGTTCCAAAAAATAATTTTCAAAAATGTCGGGGAATGACAACATCTGAGCGAGTCAACCGGTTGTCTTACTACGACGTGAGCAAGTTTCTCACATTTAAACAGTTTAGTCAGGCTTTAGACCATTAGTTAGGCATTCATGTGTGAGTTTAATGTGTGAGTGTGATTTTAATGTGTGAGTGTGAGTTTCATGTGTGAGTGTGAGTTTCATGTGTGAGTGTGAGTTTCATGTGTGAGTGTGAGTTTCATGTGTGAGTTTAATGTGTGAGTGTGAGTTTCATGTGTGAGTGTGAGTTTAATGTGTGAGTGTGAGTTTCATGTGTGAGTGTGGGTTTAATGTGTGAGTGTGAGTTTCATGTGTGAGTGTGAGTTTAATGTGTGAGTGTGAGTTTCATGTGTGAGTTTAATGTGTGAGTGTGAGTTTAATGTGTGAGTGTTATTTTAGTGTGTGAGTGTTATTTTAATTTGTGTGTGTGTGAGTTTAATGTATGAGTGTGAGTTTAATGTGTGAGTGTTACTTTAGTGTGTGAGTGTTATTTTAATTTGTGTGTGTGAGTTTAATGCGCGTGTGTGAGTTTAATGTGTGAGTGTGAGTTTAATGTGTGAGTTTAATGTGTGTGTTTAATGTGTGAGTTTAACGTGTGAGTTTAATGTGTGAGTTTAATGTGTGAGTTTAATGTGTGAGTGTGAGTTTAATGTGTGAGTGTTACTTTAATGTGTGAGTGTTATTTTTATGTGTGTGTTTAATGTGTGAGTTTAACGTGTGAGTGTGAGTTTAATGTGTGAGTTTAATGTGTGAGTGTGAGTTTAATGTGTGAGTGTTATTTTTATGTGTGAGTGTTATTTTTATTTGAGTGTAATTTTAATTTGTGTGTCTGAGTTTAATGCATGAGTGTGAGTTTAATGTGTGAGTGTGAATTTAATATGTGCGTTTAATGTGTGAGTTTAATGTGTGAGTTTAATGAGTGAGTGTGAGTTAAATATGTGAGTGTTACTTTAATGTGCGAATGTTGTTTTAATATGTGTGTGAGTTTAATGTGTGTGTGTGTGACTTTAATGTGTGAGTTTAATGTGTGAGTGTATGTTTAATGTCTGAGTGTGAGTTTAATGTCTGAGTGTGAGTTTAATGTGTGAGTGTGAGTTTAATGTGTGAGTTTAATGTGTGAATTTAATGTGTGAGTTTAATGTGTGAGTTTAATGTGTGAGTGTGAGTTTAATGTGTGAGTGTGGGTTTAATGTGTGAGTGTTATTTTAATTTATGTGTGTGAGTTTAATGCGTGAGTGTGAGTTTAATGTGTGAGTGTAAGTTTAATGTGTTAGTTTAATATGTGAGTTTAGTGTGTGAGTTTAATGTTTGAGTGTGAGTTTAATGTGTGAGTGTTACTTTAATGTGTGAGTGTTATTTTAATGTGTGTGTGAGTTTACTTTGTGAAGGTGTGTTTAATATATAAGTTTAAGTGTGAGTGTGAGTTTAATGTGCGATCGTGAGTTTGATGTGTAAGTTTAATGTGTGAGTTTAATGTGTGAGTGTGATTTTAATGAGTGAGTGTGAATTTCATGTGTTAGTATGAGTTTAATGTGTGAGTTTAATGTGTTAGTTTGAGTTTAATGTGCGAATGTGAGTTTAATGTGTGAGTGTTACTTTAATGTGTGTGTTATTTTAATTTGTGTGTGTGAGTTTAATGCGTGAGTGTGAGTTTATGTGTGAGTTTAAGTTTAATGTGTAAGTTTTAATGTGTGAGTTTAATGTGTGAGTTTAATGTGCGAGTCTGAGTTTAATGTGTGAGTGTTACTTTAATGTGTGAGTGTTATTTTAATGTGTGTGTGTTTAATGTGTGAGTCTGAGTTTAATGTGTGGGTGTTACTTTAATGTGTGAGTATTATTTTAATGTGTGTGTGTGAGTTTAATGTGTCAATGTGAGTTTAATGTGTGAGTGTTATTTTAATGTGTGTGTGTGTGTGTGTTTAATGTGTGTGTGTGAGTTTAATGTCTGAGTTTAATGTCTGAGTGTGAGTTTAATGTCTGAGTGTGAGTTTAATGTGTGAGTGTAAATTTAATGTGTGAGTTTAATGTGTGAGTTTAATGTGTGAGTGTGAGTTTAATGTGTGAGTTTAATATGTGAGTTTAATGTCTGAGTGTGAGATTAATGTCTGAGTGTGAGTTTAATGTGTGAGTTTAATATGTGAGTGTAATGTCTGAGTGTTATTTTAATGTGTGTGTGTGTGTGTGTTTAATGTGTGTGTGTGAGTTTAATGTGTGAGTGTGAGTTTAATGTGTGAGTGTGAGTTTAATGTGTGAGTGTGAGTTTAATGTGTGAGTGTGAGTTTAATGTGTGAGTTTAATATGTGAGTATAAGTTTAATATGTGAGTATAAGTTTAATATGTGAGTTAACATCTGTCAAGATATCGCCCTTGATCTTGTTATCCATCCAGGGTGGTCTCATCTTTGTTCCATAAGAAATACATCACTGCATATATATATATATATATATATATATATATATATATATATAATTCTTAAATTATCGGCTAATTGAATTGTCCATGATTCACTTCCGTACATCAGGATTGGATCAATGTATCTCTTGAGAACTCTTTTCAATATTCTCCATGTTGTGAAATTCTGCTTTTGCTGGGCTAATCTACGTTATCACAAACAGGCCTAGAACAATACAAACAGCAAAACATGATGGAGTTGATTTTGACGTCCTGTAGGCGGTTGTGCAACTGACATGTGTAGACATGGCAATGTCCATGATTGACCTGCCCTGTAGACAGATTAAGGACACGATGGTCAACATCCACCTTGAGAAGTGAAAGAAAGATTTTTGGTCAGTCTACAAAACGCATTATCATCTGTCCTGTCACACAGACAATGGTCAGCCTACAATTGCTAGGAAAGTCAACCGCAGTTAGGGTGATGGAATGTTCTGCAAAGGACATGCGATTTATTTTTAATCACAGGGAAAACTGATAGCCAATGGCCAGTCTCATGTGTATCAAGTATCATTATCACGTGCCCTGTCAACTGGTGTGGGCGGGTCAGGCCTCGCCACATCTTGCAACCCCCCAACAGCATGTGTCAGTTTCGTATGCTGGGACCCTTCCCTGCCATGACACGAGACGGCCATAAATCGTCTTTCCTTGTCTTCCTGAACTCTCTGTCCATTTATCTTTCCAACTGTCACACATTCCAGTATTTCTCTTCTCATAATGCCAGGTCTTAGTCAGATATGAATGAGCTACCGTATGACAGTAGACGGTACTACCTGCTTTCTGTTAGCGCCGAATGTTGGGCAACGCTTACCAAACCCGACACCCCACATTGTGCCAACGGCTTCGGGCGGAGGAGCGCAAGTGGAAGGGTACAAGCCTTATCCTAGTGCGAGGAAATGCAACCTAAAGACTAAATGTCATGGTAGGGCAGGCCAGGCCCTAAGCCTTGGTTGGCAGCTGGTCTAGGACCTAAGCTCTGACAGGCGGACAGTTATAGCATTGCTTTGCTGATCCGGCAGCTTCTGCAGGTTGTCTTGTTCCAGATGTATTGGTGTTACCTTGCCTCTGGAGTACACTAGACAGGCCGAGAGAGGGATCATGCTGCATGGGCAACACATGATCTCTAAATTCAGCCGAGGCTTTGTGCTATGGAGAGGCAATAACTCCATTTTATAATCTATCGTCTCTCAAGATGCCAAGGTGCTAGTCAATGTGGCCAAACGTGCCGCTGACTGCTGGCGATGTTGATGGAGAGATGGCATCCAATGTTGCCGTCCTATCAAACATTTAGACAGCTCGCCTTGCCTGTGCCAGGGAAGTTGAGCGTGCTGGAGTCAATCCACATCTTGAGCCGTCCAGGGATTATTTTTGCGTGTTTACTAATTGCCAACAATCCCAGCCATATACTAAAAATACGGGTTCCACGTAACAAGACAGAATTATGTTTCTAATCTCCATTGACAGGGATTTATTCAATACGAATTTCTTCATTTTGTAAAATACAGTTTTTGCTTGTCGTGTTGTGCCCTGTGCCTGTATGAACCATCTCTACAATCTCTACTCCAGGCGTGAGATGGCCACTACCACGTCGGTGGCATTCACTTCCCAGATGATTTCTGGTACCTATGTTAGCTTGGGTCCACCTTCAAGCTCAGGTCTATGTTTACAACAAACTCAGCTCGATGTAGATCTGAACCCATGAGCACAGGGAGGGAATGTCGAGCTTCTAGCCACTGCTGCACGCAGATGCCGGTGTGTGTGTGTTTTTATAATATTGCATTTCCCTTACAAGACGTTGCAGTCAACATCAGCATTTTTCAGCTGCTGTTGATGTACTAGGCAAGATTACGTTCAATAGTTTGCCATTGCTTTCTGAGAGACCGACTCACATACCCCCGTGAGTTACCAGCACGGCTCGAGCCTCTGCCTGTTCCTGGCGCAGTTGCGTTATTCACGAGAATATACGCGGTTACAGCGAAAGCCGTAAATCCCGTCGCCATGGAGACCTTCTTTTTCTGACTGGTGTGTGTACTTGCCCCAAATCACAACCCCTGACTGTGACAGAATGTCTGGACATGATCTGTGTTTTTCATATTCTCATTACTTCTTTTTATTGTTTTTCTCTGGATTTTCTTTTCTCTGTTCTGCATATGCAATGTCATCACGTCAATTCCGCTGTTATTTTTTTTTTTAAATTATATTTCATTCCATTATATTCTTCCTTATCTTTCTTGTTCTTTCTTCTTTCATGCATCACCTGCTGAATTTCATGTCTCGTCCATTTCTTTGATTTGCAATTCTATGTATAGGAGAAATGATTTCTTGTGATATTTGTTGTATGGATTTCCGCAACATATCCCGTTACTCATCAATATCTATGTCATTATGTATGTCAGTGATCTTCTATCCATTATTTGATTTTCAATCATCAGTTTTCTGTTAACGAGTGCCTAATGTATGCGCGCTCTCTTGTCTAATTAGACCAGATGAGCAAACACGGAAGAAGTAACGGGCCTAATTGTCCGGCACGGCCCTGCAAGCGGCCGTAAGACGCTACTGTAGGCTTGTAGAAGTTATAGCAAGAAGACTCCAGTTACTGGTATATTATTTGCAATACTGCAATAATTTTACAGCATTTATAAGATGGCATTTCGAGAATTCCCATGTGCTATTTGTAATTGATAGCGCTTGCCATTGTGTCATTGGGAGATGGATATTTTCTCTTGGATGTCTCCAGGGATGTGATGAGGGAATGGTGGGCTACAGCTTTCAAGGTCTCGGGAGCTTTTTTATGTTAAATGTTTTTGTAAATAAAATACTTGAGATAGAGACTGGTTGTATGAAACACAGTGCGCTACCTAAAATACAAATCATACACGAACAATGGGTAATGGTGAAATATTCTGCCCATCAGACAAACAATAGGAAACTACACGGAAGAAGACAACAAGCTAACCAGAAATGGATTACTGGCCACATCTTAAACATAAGAGACAAATGAAAGTCAAAATTTCAAATAAGAATATGGCAAGAATAAAGAACAGAAAAAGAAATGACATAAATTCATAAAGCAGAAGGCCAAGTCAGGGATAATTGTTACACCCGTTGGCTTATGCCACCAGCTGCATATTTGTATAGACCTGGGTCTCATGTTAGCTGCTTCACCTGGTAGCCGAGGTTCATCTGTCAGAGTATGTCCTGTCTCCCATCTCCTACTGCTTCACCTGGTAGCCGAGGTTCACCTGTCAGAGTATGTCCTGTCTCCCATCTCCTACTGCTTCACCTGGTAGCCGAGGTTCACCTGTCAGAGTATGTCCTGTCTCCCATCTCCTACTGCTTCACCTGGTAGCCGAGGTTCACCTGTCAGAGTATGTCCTGTCTCCCATCTCCTACTGCTTCACCTGGTAGCCGAGGTTCACCTGTCAGAGTATGTCCTGTCTCCCATCTCCTACTGCTTCACCTGGTAGCCGAGGTTCACCTGTCAGAGTATGTCCTGGCCCCTATGTTAGCTGCTTCGTCTGGTAGCCATGGTTCACCTGTCAGAGTATGTCCTGTCTCCCATCTTCTACTGCTTCATCTGGTAGCCGAGGTTCACCTGTCAGAGTATGTCCTGTCTCCCATCTTCTACTGCTTCATCTGGTAGCCGAGGTTCACCTGTCAGAGTATGTCCTGTCTCCCATCTTCTACTGCTTCATCTGGTAGCCGAGGTTCACCTGTCAGAGTATGTCCTGTCTCCCATCTCCTGCTGCTTCATCTGGTAGCCGAGGTTCACCTGTCAGAGTATGTCCTGGCTTCCATCTTTTGCTGCTTCATCTGGTAGCCGAGGTTCACCTGTCAGAGTATGTCCTGTCTCCCATCTCCTGCTGCTTCATCTGATAGCCGAGGTTCACCTGTCAGAGTATGTCCAGCCTCCCATGGTCTGCCGGTATGGTAACTCTAATCATTTGAGGCATAATAACACTGATAATAGGAGACATGACAACATTGATCACGTGATCATGATAACGTGATAAAGTGAAACATGATGACATTGATACCGTGAAACATAATAACACTGATAACGTGAAACAATAACACATTGTTCACGTGAAGCATGATACAATTATTAACAGGAGGATAAACACGTTGATGGGGACACTCCAAGATAATGAAACTATTTATTGGAAACAATTAGCAGCAATTAAGTTGGAAATGAAGTGGGCAATTATGAACAGACAAGCAAGGATTAGGACAACGTTTCTGTGTGTCACCGGATCTCTTCTTTCCATGTGGCGAAATAATAATGAGAGAGATCAAAGTGAGGCCAGGAACCAGTGTTGCGGGTCATAACATAAACAATCAACGGAATATAGATGGGACATATGTGGTAGATGGGACATGTGTGGTAGATGGGACATGTGTGATAGATGGGACATATGTGATAGATGGGACATGTGTAATAGATGGGACATGTGTGATATATGAGATATATGTGATAGATGGGACATGAGTGATAGATGGGACATGTGTGGTAGATGGGACATGTGTGATAGATGAGATATATGTGATAGGTGGGACATGAGTGATAGATGGGACATGTGTGATAGATGGGACATTTGTGGTAGATGGGACATGTGTGATAGGTGGGACATGAGTGATAGATGGGACATGTGTGATAGATGGGACATTTGTGGTAGATGGGACATGTGTGATAGGTGGGACATGAGTGATAGATGGGACATGTATGATAGATGGGACATTTGTGGTAGATGGGACATGTGTGATAGGTGGGACATGAGTGATAGATGGAACATGTGTGGTAGATGGGACATGTGTGGTAGATGGGTCATTGTGATAGATGGGACATGTATGGTAGATGGGACATATGTGATAGATGGGACATGTGTGATAAATGATATATATGTGGTAGGTGGTACATGAGTGATAGATGGGACATGAGTGATAGATGGGACGTGTGTGGTAGATGGGACATATGTGATAGATGGGACATGTGTAATAGATGGGACATGTGTGATATATGAGATATATGTGATAGATGGGACATGAGTGATAGATGGGACATGTGTGGTAGATGGGACATGTGTGATAGATGAGATATATGTGATAGGTGGGACATGAGTGATAGATGGGACATGTGTGATAGATGGGACATTTGTGGTAGATGGGACATGTGTGATAGGTGGGACATGAGTGATAGATGGGACATGTGTGATAGATGGGACATTTGTGGTAGATGGGACATGTGTGATAGGTGGGACATGAGTGATAGATGGGACATGTATGATAGATGGGACATTTGTGGTAGATGGGACATGTGTGATAGGTGGGACATGAGTGATAGATGGGACATGTGTGGTAGATGGGTCATTGTGATAGATGGGACATGTATGGTAGATGGGACATATGTGATAGATGGGACATGTGTGATAAATGAGATATATGTGGTAGGTGGTACATGAGTGATAGATGGGACATGAGTGATAGATGGGACATGTGTGGTAGATGAGACATGTGTGACAGATGGGACATGTGTGATAGATGAGATATATGTGATAGGTGGGACATGTGTGATAGATGTGACATGTGTGATAGGTGGGACATGTGTGATAGATGAGATATATGTGATAGGTGTGACATGTGTGATAGATGGGACATGTGTGATAGATGGGACATGTGTGATAGATGAGATATATGTGATAGGTGAGACATATGTGGTAGATGGGACATGTGTGATAGATGGGACATGTGTGATAGATGAGATATATGTGAAAGGTGTGACATGTGTGATAGATGGGACATGTGTGATAGATGGGACATGTGTGATAGATGAGATATATGTGATAGGTGAGACATGTGTGGTAGATGGGACATGTGTGATAGATGGGACATGTGTGATAGATGGGACATGTGTGATAGATGAGATATATGTGATAGGTGGGACATGAGTGATGGATGGGACATGTGTGGTAGATGGGACATGTGTGATAGATGGGACATGTGTGATAGATGGGACATGTGTGATAGATGAGATATATGTGATAGGTGGGACATGAGTGATAGATGGGACATGTGTGATAGATGGGACATGTGTGATAGATGGGACATGTGTGAGAGATGAGATATATGTGATAGGTGGTACGTGTGTGGTAGATGGGACGTGTGTGGTAGATGGGACATGTGTGATAGATGGGACATGTGTAATAGATGAGATATGTGTGATAGGTGGGACATGTGTGGTAGATGGGACATGTGTGATAGATGAGATATATGTGATAGGTGGGATATGAGTGGTAGATGGAACATGTGTGGTAGATGGGACATGTGTGATAGATGGGACATGTGTGATAGATGAGATATATGTGATAGGTGGTACGTGTGTGGTAGATGGGACGTGTGTGGTAGATGGGACATGTGTGATAGATGGGACATGTGTAATAGATGAGATATATGTGATAGGTGGGACATGTGTGGTAGATGGGACATGTGTGATAGATCGGACATGTGTGATAGATGGGACATGTGTGATAGATGGGACATATGTGATAGATGAGATATATGTGATAGGTGGGACATGTGTGGTAGATGGGACGTGTGTGATAGATGGGACATGTGTGATAGATGAGATATATGTGATAGGTGGGACATGTGTGGTAGATGGGACGTGTGTGATAGATGGGACATGTGTGATAGATGGAACATGTGTGATAGATGGGACATGTGTGATAGATGGGACATGTGTGATAGATGGGACATGTGTGATAGATGGGACATGTGTGATAGATGGGACATATGTGATAGATGAGATATATGTGATAGATGGGACATGTGTGGTAGATGAGATATATGTGATAGGTGGGACATGTGTGGTAGATGGGACGTGTGTGATAGATGGGACATGTGTGATAGATGGAACATGTGTGATAGATGGGACATGTGTGATAGATGGGACATGTGTGATAGATGGAACATGTGTGATAGATGGGACATGTGTGATAGATGGGACATGTGTGATAGATGGGACATGTGTGATAGATGGAACATGTGTGATAGATGGGACATGTGTGATAGATGGGACATGTGTGATAGATGGAACATGTGTGATAGATGGAACATGTGTGATAGATGGAACATGTGTGATAGATGGGACATGTGTGATAGATGGGACATGTGTGATAGATGAGATATGTGTGATAGGTGGGACATGTGTGATAGGTGGGACATGTGTGATAGATGGGACATGTGTGATAGATGAGATATGTGTGATAGATAGGACATATGTGATAGATGGAACATGTGTGATAGATGGGACATGTGTGATAGATGGGACATGTGTGATAGATGGGACATGTGTGATAGATGGGACATGTGTGATAGATGAGATATATGTGATAGATGGGACATGTGTGATAGATGAGATATCTGTGATAGGTGGGACATGTGTGGTAGATGGGACGTGTGTGATAGATGGGACGTGTGTGATAGATGGGACATGTGTGATAGATGGAACATGTGTGATAGATGGGACATGTGTGATAGATGGGACATGTGTGATAGATGGGACATGTGTGATAGATGAGATATGTGTGATAGGTGGGACATGTGTGATAGATGAGATATGTGTGATAGGTGGGACATGTGTGATAGGTGGGACATGTGTGATAGATGGGACATGTGTGATAGATGAGATATGTGTGATAGATAGGACATATGTGATAGATGGAACATGTGTGATAGATGGGACATGTGTGATAGATGGGACATGTGTGATAGATGGGACATGTGTGATAGATGGGACATGTGTGATAGATGGGACATATGTGATAGATGAGATATATGTGATAGATGGGACATGTGTGATAGATGAGATATCTGTGATAGGTGGGACATGTGTGGTAGATGGGACGTGTGTGATAGATGGGACGTGTGTGATAGATGGGACATGTGTGATAGATGGAACATGTGTGATAGATGGGACATGTGTGATAGATGGGACATGTGTGATAGATGGGACATGTGTGATAGATGGAACATGTGTGATAGATGGAACATGTGTGATAGATGGAACATGTGTGATAGATGGGACATGTGTGATAGATGGAACATGTGTGATAGATGGGACATGTGTGATAGATGGAACATGTGTGATAGATGGGACATGTGTGATAGATGGGACATGTGTGATAGATGGAACATGTGTGATAGATGGGACATGTGTGATAGATGGGACATGTGTGATAGATGGGACATGTGTGATAGATGGGACATGTGTGATAGATGGGAACATGTGTGATAGATGGAACATGTGTGATAGATGGAACATGTGTGATAGATGGGACATATGTGATAGATGGGACATGTGTGATAGATGAGATATGTGTGATAGGTGGGACATGTGTGATAGGTGGGACATGTGTGATAGATGAGATATGTGTGATAGATAGGACATATGTGATAGATGGAACATGTGTGATAGATGGGACATGTGTGATAGATGGGACATGTGTGGATAGATGGGACATGTGTGATAGATGGGACATGTGTGATAGATGGGACATATGTTGATAGATGAGATATATGTGATAGATGGACATGTGTGATAGATGAGATATCTGTGAATAGGTGGGACATGTGTGGATAGATGGGACATGTGTGATAGATGGGACGTGTGTGATAGATGGACATGTGTGATAGATGGACATGTGTGATAGATGGGACATGTGTGATAGATGGGACATGTGTGATAGATGGGCATGTGTGATAGATGGACATGTGTGATAGATGGGACATGTGTGATAGATGGAACATGTGTGATAGATGGGAATACATGTGTGATAGATGGAACATGTGTGATAGATGGGACCATGTGTGATAGATGGGAACATTGTGATAGATGGGACATGTGTGATAGATGGATATGTGTGATCGATGTGGACATGTGTGATAGTGGGACATGTGTGATAGATGACATGTGTGATAGATGGGACATGTGTGATAGATGGGACATGTGTGATAGATGGACATGTGTGATAGATGGGACATGTGTGATAGATGGAACATGTGTGATAGATGGAACATGTGTGATAGATGGAACATGTGTGATAGATGGGACATATGTGATAGATGGGACATGTGTGATAGATGAGATATGTGTGATAGGTGGGACATGTGTGATAGGTGGGACATGTGTGATAGATGGGACATATGTGGTAGATGGGACATGTGTGATAGATGGGACATATGTGATAGATGGGACATGTGTGATAGATGGAACATGTGTGATAGATGGGACATGTGTGATAGATGGGACATGTGTGATAGATGGAACATGTGTGATAGATGGAACATGTGTGATAGATGGAACATGTGTGATAGATGGGACATGTGTGATAGATGGAACATGTGTGATAGATGGGACATGTGTGATAGATGGAACATGTGTGATAGATGGGACATGTGTGATAGATGGGACATGTGTGATAGATGGAACATGTGTGATAGATGGGACATGTGTGATAGATGGGACATGTGTGATAGATGGGACATGTGTGATAGATGGGACATGTGTGATAGATGGAACATGTGTGATAGATGGAACATGTGTGATAGATGGAACATGTGTGATAGATGGGACATATGTGATAGATGGGACATGTGTGATAGATGAGATATGTGTGATAGGTGGGACATGTGTGATAGGTGGGACATGTGTGATAGATGGGACATGTGTGATAGATGGGACATGTGTGATAGATGGGACATGTGTGATAGATGAGATATGTGTGATAGGTGGGACATGTGTGATAGGTGGGACATGTGTGATAGATGGGACATATGTGGTAGATGGGACATGTGTGATAGATGGGACATATGTGATAGATGGGACATGTGTGATAGATGGAACATGTGTGATAGATGGGGACATGTGTGATAGATGGGACATGTGTGATAGATGGAAACATGTGTGATAGATGGAACATGTGTGATAGATGGGACATATGTGATAGATGGGACATGTGTGATAGATGAGATATGTGTGATAGGTGGGACATGTGTGATAGGTGGGACATGTGTGATAGATGGGACATATGTGGTAGATGGGACATGTGTGATAGATGGGACATGTGTGATAGATGGGACATGTGTGATAGATGAGATATGTGTGATAGGTGGGACATGTGTGATAGGTGGGACATGTGTGATAGATGGGACATATGTGGTAGATGGGACATGTGTGATAGATGAGATATGTGTGATAGGTGGGACATGTGTGATAGGTGGGACATGTGTGATAGATGGGACATATGTGGTAGATGGGACATGTGTGATAGATGGGACATATGTGATAGATGGGACATGTGTGATAGATGGAACATGTGTGATAGATGGGACATGTGTGATAGATGGGACATGTGTGATAGATGGAACATGTGTGATAGATGGAACATGTGTGATAGATGGGACATATGTGATAGATGGGACATGTGTGATAGATGAGATATGTGTGATAGGTGGGACATGTGTGATAGGTGGGACATGTGTGATAGATGGGACATATGTGGTAGATGGGACATGTGTGATAGATGGGACATGTGTGATAGATGGGACATGTGTGATAGATGAGATATGTGTGATAGGTGGGACATGTGTGATAGGTGGGACATGTGTGATAGATGGGACATATGTGGTAGATGGGACATGTGTGATAGATGGGACATATGTGATAGATGGGACATGTGTGATAGATGGAAACATGTGTGATAGATGGGACATGTGTGATAGATGGGACATGTGTGATAGATGGAACATGTGTGATAGATGGAACATGTGTGATAGATGGAACATGTGTGATAGATGGGACATATGTGATAGATGGGACATGTGTGATAGATGAGATATGTGTGATAGGTGGGACATGTGTGATAGGTGGGACATGTGTGATAGATGGGACATATGTGGTAGATGGGACATGTGTGATAGATGGGACATGTGTGATAGATGGGACATGTGTGATAGATGAGATATGTGTGATAGGTGGGACATGTGTGATAGGTGGGACATGTGTGATAGATGGGACATATGTGGTAGATGGGACATGTGTGATAGATAGGACATATGTGATAGATAAAAACACGCAACATCTTCCAAAATGTCGGACATTGAAGTAACAGATCATGCAACATCGGACGTTCCTTGAATACCAAGAGAGCACACACACACACACATACACACACACACACACACAAAACGATATGTCAAAAACAAATACCAGACCAAGATCCGGTCTATAAATTCACACTCTTGCGGTCATTCACAACATTGAAGGAAAGATGCCGGACAGGTATTAAACACAGAATAGGCTAAGCAAAAGCTAGATTTCAGAAGAAGAAAGCTATTTTCTATCATCAGTCACTGTCATTGAATGTCAGAGGCAGACTGTTGAAATGTTGAGTGGAACCTGGCTCTATTGTATGGGTGCATCCACAATTGACTCAATTGCCTCGTCAGAGTCGACGGACAGCACACAAACCGACCGAATCACATACAGGCAGGACAGACAGGAAGGCAGACAGACCGACCGACCGACTGACCGACCGACCGACCGACAGACAGATTAGGTTGGTAGGTAGGTAGGTAGGTAGGTAGGCAGGCAGGCAGGTAGGCATGTAGGAAGTTAGACAGGTTGAGAGACAGGCAGGCAGACAGACAGACAGACAGACAGACAGACAGACAGACAGACAGACAGACAGACAGACCTAACGACTGATTGACAGACAGACAGACAGGCAGACAGACAGACAGACAGACAGACAGACAGACAGACAGACAGACAGACAGACAGACAGACAGACAGACAGACAGAACCACCCACCTACCGATCAACCGACCCTAGCGACTGACCGACCGACCGACATACCGACCGACAGACAGACAGACAGACAGAAGACAGACAGACAGACAGACAGACAGACAGACAGACAGACACCTGTCTGATTCTAATATTCGATAAATATTATATTGGCCAGTAAAAGTGCATTCACAAATGTTCATTTTCTTAACGGCATTCTGTATTATCCAAATTAGCCTCCATTATAAAGTGCAAAAACAGACTGGTCTCTCGGCGGGGTCGTGTGGACATTGGATGGGAGGGGCACGAGATTGTCAAGGTCGTGCATATGAAGAAAGGTCGACTGTCGGAGACGTCATTGCTGTTGGGGGTGGGGGGTAACCAAAAGTGGGGCAAGGAGATTATCAGCAAACCTCATAACTTGTTATTTAATAACATGCTGTTTGAGACATTGGCATCTGCGAAAACAAATTAATGTTTTACTTAAATGTTCTACATAGAGTTTATAGACAAGAAACAATATTGGTATCACTGTCTACGTGGAGTTTATAGACAACAAATAACATTAGTATCACTGTCAACGTGGAGATCATAGACAACAAATAACATAAGTATCACTGTCAACGTGGAGTTTATAGACTACAAATTACACAGGTAACACTGTATTCTAGAAGTTTATAGAGAGACAAAATATACAGTGGTTCAGACATAGGAGTCTTGAAGACTGACGAACAGTCCACTGTCGCTCTAGACCTACAGTCCAAGACGGGCAAGCTGTAAGTATTAATGTATGGTTGTACGTAAATACGAAGTACAAAAAGCAGAAATTTATGGTTGTACGTAAAGAAGATGTATAAAAAGTAGACATATATGGTTGTGCGTAAAGCAGAAATATAGAAAGCATAAATGTATGGTTGTACGTCAAAATGAAGGATTGAATGTAGAAATGTATGGTTGTACGTAAACAGAAATATAGAAAGTATACATCTATGGTTGTACGTACACAGAAATATAGAAAGTAGACATCTATGGTTGTACGTACACAGAAATATAGAAAGTAGACATCTATGGTTGTACGTACACAGAAATATAGAAAGTAGACATGTATGGTTGTGCGTAAACAGAAATATAGAAAGTAGACATGTATGGTTGTGCGTAAACAGAAATATAGAAAGTAGATATGTATGGTTGTGCGTAAACAGAAATATAGAAAGTAGATATGTATGGTTGTACGTAAAGACGAAGTATAGAAAGTAGACATGTATGGTTGTACGTAAAGACGAAGTATAGAAAGTAGACATGTATGGTTGTACGTAAAGACGAAGTATAGAAAGTAGACATGTATGGTTGTACGTAAAGACGAAGTATAGAAAGTAGACATGTATGGTTGTACGTAAAGACGAAGTATAGAAAGTAGACATTTATGGTTGTGCGTAAAGATGAAGTATAGAAAGTAGACATGTATGGTTGTACGTAAAGATGAAGTATAGAAAGTAGACATTTATGGTTGTATGTAGAGAAGTGGACATTCAGACAAAGAAGTAGAGACATGGCCGTGAGAAGAGCTTGTCAACATGAACATTGACGGCAGACATCCATGTGAAGTCTGCACTACGAGAACTCGAATACGACTTTTCAAAGTTTCCGCTGTCTCAAGTCGAATCAATACGGTGTTTAGGAGCAAAGAGCCGGAACATTCATCTTGTAAACACTGGCTGGATTCAGCTGTCTTGTAGTTTTGTTTACAGCCGCCATCTCGTCGGCTACCAGCTCAATTGACTGAATATCCCATGGTTTCTGTCTTCCTGCAACTGTGTACGTCAGAAACGGGGGGAAAGAAGGGGGGGGGGGCGCGTTAAGGCAATGGATAGCTCGCAAGCCTGTCGCCCTGAAGGGCATGTGTTCGACACCACATAGATGGGGATGTTTGCCGTTGACTTTGGTTCTTAGTTTGGTTCCCAGTTGGGGTTATACAGAGTGAAGATGTGATCCTGTCATTGAGAGAAAACTCGGAGTTGGGTTATACAGAGTGAAGATGTGATCCAGTCATTCATTGAGAGTAAACTCGGAGTTAGGTTATACAGAGTGAAGATGTGATCCAGTCATTCATTGAGAGTAAACTCGATGTTGGATTATACAGAGTGAAGATGTGATCCTGTCATTGAGAGTAAACTCGGAGTTAGGTTATACAGAGTGAAGATGTGATCCAGTCATTCATTGAGAGTAAACTCGATGTTGGATTATACAGAGTGAAGATGTGATCCTGTCATTGAGAGTAAACTCGGAGTTAGGTTATACAGAGTGAAGATGTGATCCAGTCATTCATTGAGAGTAAACTCGATGTTGGATTATACAGAGTGAAGATGTGATCCTGTCATTGAGAGAAAACTCGGAGTTGGGTTATACAGAGGGAAGATGTGATCCAGTCATTCATTGAGAGTAAACTCGGAGTTAGGTTATACAGAGTGAAGATGTGATCCAGTCATTCATTGAGAGTAAACTCGATGTTGGATTATACAGAGTGAAGATGTGATCCTGTCATTGAGAGTAAACTCGGAGTTAGGTTATACAGAGTGAAGATGTGATCCAGTCATTCATTGAGAGTAAACTCGATGTTGGATTATACAGAGTGAAGATGTGATCCTGTCATTGAGAGAAAACTCGGAGTTGGGTTATACAGAGTGAAGATGTGATCCTGTCATTCATTGAGAGTAAACTCGATGTTGGATTATACAGAGTGAAGATGTGATCCAGTCATTCATTGAGAGTAAACTCGGAGTTAGGTTATACAGAGTGAAGATGTGATCCTGTCATTCATTGAGAGTAAACTCGATGTTGGATTATACAGAGTGAAGATGTGATCCTGTCATTGAGAGAAAACTCGGAGTTGGGTTATACAGAGTGAAGATGTGATCCAGTCATTCATTGAGAGTAAACTCGGAGTTAGGTTATACAGAGTGAAGATGTGATCCTGTCATTCATTGAGAGTAAACTCGATGTTGGATTATACAGAGTGAAGATGTGATCTTGTCATTGAGAGAAAACTCGGAGTTGGGTTATACAGAGTGAAGATGTGATCCTGTCATTCATTGAGAGTAAACTCGATGTTGGATTATACAGAGTGAAGATGTGATCCTGTCATTGAGAGAAAACTCGGAGTTGGGTTATACAGAGTGAAGATGTGATCCAGTCATTTGAGTGAAAACTCCGAGTTGGGTTATACAGAGTGAAGATGTGATCTATTCAGTCATTGAGAGTAAACTCGATGTTGGATTATACAGAGTGAAGATGTGATGTATCCTGTAATTGAGAGTAAACTTGCAGTTGGATTATACAGAGTGAAGATGTGATCTATTCTGCCATTGAGATTAATCTCGGAGCTCGGTTATACAGATTGAAGATGTGAGCCTGCCATTTATTGATAGTAAACTCGATGTTGGATTTTACAGAGTGAAGATGTGATCCAGTCATTCAATGAGAGTAAACTTGGTGTTGGGTTATACAGATTGAAGATGTGATCTATCCTGTCACTGAGAGTAAACTCAGAGTTGGGCTATACAGAGTGAAGATGTGATCCAGTCATTGTGAGTAAACTCGGTGTTGGGTGAGACAAACTTACCTGCTCTACGCGAGTCCTCCATTCTGTCCCAGAAGCTAGTGGTAGGATCTTAATGTATCGACTTGTCAGGACCTCACCAACACTTGAGTTTTCCCACGTTTCACTGAAGTACATCAACTGTTTGGACAGTCCTAACACTGACTTGTTCCGTCTAATAATGAAGTACATAAACTGTTTGGATTGTCACAAACTAACTTGTTCCACCTGATAATGAAATACATAAACTAACTGGACTTCCCCAAGCTAACTTGTTCCACCTGATAATGAAATACATAAACTAACTGGACTGCCCCAAACTAACTTGTTCCACCTGATAATGAAATACATAAACTAACTGGACTGCCCCAAACTAACTTGTTCCACCTGATAATGAAATACATAAACTAACTGGACTGCCCCAAACTAACTTGTTCCACCTGATAATGAAATACATAAACTGACTGGACTGCCCCAAACTAACTTGTTCCACCTGATAATGAAGTATATCACCTGCCTTGACTTACCAACACGGACATGTCTCACGTGACTGACGGACGCCAGGAACTAGTCCACCAACAACCCAGGGGTGTGGGTGATGTGTGTTTTCAACCAGCACACAGTTCAATCCTTGCCTCAGACCTAACTGAAGTCAGTTTGGACCAACCAGGGTACACAATCAATCAATAGGTATTATAATCTGAATATCCGTTCACTCAAAAGATTGGAAGAGAACTATCTCCATTCCAGTACCAAAAAATGGCACCATGAAATTATGCACCAACTATAGAACTGTTGTTTTAATCAGTCATGCATGTAAAACTGTTATTAAAAATCATAATGGGAAGACTTCGTAAGAAAATGGAAAAGAGGTTAACGTGGTTCAAGCTAGATTTAGACAAGGAAGAGGAACAAGAGATCACATACTCAACATATGTTTAATAGTAAAGAAGTGTAGACAGCAGGATTATAAATCAGATTGATTATATCCTGATTAGCAGAAGGTTTTGAAATGCGGTAACAATCGCCAAAACAGTTCCAAATGCAGACTGTTACAGTGATCACTGATTTACTGCAGGCACATTGAGGGTAAAGATAAAGAAAGTCAAGTATACACCAGGGAAGCACTAAATATGATATGACTACATTGAAAAATGACAAGGAAATACAATGCAAAGAAGTAAAGAATAGGTTTGATATATTGTCTGATTTTGAGATCTTATTTCAACACGTGGATGATAAATGGGAAATGTTGAAGAATTCAATCAGTTTTGCTGCAGAAAGAAACTATTCCAAAATTTACAAAAGTGGGACGTAAGAAATGGGTGACTACAGCAATTTTACGACTGATCGAAACACGAAGGCACGGTAATAATAATCGTGACTAATATAAAGAGACTCACAGGAAAGTCAGAACATTATGTAAGGAGGCAAAAAGAAGCATGGCTTCGAAAATAATTGCACAGAAATTGAAAAACAACACAACGGAACAATCCCAAATTAATGCACAAAAGAATTCAGGAACTTACTAATAAAAGAACACCTACATCAGCAGGCTGTCTGAAAACAAAAGATGAAAAAACCATAACAGAAAAACATGAGATTTTACACACATGGTCAGATTATGTGAAAAACCTGTATGATGATACAAGAGAAGAACAATATGATATTCGGAGTAATAATGAAGGACCATCAATGTTCAAGATGCAAGTTCAGAATGCTCTTAACCATATGAAATTTGGCAAGACCCCGGTTCACACAACATCTCAACAGAAATTATTAATGCCTTAGAAGAATATGGAATAGATCAAGTCACTAGACTGCTGAATACAATATATGACACTGGAGATATACCTCCTGAATTATGTAATTATATATTTATTGCAATCCCGAAGAAATCAGGAGCCTTGGAATGGGATCAACATTGAACAATTAGTATAATGAGCCACATCACGAAGATTTTACTAAGTGTTATCATGCAAAGAGTTAGGAAGAAAATACAACCTGAAATAGGAGAAGAACAATGTGGGTTTTTGAAGGCAAGGGTACAGTAAATGCTGTGTATATGGCATGATAAGAACAGTATTGAACGTTCTATAGAAGTAAATAAAGATATACATCTTTGCTTTATTGACTACACAAAGGCTTTCGATAGCGTAAGACATGTTAACATGGTAAGGATGCTTGAATATACACAATTTGATGGGAAAACCCTTAAACCTGTAAAAAAGAACATATTTTGGAAACAACAAGGTGCCATAAGAATGCATAATGATGTAGGTCTGTATCAGCCTATTCAAAGATGTGTGAGACAGTGATGTGTATTGTCTCCAGATCTTTTTTCCCTGTGCAATGAAAATATTTTTTAGAAATGTTGACGATATGAAAGGAATCATCATTGGGAGACATAATATAAATAAAATTAGATATGCAGATGATACAGTATTGATTGCAGACAATGAGCAAGATCTGCAACAATTTGTAGATGCGGTTATTGTACACAGTGAGCAACTGGGGTTAGAATTAAGTTGTAAGAAGACAGATTAATGTCGTCACTAGGAAGAAGGAAATACCACAATGTAATATACGGGTAAATGAGAAAACTCTTAAGTGTATAAATACAATTATTTCGGAGCAGTAATAACATCTGATGGGAGACATCTTGAAGAGATTAGAACAAGAATCGCCATAGCGAAGGTGGCCTTTTGCAAGATGAGAAACATACTGACCAATAAAAAGATGTCAATTGAAACGAGAAAAAGAGTGTTGAGGGGATAGATAGAGCCTGTTCGTTTGTATGGATGTGAAAATTGGACAATGAGCAGTCAAGCTGAAACACATCTGATGGCTGCAGAAATGTGGTTTCTGAGGAAAATGCAAAGAATACCATGGACAGACAGAAAAACTAATGACCAAGTACTACAGGAGACAAATGACAATCGTAAATTGATTAGAGAAATTAGACGTAGACAGTCAACATTTTTTGGATATTTTATGAGAGGAAATTAACTGGAGAACTTAGTGACAACTTTCAAGATCGAAGGGAACAGAACAAGAGGAAGACCGAGAGGAAAATACCTGGATGGTTTGGCCACATGGCATGGACGAGACAGGAACACTGAGCTGATCCACGACTCTGGTGATCGAGTGAAATGGCGAGTCATGACTGAACACGCTTTCCGGCATGGCACATGATTGATTGTACCTAAACAATATTTATGTCATTATTGGGTCTATCGTATAGCTAAACCCATCTATGTCATTATTATCGTGTAGCTAAACCACATCTATATCCTTATTATGTCTTTTATTAAGCTAAACCAAATCTATATCATTATTAGGTCTATTATATAGCACAACAAAATCTATACCCTAAGTCTTGCTTATAATGTGCACATAGACCAGGTGATAAGAAAGGCCAAGCGGGGTTTGGCTGCGATGCGGGTGATGGCGCCAGCAAACTGTGAGCAGTGCCATCTATGTCTTCTGTACGAGGGGCTGGTCATGTCTATTTTGGAGTATGCGATGGCGATCCTGACTCTCAGCCGTAAGCAGGCAGAAAAGATGGAAAGGATACAGAACGAAGCCATGCGCATTATTCTTGGATGTACAAGAGATACAGCATGCAGGGCGATGCGCTACCTTCTTGATTTTCCAACCATTGAAGACAGAATACAAGTTTGCAGAGCACGTGCCTACCTCAGAGTTAACGCAAACACACAACATCCACTGGCTAGTGAAATTATGAAGGTGAAGGGCAGCAGGTTAAAATGAGGAATGTCGGGGATGGGTAAAGCCAATGAAATTCTCCAACAGGTGTGTTCACTTGAAGACTTAGAACACTAGCGAGGAGTGGGTACAAGTGCCAACAGATTTCTGTACGTCTTTTTCTGTTTGCTTACAACTAGACAGAAAATGCAGACAAGAAAATCCGGCTGCTGTGGAGGCGGAAGTACAAGCGTTGATTTTCGAGAATTCGCTAGACGGTGATGCTGTCATCTACACAGATGGGTCGGTCGTCCGACATGTGAGAAGCTCATGGGCCTTTACGGCTCGGGCCGGAGGGAGAATTGTGAAGGAGGACTCTGGTGCTTTTGCTGAGACCACAAGTAGCCTGACTATGGAAGTCATGGCAGTAAGTAAAGCAATAACATGGCTCGAGACACAGACATTCACTAGGGCATGTTTCCTTAGTGACTCAATGAGCATGCTCAAGAGGATAGAGGAGGGGTCGATCCGAAGAGAGTGGTTGCTGTCTCTGGAGCGGTCTCGGCTGGCAAAGATTAGTTTCATCTTCGTGTCAGGGCATGCGGGAGTACAAGGAAATGAGCGGGCTGACGAGCTCGCAGGTGAGGCTACTGTGGAGGGCGGACGCGCCATGGACCAGGCTGACATTCTGAATGCTCTACGAGAAGTAAGACTTTTTCGAGAACCAAGTGATGACTGTGAATCTACAACCATGGTCAGACTGCGAGAACAGCAAATTAAAAGAGGTGTGGCCAAACAAGAACACTACGCAGGAAGCCAAAGAAGATTGATAAACCAACACAGAACTGGTGTCGTTAGCCGCTACACGCTGCGGGATTTGCTGAGGAGGGGATCCGAGCACTTATGGACTGAATGGTTTGATGTGCAATGAGGGTGATCTGTCGACTAACTAACTAACTAACTAACTAACTAACTAGCTAACTAACTAACTAACTAACTAACTAGCTAACTAACTAACTAACTAACTAGCTAACTAACTAACTAACTAACTATATAGCTAAATCACATCTATATCGTCAATAGGTCTATCATGTAGCCAAAATAACATCTATATCCTTATAAGGTCTACCATATAGCTAAACCACATCTATGCCATCATTAGATCTAGCATGTAGCTAAACCATCTATATTATCATTAGATATAGCATATAGCTAAACCAAATCTATATCCTTATTAGGTCTATCATGTAGCTAAACCACATCTATATCGTCAATAGATCTATTATGTAGCCTAACCACATCTACGCAATTATTAGGTCTATCATGTAGCTAAACCACATCTATATCATCATTAGATCTATCATCTAATGTAAACCACAGCTATGGAATATGAGCACAGGTATCGTCCAGAAAGCAATGGCAAACAACTAAACTTAACATTGCCTAGAAACACAACCTGGGGTTGATTGCGACATCCTACAAAGAGCATTGGACACTTTCATAGACAAACACATCGGACGGGTATCACACGATCACCGTTGAACACAAACTAGTGCCAGAATTGGTGTCCTTACACATTGATAAAGTTGTCCGCATATGAACGCTCGCGGCCTGAATCAGCGGGTGTATAGTGTCGTTGTGCTCACGTCTCGGCCAGACCAGGAACGGGTACCTCTGGTGTACAACCAGTCACCCAGTCCATCAATGGAGCATGGCGCGGCCAGATATGCAAATAGCGCGCAGACAAGTGTTGTGGCGGGGTTGCATCTGCTGTAGCCACAGATGGCGGGCTGCCGTGCCTGGTCGTGAGCGCTCTCCCACACACGGATAGCTGTGGCTGACTCTCGCACGGTGGACGGTGGGAGGGGGAGGCAAGTTTGTGTGGGTGATCTTGGATAATTGTGGGAGATCTGGAAGATGTGGTTGTGGGAGATCTAGGAAATGTGGTTGTTTGAGATCTGGGATATGTGGTTGTGGGAGATCAGGGAAATGTGGTTGTGGGAGATCTAGGAGGTGTGGTTGTGGGAGATATTGTTGTGGGAGGTCTAGGAGATGTGGTTCTGGGAGATATTGTTATGGGAGATCTAGGAGATATGGTTGTGGGAGATATACGAGATCTGGTTCTGGGAGATCTGAGCGATGTATATATGGGAGATCTAGGAGATGCGGTTGTGGGAGATCTAGGAGATGTGGTTGTGGGAGATCTATGAGATGTGGTTGTGGGAGATCTATGAGATGTGGTTGTGGGCGATATTGTTATGGGAGATCTAGGAGATGTGGTTGTGGGAGGTCTAGGAGATCTGGTTGTGGGAGATCTGGGAGATGTGGTTGTGGGAGATCTATGAGGTGTGGTTGTGGGAGATCTATGAGATGTAGTTGTGGGAGATCTAGGAGATGTGGTTGTGGGAGATTTAGGAGATGTGGTTGTGGGAGATCTGGGCAATGTATATGTGGGAGATCTAGGAGATGTGGTTGGGGGAGATCTGGGCGATGTATATGTGGGAGATCTAGGAGATGTGGTTGTGGGAGATCTAGGAGATGTGGTTGTGGGAGATCTAGGAGATGTGGTTGTGTGAGATATTGTTATGGGAGATCTAGAAGATGTGGTTGTGGGAGATATTTTTGTTGAGATCTAGGAGATATGGTTGTGGGAGATCTAGAAGATGTGGTTGTGGGAGACCTATGAGATGTGGTTGTGGGAGATATTGTTGTTGGAGATATAGGAGATGTGGTTGTGGGAGATCTATGAGATGTGGTTGTGGGAGATCTGGGAGATGTGGTTGTGGGAGATCTAAGAGATGTGGTTGTGGAAGATCTAGGAGATGTAGTTGTGGGATATCTATGAGATGTGATTGTGGGAGATATAGGAGATGTATTTGTGGGAGATCAAGAAGATTCTTTTTTAAGTTTTTTTTTTTTTTTTTGGTTGTGGACGATTCTGGAATAAATCACACATCAGCGATCTAATAATGTGATAAATTCACAACTTTACCACAATATATCACACATCAGCGACCTAATGATGTGATACATTCACAGCTCTATCACAATAAATCACGAAACAGCCCCGCTACCTAATGAAGTGGCAACACTGCGGTTCTAGCACCAAGGATGACGAGGCAGATGTCTGGTTGTTGTCCAGTGCAGATTTCTCATCTGTTTACTTGTTCAACACCGTCGCACACTCTGGGGACTCATGAGATGAATCGTGCAGGATCGACACATTAATCATGCTGGTTTTATTACTACTAGTTTCTGTTGCTGTTGCTTTTATTACTAGTGTTTGTTGTTATTAGTTTCTCCCGCTGTTGTTGTCGTTGTTGTTGTTGTTGTTGTTGTTGTTGTTGTTGTTGATGATGATGATGATGATGATGATGATGATGATGATGATGAAGATGATGATGATGATGATGATGATGATGATGATGATGGTGGTGGTGGTGGTGGTGGTGGTGATGGTCGTCGTCGTCGTCGTGGGAGTGGTATTAGCAGAATTATGCATACTGCTGATTGTTAAGAAATGTGTGATCATGAACTAAGTACAAGCAAATGAGACACTATCGTAGTGCAGTCCACATCTGGATGAATGAAACAATGAGGCCAAAGTCAAGGACAGGCAGCACGACAAATTCAAGTCTCTCACAAACTAGGTATGGCGAGGGAGCTACACAACAGATCAAGAGTCTAGGTAAAGTCAATCAAAGCCTCTTGTACACACCCTGAAGCTCATGGAAGGGGTCGCGGACGCAATTCATAATCCCGCATACCGAGTTCAACACACAGCTGCGGGAGATTTGGCAGCAGAACACCTTGCGTTGGTTTTCATGTAATGGTATGCATGCCGGTCGTTCAGGATGCAATGGCAAACAACTGAACGTAAACTTGTCAAGAATTCGCAAACAGCCAAAATATGTTGAGGTTACCTCCGACGTCCTGTAAAAGACATGCAACTAAAAAGCTCATTTGACATACTTTGATAGATCTATCTTTGCACATGTCGCCACCATACAAACAAATAACAGAAGAACAGACCACGCCAGAGTTGTGGCTAAAGGTTGCGAGACAAACACACAAAGAAATAACAGAAAAATAGCTCACGCCAAAGTTGAAGCTAAAGCGTTTCCGGACAAACAAGAAATCGGCACCCCACGCATGATGATATCAGAGCCCTACCCGACGCCTTTACTTTCTTGGACATATCATATTGCTCACGTGAGGCCACGTCGACCTGGAAGCTATAAGGTTAAAAAAAAGTTACGCAACATTTTTGGTGTTACTTTTACAAACGATATTCGCTGATTGGACATCAGTCAACCTATCGACTGTGTCCAGCTGGTCACTAACTTCTCGTGGTTACCTGAATTGTACTCACCTCATGATTCGTGAGGTCACGAAAGAGGTCAAGGCAAAACAACATTTTTGACAATAACTCGTGACAGGTTCATGATAATCCCCTGACACTTACTGAATAAACAAAACTCTCTGACAATATTTTTGAATGCCTATAAAAGATTTACGCTCCCCGAATAAATTCAGTTAAAAATTCAATGCGCAAGTATGGCTCATCTCACTACAGAACAACGATTCATCATAATTGGACGTTTACAGGCTGGACAGTCGCAAACTGTAGTAGCCAGAGAATTTAATGTGGTTAGAAGAACTATTAGTCGCCTTTGAAGGCGATTTCAAGAAACTGGCTCAGTGGCAGACCGGCCGCGCAGTGGAAGACCCAGAATCACAACTGCTGCCGAAGACCACTTCATACGGCTGCGTTACCTTAGAAATCGATTTACATCTGCGTCCTCCACAGTCCAGTCAATGCCAGGAGCTCGTCAAAATTCAGATCAAGAAGAGTTTACCACAGAGTTCGTGAGCGCTACACAAAGAACAGCGCTGATGAGGCTCTTCCACGTGGTGGCGGAGGTGTACTAATGTGTGAGCGATCAACTTCATGGGAACAAGTGACCTGGTGCACATTGAAGGGCGCCTGAATGCAATTGGAACTACAATAAAGTTGCGTTTCGTTTTTTGTTTTTTCAACAGTATAAGTCCATTTTTAAAATTCGGATCCGCCCGGATGGACATGGAACCCCTGACCAACAAATCAGGCGTTTGCGATGTGTTGGGCACATGCAGGAACACAAGACGGCACTGGGCGGCTGGCTGGGGGGGGGGGGGGGAGTGGGCGGCGGATGTGCAGGACCAAGACTGAGGTTGAGTGGGTATGGCCTGGCTACAGACCTGCACCGTCATCTTGAGTGGCGTCAATGTTGCAGTTTTCCTTCCATCGTGATGAAGTGTAAATAATTATAACCAATCCTGGAATAACTGTAACAAAAGTATAACATATCCTGTAATAATTGTAACAAAATTATAACCAATCCTGGAATGACTGTAACAAAATATAACACATCCTGGAATAATTGTAACAAAATATAACACATCCTGGAATAATTGTAACAAAACGGACACCAGGTTTAGAAAATGAAGGCGAGGCATTAAAATAAGCTGTCAGATTTGAAATGAAACGGAACAAATCTTCTAACGTTCTAATGGGCGGTGGTTGAGGGGAGAGAGAGAGAGAGAGAGAGAGAGAGAGAGAGAGAGAGAGAGAGAGAGAGAGAGAGAGAGAGAGAGAGAGAGTCAGTGAATCTGTATCGATCTTTGAACGTTTGAGGGATATTTGCAATGACTACCGCGAACAGTGCTCACGCAGAAATCAAAGCATGGTGTCCGCTCACGACAGCAGACGTCGAAAGGTCAAGTGTCCATTCAGTGTGGCACTAGAATGCAGGCACGGCTGACTGCACTAGATCGCGTTCGTGCGGGGTTGCATCTCCCACACGATGGAGGCCAGATACAGCTCGGATCCGCCATCGGTGTTGTTGTGTCATCGATACTGTAAACATCCACCAGCCAACTCAGTTATCATGAACGAGAGACGCACGTGATGTACACCAATAGAGGCAATTGAGATGCGGTATTAAGATGCTACTTCTGCTGCTGTTTGTTGTGATCCAGTCAATCATGGGCCTCAAGCTGCCCAGGTCAAGGCCTTCTATCGCATTCCACTTCTTGCAGCCATCTCCGTGTCTAATTCTCTTCTCCGTGAGTGTTTGGATCTCCCACTAGCTCGCTTGCCTTGTTGGGCTTCAGAGGCGGCACCTCTTAGTTATGCTATTCTCGGGTGTTCTGAAAGTATGTCACCCATACCGAAACATCCAAATATACCTGTGTCCGCAAAATGACAGATAATAAATAACATATTCACACCAACCCTATGCTACAAATATCAAACATTATCCAAATCACACTAACGCAAAATCAGCACCTGCGAGATGAGATGCTTGATGAGAGCTGCCAACTTAACTATCCGAGATCCAATAAGAAATGATATATCAGGTAGACAGTGGAATCAATACCTAGTGCTATATATATCGAAAGGTAGAAGATCAAATGGTTTGGCCATCTCGTTAGAATGCAACACAATCAACTACCAGCGCTGGCGCTACATCAAAGAAGATCTGCTATACAAGAAGAGGACGCCGGAGAAACAATTGGATTGACGATATCAAAGACATTGTCCGATCACACTGAACGACACAATCCACCACCCCTAGGGTGTTTGAGCGTCAACTATTCCTCCCCACGACGTTTGACAACAAAAGTGGAAGATGACGATGATTGAAAGTATGCCCTATCAGCACCGGCATCTTTTCCTCACCCCTTTATTCATTGACCTGTTCCGTGACGATGGTGTTACGTACGCAGTTAGTAATCCCGCATACCCGCGTTCGAAACACAGCTGTGGGCGATTTGGCAGCAGAACGCCTCGCGTTATTATTTTTACGAAATTATATGGGTGCTGGTCGTTCAGAAAGTAATGGCAAACTACTAATCGTAAACTTGTCAAGAAATCACAAACAGCCAAGAAATGCTGCTACTTCCTGTAAAGGATATGCAAAGAAAAAAACTTAATTCACTGACATGTATTTAGTTCTTTTCCTTAGCTTCACATCGGGGACCCTGCAATGACACGTTTAGTCCATCTACTCAGCGCTATCACCGGTTCATTGATGTGTGTAATGTATCAGTAATTGTGTCGGCGCTATCACCGGTTCATTAATGTGTGTAATGTATCTGTAATTGTGTCAGTCGTGTGTCGAGGCTATCACCGGTTCATTGATGTGTGTAATGTATCAGTAATTGTGTCGGTCGTGTGTCGGCGCTATCACCGGTTCATTGATGTGTGTAATGTATCAGTAATTGTGTCGGTCGTGTGTAGGCGCTATCACCGGTTCATTGATGTGTGTAATGTATCAGTAATTGTGTCGGCGCTATCACCGGTTTAAAGTGTGTGATGTATCTTCTGTAATTGT